>OX030952.1:5087444-5687444 GCA_943735915.1 Pherbina coryleti
AGTTCTCCCCGCCTCCTGAGGACATACTTCATAAAGACAATGATTTAACCTTAACTGTCATATCATAAATTTTCCCTTGGCACAGCGAAGCATTTTGGAAAAATCCCCTTTTCAACTTGAAACATAACGTTGTCACGTCAAAAATATTAACTTAAGTAATGTATTGTCACTCTATAGTTCATAATTTTTTCCGCCTCATCAGCTAAGTGCAACCTGGCCTGCATTAATGGAAAATTTTTAACTAACACCAAATACATGAAATCATTGAAAGTGCATTTCAGTGCTTGGCGTATGAGCGATATTAATTTATTTGTTTTTCCAATTTCCTCGTACACGCCCTTTCTAAACAAACACAATGTAAAAAAAAGCAAACACACAAAATACATTAACTGCATCGTATGCGTGCGCACGTGTTTTTCTTTTGTTTTTTTCCGTTGTTTACAAGCCGCCTAATATAGCGGCAACTACTTCTGTTTGTTGTTGTTGTCGTGTTGCTCTACGTCTTCCGTCTCCAATCTTCTGCAACGTCTTCTTTACAAGAATTAATCGAAAAGGTAAATAAAACTTTGGCCAACAGCAAAGATAGCCAGCTAATTGTGTGAGAGCACAACGAAAAGCAGCAGACAAGAAGAAACAGTCATTTGCTGTTGTTGTTGTGTTGTTATTGTTGCTGTAACTGTGCTTGCTCTGGCTTTGGCTGTAGCTGTCAAACAGCTATAAACAACACAGCACAGCGCAGCAGCAACAAACTGAGCAACATTTTTTTGAATCAACAACAACGAACAGACGAGTCTCAGACCTCAACGAGCCGCACATTTCAGTTAGTTTCGCACGAAACGCTGAAGTGATAAGATACAAAAGCAGCAAATAACGGTTTCTAAAAAAAATACTAAGTAAAATCAAATTTTATAATATATTAAAATATATTATAAGGAAAACTTATATAAAAAAAAAATCTAAAATGCTGCTGTTAAACTTGAAATAGCCGAAAAGTGTTTTGAAAATTTTAAGAGCAAAGAATTTAACAAGAATATAAAAATATAAATTTGCCAATTTAAATAAATATTTGAATTAAGAAAAATAACTGTAAACATAACAAAAAAAAAAAAAAAAATTAAGAGAAAAAATTGCTAAACTCTTGAGAATTTTTTTGAAAAAATTCTGACTTGCCCCAGCTGTTTGAATGCGGCTTAAGTATCTGCAAACATAACTGCATCTTTGAGATACAATCGGTGTGCGCAAATACCATTCAACAGTGTACAAATAAAAGCGTATCTTTTGGCAAACCGGAAACTGCAAACAACACAACGTGCGTTGCTGTTGCTTAGTGCTGGCCAAAAACACTTAAAATAAACTGCAGGAATAACAAATAAGAAACAAGTTGATTTTTTTTTTTTTATATAAGTACATAAAAAAAACTCCGAAAAAAAATTGAAAAGAAATTCATTCAATAACTGTGCGCGCATTGTAGGCAGCGTATCTGCTGGATATTCTGAGCCGTTTTGTTGTTAGTGTAACAATATTTATATCAGTGTACGTCAGACTGGCACATCTCACTGAGTGAATGATACATTTATTTTTGTCTTAAAAGTGTTGTTAGTGTTTCTTAAGATAAAATATATATATAAATATATAAAAAAAGAAACAAAATTGCAAACGTCAAGTTTATTTTTTGAACAAATTTTCCAGCGGCTATTTGTGTATTTTTTTTTAGCCTGTTGCCTGAAATTTGCACAAACAGTTTGACAAACGCAAATCTTTGGTGCCATTGGGTGAGTTGAAAGTATTATTTATAATGTTTGCTCAGATTTTAGCTGTTGACTTCTTAAAAAAACAACTGAAGAAGTGTCAAAATTTCTCCTGATTCATTTATGAGTATGTTTATGATTATCACAAATCTTGAGGATTAAGTTAGAAGATTTATTTTTTAAATGTGCTCAAATATAATCATAGGTTTTTTTAGTTCTTAAAATATATATTTATATATTTTTTTTCTTAGCTTGAACCAAAGATTTCAGCTGTTAAACCTATTCAATCAAGTTTGCCTTGGTTCAAAAATTGGGTGTCGATAAGTGGTAAAGAAGTTACAATCAAGTGACAAACATGTGTAGGATGTTGTAAGCGTGACAGGAAACCTGTAAAGAGACATGTTAATTAGAATCTGAGGCAAGCGTTATGTTTTTACCTCAGTCAATTCAAGTTACGAGATAATACCAGTCACAAAATACCTCTACTACCAGCTAAAACTTTTTAGTCGAAAATATTAATAAATTTCTAACTTCAGATGATTGGAAATGAGAAAAAAAAATTCAGAAAAGTTAAGCTTACTAACATTGTCTAGCTGGGATTCGAACCCGGGACCCCTACAGTGGCAGTCAAGTGCGCTACCTATTCAACTTGCGAGGTCACCGACCCTCTCTGAGATAAAGGGTTGAAGAAAAGAAAACGAAAAATAGTGGGTAAAAGAAAAACCTTTTTAACAATATTTTTCTAAAAATTCCATTTCCAATGTTAGTGGGTTCAACATTTAAATAGCCATATTATGCCATGTCTAAACAGAGAGTTTAGTTTGAGTTTCCAGTACAAAGTTGAGTTTTGGGACTGAACGCAACATAAACTCTTGAGTTCTCCAGTACAATTTTGAAGGATGAAACTCAACAAAACTCAACTTTATTTCTGTGTTTATCAAAAATTAACTTGAGAGATCCCTAAAAATATGCTAATGTTCTTAAAAAATGTACGTTCAAAGGCAACTTGTACAATTTTGTGGTGAGAAATGTCAAAAACAGCTGTTTGTTTGTGCAATTTACTATTTGCAAAAAATTAACAAAAAAGCGAAGAGAAGAACATAGGCAAGTGTAGAAGTAGTATGGGCCGGTAATAATTCCAAATTGCGCAGCGCAAGGAAGAATTCGCATGTGTACGCAAAAATGGCTGCAGCTTTGTCCTCAAGTGGAATTGATGTCACGGTGGTGGTTGTGCCGGCAAAATATGAGAACACAAAAGTTAACAAAGAAGTGTCACACTAAACACAACTTTGCCGACGCATCTCTGTGTGAACAGCTATTGTTAACTTAAAACTAAACTCAAGGTAAACTCTCTGTGTAGACATGGCATTAGCTTTTAATTATAACTAATAATAAAGATTAAAAAATAAATATTTTAATAATAAACATAAAAATTAGGGTCTCTTTTTCTGAAAATTTCTACAGAAAACTATGTACATCACAATTCATACAATTCACAATGCATTAAAATTAATTTAGATGGGCAGATGATGAATAACTTTTTCTCCATCAATTCTAGTTCTTTCCAAATCTGGCGCTTAAGCCAAAAAAAGTTAACCCCTTCATTCTGTATCACGATATGGAAGACACTTCTCGTGTTCGCAAACACCACAATACAATTGGTTTTTGAAGTGACGAAGTTACGTTGTACCGGACGGTTTCCAAAAAAGTTGAAAAAGGCATTTTTTCAAAATTCATCTTCGTTGTATTGAATTATTACTTGCTGAGTATAGGTGCTATGATTAAAGTAATGGTACGATCATCAAGTTGAATTCTTTGACTTTACTATAAAAACAAACAAAAAATTTAAAACGTCATCGGAACGCGGTGGGCGCTGCTTTAGCAACGCAACTGAAAATTTGTTACATGGAATTATTACTCGCTGAGTATTAGTGCTAGGATTAAAAATATGATACACCAATAAAGGCCTGTTCTAAGCCCACACAACAAACTTAAACAAAAAAATTTCTGACGGTATGAAGACACAGAGAGAGCCCCTTAAATATCGACAATGCAGCATTCATACAACGGCGTTGCAGTGAATTTTTAATCGGTGTGTATATAAGCTATGATAAATGTTTCAAAAGGAAAATTAACGAAGGCCAAGTACTTAAGACAAAAATAAAAAATAAAAAAAATCTGACATCGTCAGGTCGTGAATATACCAGCTTATGTAACAGAAATGTAATATCGTTGCATGGAATTATAACTCACTCAGGAGACGTGCTACAGTAAATTTTGTTTTGCGACAGTATATACATATGTGTTATTATGCCTCACAACTAAAAAAAAATTCTTATCGTTATGATTTCCGGGTGGCAACCCGGCAAAAATGCTGTAAAAATGCTTCAACTATGAAAAAACGTTGCATGCAATTTAAACTCAGTGACTTCTGGCGTAACAGTAAATTTTAATGAATGAAAATGAAGGTGAGGTCTTCGGGCACATGCTAAAAATAAAAAAAAAATTGACAGCGTCATGAGGCCCTTCAGGGAACCGCCTAATATGACGCATCGTCACTTGCTGGATTAATTGCATGCAGCTAATGCAAAGTTAATGCACCAAGGAAAAGCACAGTTAATGGAGAAGCAAATAAAAAAAGCAAAAGCAACAACACCAACATCAACACCAACACCAACACCAACACCAACACCAACAAAAACAACAACAACAACAACAACAACACCAACACCAACACCAACACCAACACCAACACCAACACCAACACCAACACCAACACCAACACCAACAGCAACACCAACACCAACACCAACACCAACACCAACACCAACACCACCACCAACACCAACACCAACACCAACACCAACACCAACACCAACACCATCACCAACACCAAAACCAACACTTACACCAACACCAACACAAACACCAACAAAAACAACAACAACAACAACAACACTTACACCAACACCAACACCAACACCAACACTTACACCAACACCAACACCAACACCATCACCAACACTTACACCAACACAAACACCAACACCAACACAAACACCAACAAAAACAACAACAACAACAACAAAATCTAGTTAGTTATGATTTGAACATTTTTTTTTTTTCTTGACAACCAACACTGCTCACAAAGAACAAAACAACACAATGAAACCGGACTATGAAACCGGAAAAAAACTATGACATGAATTAGGATATGGATTAGGACAAAAATGACCTTTACAAACTAGGAAAGGGATTCTAATATATCACTAAGTCAAGAATTTGGTCATGGATTAAAACAAGAGTTTGAACATTAAATAGGAGTACAAAAAAACACCGTCACGTCAAAACCTACGGGTGTGTCCAATACACAGCCAACTCTTTTTTTTTAAGGGAAACTTCTTTAGCCGCGATGGGGAGTAAAAGCGATGAATCAATTCGCCAATAAAACACTTCGCCGTGAAACATTTCGGCGTGTTTTCAACATAGTGTTACGCAAAATTAAATAATTCTAATATAGTATGGACACAGTAGCTTTTCAACTGCATGGTTAATACATCGAGTAATTATAATATTGGCATAAAAATACGAAGCATATAGAGCATGTCTTTTACATTCTTATTGAAAACATCAACCTTAAACAAAAAGAAAAACACTGACTGCTGCTAAGTAACAGAGTTGTAATGTACAACATTTTAAAGTATATTTAAAACTTTTGCAAGTAACATAAGAGTACACAGAGTATATTTCTGTATTTTCAAGGTTTTCTTTCAACTTTTTCAATCTATCATTATGTACACCAGTTTTTACTTTATATACATATAAGCGAAGAATTTGTACAGGAGTCTATGTAAGCTCTCTGTATTGGTACATACTGTAAACAATTAACATTTTACTGTCAGTTGTACTGTGTAAGAAAGGGAAAAAATTATTGAGAAAATATTTTAAAACAAAATTATGCCATTTTTTGTGACCAATTTGTGACACAAAAAACTAATAGAAAAATAAGAAAATTCCAAATATTGTGAGCCATTTAAAGAATTTCAATTTGATAACATCCACAAAAAATTACTCAAAAAATTATCTCAAGCTATAGAAAAAATTAAAATTAAATATAAAATTATTAGCTTTAACACCTAGGGGCTTTGAACGGCCTTTTTGTATCTTCAGAAAATGTGTATGTGTTTCATCCGGTGTATTTGTATCTTCACAAAATATATACGTATGTAAAGGCAGAAAAATCTTTCACATGTCATCGAAATCCGAGTCCTGGTGATCATATTGTTGTCAGTCTATAAAATGAGTAATTAAAAGGAAATTTAAATTCTAAGTTAGCTTTTCCAATTAATTACAGCTAAAGCTTAATCACTATGACAACCTTGAAACTTTTTAATACAAACATGTATATTTATGTGTATGCATGCATTATCCTGCGCGACCCAATTACTGACAAAAGGATAAAAGCAACAAAAACAAAAAAAAAAAAACATCGCATAACAACGCATCACACTGACAACGACCAAGAGAAAGTGCACTCGACGCACCTCTGCAGTCATCAACCTTGGCCACATCCACTCAGTGTTTTATGCGATTAATTCAATTATCCTTGCAAAATATATGATGTAAAGACAACAACAAAAACAAAGCGACTAAAGCATACTACTTTTTTTTCACTACGAAACGAGAGCTTATCGGGTGATGTGTGAACAAATCACACATGAGTTTTAAGGTGTTGAATGCATGCAACAGGTGGCAGCACTGTGAGTTAAAGCATGCATTGCAGCGTATCGTCCTTTTTTATATACATACCTATAGGCGCAAAAATTTCAACATTTTGCGTTCGTTGTTACTCAATTAAAGACTGATGAACTACATTAAATTGCAGAAAAATTGGTTTAAATCGAATCGAATTGATTATGGCTCTTACACTTGGGAAAACACTTGGCGCGCATTTGAAACTTTTAAATCCAAGCCGTAGTAAATTGAAATCTTATTTTGCATTTAGGATTTTAAACAAAAATAGCTCGAAAATAGACATAAATTAAGAAATATAACAGAAATAATACAATATTGAAAAACATTTTTTAAACAGGTAAATAAATAAGAAAACTGCGTTTTAACCAAAGTTTCAAAATTGTGAATACACAATTAATTGGGCAATTAATTAACAAAAAAAAAAAACAAAACTTGGCTTATTTCTTAAAAATTTTACCTTTTCGAAAACTTTATTTGGCTTTTCGTTTAAAGCCGAATTCAATTTAATTCTGTTGAATTGAATGAATCTAATTGAATTAAATTTTTTTCAGTGTACTAGGTTATAAATATTTTCTTATTAATTTATCAGTATCATATAATATTTTCTTTAAGAAGCATCAGTTTGTAATTTTATCATGACTCTTTTACTATTTCGATTTAAAGTGTCAATTAAATTTCTTACAATTTTTTTAAAATATATTTCTATAACTTTATTTGAAATTAAGAATTGAATAATTATTTTCAAATAATACAGTCTTATCGAAAGATCTGTTTCAACATATATTTTGACTTTACTCAAGGATAGTGTCAGACACATCTATACTATCATATAAAAGCAGTCTCCCTACCTGTTTTGTCACCTCAAAGCTCTATTAAAGCTGAACCAATTTTAATGTGATAGTTCTTTCCTGAATTAAGATGGAATTATTTTTTATTCAAAACCTTTTCAAACTTTTTTTTTTATTAATAAAAAAATTGGTGTGAATGAATTAGATTACATTTAGATGTTCACCTGTAAAAACTAACCTCGGAAAATAAGACTGTGTTCAGGGTCATCCAACCTCATTACTATACAGAAATTACCGCAATATTTTCATCTAGCCTGCGCTAGAGCTTTTTTTGTGTCAACACTTTCTTGGATATTGAAATACCCATTAGATAGAAATGAGTGTAGTGTGTGGATGAGAAGAAAAATATGATTTTGTATTCATTGATAGTTCAAGTATTCGTGTTTGCGAGTAAAGTCAGAAATTCACAATCACCATGTTTTATTAAATTATCGCTTTCTACTCTCAGTGTTGCCAAATTGTATGATACATGGTATAACAAACAAGGTACTCGCTTGGCGAAGAGCTTAAGTCAGAATTATCCGAAAAAAACAAACAAATAAAGTAAAAGCAATTTATTTACATTGTTACATTGTTGATGACACTGAGCGAAAACATTTTCAGCCACAAGAGTACTTTTCTATTCTACCATGGTCCGATATAAAGGTTTTGTCCGATATACGGTTTCAGAACGGTATTTTATCAGTTCCAATACGTTGCCAGATTTTTTCAATATGCAATGATTTTTTTAAAGGTAATTCCGACATCAGATCTTAATGAAAATTTAAATAAAATTTAGATGGGATTTTTAAGAAAATTTTTAAAAGAATAAAAATACATAAGCTTTGAACTCAATTAAAGATTACTATTGAATTAGTGAAATTAGTTATGAAATCTGATAAAAAGTTATTTGTGATTCCATTAAAAGATGTAAAATTAAAGTAACAAACATTTGAAATTATATAGCTTTCGATTTTTTTTTAGAAAACTTTCTTTTTATAACGTCAAATCTAAAATACAAAAATATACCTTTGAAAGTTTATGGGCAGTTCGGATGCAAAAAAAAAAATTTTGGAAAATATTTCCTGAATAGACATATTTATTTATTTACGTAAAAGTGTATGTATGTATATATTATGGTAACTTTTAAGTTTACTTTCATAGTTTTTATTTGTAAAAATAATTATTTTTAAAACTTATGTAGCCGAACTCTAGGAGCTTCTAAAAAAAAAAAATTCGTCTCGGGGTAGGCACGATATCTCTGGACTGGATCATCTGAAATGAGAAAGCAAATTCAAATTTCGTTAATATAAGGTTATATCTAGTAATAAGTTGAAGGAATAGGCAAAAGTATTAAGTTTTGATAAAATAGAGGTTCTCAACAAGACAAGCGATCGATCGAAAATCGATTTTCAACATAAATTTAAGCCTTAAGGCCCTAAGTCGATTCATCGAAAAAAAAAATACTTTTTTTCATGAGTAAATTTAAGGTAGAAAAAAAAACTAAGAGTATTGAAATTTAAGCCTTTATTTGTCCTATAGTTACAGAATTTAAAAATATTTTTCAAAATGGCGGGTTTCTGACATCTTTAATAAAGGTCCTACTTTTGACCGCGTACAAGATTGCGTCTGCTAATTTATTTAGACACCAATTATCTACAATATGAGTAAAATGATTTTTCAAAATATTTTTTCGAAAGCCGGTTATTAAAACAAAAAAAAAAAAAAGGCTTGTCATAGGATGTCATAGGAAAAGACAATTGTCCCCATAAACACTCCTTTTTCCCCATATTTTAACTAGTTGCGTTAGGAACATTTTTTGACTGGTTACTTTCGCAGTAGCCTGAAAGTGGTTCTTTTTTAACTAGTTTTAAAGTGAACAAAGTGTACTGGAGCAAAGGTCAAAGACCGGAATTTTACGATATTTACCATCCACAAGATTTATTAAAGAAAAAATTTTGTTCATAAATGTCATAAATTGTCTATAAACATTTTTTTTTTTTTTTTTTTTTGTTATTATTTTTTCTTGTGAGCAGCAAATTTAAAAAAATCAGCAATACTTTTGAAAACAAAAACAAAATTAACTGGTCTACACTGAACGCCTTTTGATCTTTTTCCGAGCTACTTCCAACTGCGCAAGAAATGAACTAGATTACTTTTACAATTGACTCCAAGATAACTGCTGGGCATTTTACAAAGTTATTTCGAAAAGCGTTCTCTTTTCCAAATAAACTTCCGGGTAACTTTCTCAGCATAATTGGCAGTATAAGTAGATCCTAAGTAGCTTGAGTGGATCACAGTGAAAAAACATGCAAGACTACTGATGAGTTGGTGTAGCGGCTAACGAAACAGTTTGTCTAGTCTGCTGTATGATTTGCTCTATACAGAGCCGTTGTTGTTATTGTTGGTTGTTGCCTGCATTGTCTTCATGTTCTTGTAGTCAACATTCTTTTCCTAAAGCTAAAATTTGTTTCAATATAGTTATTTCGAAAAAATTTTTTTTAATTCCACCTGAGCATAAATATTGTAAAAATAATTAAAATTATTTCACAATATTTTAAAAATTTGCAAAATTTGTCAAAACATTTCTAAATATTTAAATGTTTAAATCTGTTTCCGTGATCTATACTCTTTTAAAGCTATTTTATAAAATTTTTGTGAATAAAGCTGTAAAAATATGCATGATTTTTTCACACAACTGCACTTCACTCAAAAAAAAACATAGTTGACCTTTTTAAGAAGGTTTTTTTTTAACAAATTCTTAACAAAAATCTTAAAAGATTAACCTCAATGAACTTACAAAACAATCGAAGCATTTAAAAATTACCTTCACCGTCAAATTCCACGTATTCATTTCCTTACGTATTTCCGTCAAATATCAAAATGAAAAAAAAATTCTCATATTTCGCTCACTTAAATGAAGCCATAGCTCAATATTGCCAGGCATCAAATCTAATTAAATTCATGAAAATTCACCTTTGACTCAAGGTTATGAAAATAAAAACAAATAGAATGAAAAAAAAAGAAACTAACATTTAAACGTCACTTTTCAAGTGCAAGTATTTAATTAAATGAACACTTCTTAAAAAAAAAAAAAAACTTTTACAGCGACTTACGTTATTTCAAGGGGAAGCAACGTAATTGCAATCATTTGACTCGAATATCCGACGCCTCTGAGCGCGTTAATTGCTGATTTTACTGCATTTGCCGAGTCCAAACTCCACAGTTACACTTCAATGTAGACGTTTTTCATGTTTTTGTTGTTGTAGTTGTTGTTGCTTATATTTTCAAATTCGTTCCGAATTTCCTCTACCAACTACTTTCCGACATGTGCTGCGCAAATTCGTGTTAAGCAGCCACTCACGCTATGGTGATGAGGAGTGCGCCACACTAATACTTAAGGAAATGCGCAATTTTAACACACCCCTTGACTAGGGAGTGCTGCATGATGTCCTGACTGGCTGGATGGCAGTTTTTGTTACTGCAGCGCAATTTATTGATTGAGGGTATTGATTGCTTTGCCAAACACCGAGCAACGATTTGGTTAACTTGCTTTCAACAATTTTGTTCTTATTTCATTTTACTTCATATATAGAATAAAAAAAAAAAGAAGAAAATATTCAATTTATCAACATACATTCATGCCGTCGACACATGAACATCCGCTGTCAAGTTATTGTTGTTGTTGTTATGTTTTTCATCACCCATTCAATTGAGCCAACGTTAGTTTAACCCCAACATATTGGCCATTATTTTGCATATCAATGGCTGCCTTTTGGCTTGTGCGATATGAATCTGGAGCAGCCATGTCATTCGTCGTCCAAGTCTTGTGGCCTGGTGCTGTTGTGATTCTATAGAAACTGTTATGAATGCAGCTCCTGGCACATACAGCGCAGTTTTTGAATTGATTATGTTTAGCAACTTATAAGGTTTGAAAGGCTTATGTCCTTGTTTTCTGCTCTTTGTTAGTTATTCTTTTTTTTACCCAACCAACGTTCAAATGTTGAGGTTGACTTTATAAAAAAGTGCTTTGTGGACATTTATTATTACTTTTAGACATGCTGTTTGTGTTAAGTCATCCATTTAGTGGCAAACGGAAAAAAATAGAAAATTAATTACATAATTTCTAAAAAATATACAAGCTATAAATATAATTATAGAAGTAAATGTTCTAGGAAAAAAGCCATAAAAATACATATATTTACGATTTCGTGTTGCATGCGACACGATGTTGATTCAGTGTTGGTTGGGTCATGGATATGAATGCTACAACTGTTCGTTGACTTGGATTGGTAACCTAATTAAGGCAATAGCGTCAATCGATAGTCATATATTTTCTATTCGCGCGTAAAAATTCAGTCATTCAACAAATTAATGGTGTATAAAAATGTCAGGCAACTTTTTGATGCCCATTCTAAGAATATTAATTAAAAAATTTGCGTGTTTTTTTAAATGTGCTGAGTACTCAGAATAAATGTATTCTTCAAATTTGAGTAATTTATGATTTATGATTATCATTGCTTAATTTTTCTTAAAAAAAACGAAATTTCGAACATCATAACCTGAGCACTTTCGATTATGAAGAAATGTAGTCACACACTCAGAAAATAAATCCTTACAGGAAACAACACTTTTTTAACATTTTATCATGTTATTGAAATTCAACACGAACTGCTATGTTAATAATTAACACTTTACATGATGTTTTTTCAGTGTTATGGTAATACGATGAACATGTTATATGAACAAGATAATATTGTAAAACTAAACTTTAAAACTGTTAAAAGAACATAATCAAAATGTTATCTGAACATGATTATATTGTAAAGCTTACACTTCAAAACTGTTAAAAGAACACGATCAAAATGTTATATGATCAAAATAATATTGTAAAAATAACACTTTATTTTTACTATTTAATAATTCATCCTCCAAGAATCCCTTGTTTTTGTACTCGCTGATCACACTCTGTCCTTTCGGGTTTTTATAAGTAGCTCGGTCAAACTTAGAACTATGCGTACATTAAATGCGGTTGTTGGTGGAGCGGAGCAGCATATATTTTTGCAATCATTCCGCCACTCTTCAAGTTTTTTCCGAAATTTTACTCGCAAACCCAACTGAGATATGGGAAAGAGCTCATTAATATCGGCTTCTTCTAAAAGCTTAAATGATTCCAAATCTATTCCGTAATCTGTTAAAAATGGAAATGCAAAAGAAAAGCGCAAGACCATGATTAATATACAAGGTTTTTTCTATTTATTTGATTCTTACCGATCAGTCGTTGGTATACGGATTCGTCGAATTGAAGATTTGTTAAAATTAAATTTTTTAATACCTCCATATGTGTAAAATCGAACAAAATCAACTTCGGCTTTTTTCGACTTTTATTTCTTAAAAATTTCAAAATTTTTTCAATGAGCTATTGATGCAATGAGAAAATCTACACTTTGCTCATGTTATCTTTTAACACTGTGTAATGCAATGTAAATATTTAAAAAGTGTTGTTGTTTTGTATAAAAAAATTATCAAGTTAGAATAACAGGAGCCGCGTTGAAATATTTTGCCTCAATATTTCCTGGGTGTAATAACGGCGACTTTTTTATTTTGAACACGACAGCGACGAGATAAAATGCTCTCAAGATATAAACAAATTCTAAGAAAGTGAGTCAATTTCATGTTTGTCGCCCTTCAAATTAGACATAGATCAATACACACTGCGGCAACCTTGTTGCAATGAAGGTATGTCGTTGCGGCATTACCATCAAATACTTCGCCATAAGAAATGTGTTTTGTGATGTTGTTATGTTGCTGTCGTCGCCAATATAGTCCAGGCTATGAGCATGGATTTTCTCTATACACAATGAGCATAAATGACATGAGGTTTCATGAGATTAACATAGCTCTGGAAATGTTAATTTCATGATGTCGATGAGAGGTCCGACGAGTAAATAAGAGTTGTGAGCTACGAACAAGTTGAAAGCCAAACCTGTTGAAGGCCCAAGCTTTCAAGCTTAGACGAGGCAGAAGGCAGACAAGCATAAGCAAAAATCAGAGTGGAAGCCAGATTTTGAGATGATTGGAAAACAATTGAAGCATTGTAATTGTCTATTTACGAGTGATCTTCTTTTATGTTTGTTGGTTTAAATTTCTAAGTTTGTCTGTAAGTATGTTTGCATGCATCTGAACAGAACAAAATTTGCTGAAAACTGAACTGAACAATTTAAACACTACCCATCAGGTCGAAAAGACACAAATAATCCCAGGAAATCAGATCATTAATCGTACGTGCGCGATTTGTCTATTTGTTGTCTATATTTTGTGCGCGGGTGTCTCTAAATTCACGGATTTTTTATTTTTTAATAAAACACATTTAGGAACTTCACAAACTGTAGTATTAAGTCGTATTGTCTTATCGTACTATTTTTCACAACAGTTGTAAAATTTTTGTTGTTACCTTCCATATAAAACTAACTTACGACAATACAATAGTGTTTGATATGTTTCTTTCTAGTCCGTTTTTTTTTTTTTTGGTTTTTTTTTTCTTTGTTATTAACGTGTACATTTCATAAGTAACATCACTACATACTATAAAAGATTTTGTTTTCATTTTTGATTCAAAATGTTCGATGAAGAAATTGAAATAGTTTTGACGAGGAAAAGTAGTTCCTTCCTTCTTAAAAAAAAGAAACTTTTAAGGGGGTATATAGGTATATAGGGTATATTGAAATAGTTTTGACGAGGAAAAGTAGTTCCAAAAGTAGTTCCTTCCTTCTTAAAAAAATAGAAACTTTTAAGGGGGTATTTAAAAAAAAAATTTTTTTTCGGGAATGTTTTTTTCAGAGAAGGAAAAAGATATCGTTTTCCAATTTCGCATATATATTAATTAACATTCAAAGAATCCAAAAATAAAAAATAAAAAAATAATAAAAACCAAATTAATCCTTGTTTAAGTGGCTATCGCCTGAACTATGATAATTTTTTTCGCCGAAAAGAAACAAAATGGTGACCGATTTTGTAACCTCGAAAATCGACTTTCAAATGGCCGCCATTTTGTTTTTTTTTTTCGGCGGAAAGAAATTATCCTAGTTCAGCCGATAGCCACTTAAACAAGGATTAATTTGATTTTTTTTATTTTTTCCTCAGATGTGCCAGACTGGTGATATCCTGCACACCGTCAATTTTTTGGCATTTGTTAAAAAAAAAATCAAATAACGTCAAAAATTGCTTAAAAAATTCTGAAAAAAACTTGTTTGTATTCTTTAAATGTTAGGTAATACATATGAAAAATTTGAAAACCATATCCTTTTTCCTTCTATGAAAAAAAATCCCGAAAAAAATTTTTTTTAAATTTGTAACCTATATGCCCCCTTAAAAACTAAAAATTGTAGTTTTCAAAAAAATTTTTTATTTAGTCACTTACCATTTTCTTCAGTCAGCTGTATAAATACAACATACAACAAAAAATACCCTTAGGGTGTGTTCACAACTGTTGTATTTTTTATGAAAACGCAATGCGCCATATGACAATACGTGAGCTTGTAAAAACCCTAATTGTTTTCTTGAAATGGCTGTCTGTTTTTATTGAATTATAAAGTGGAGACATGGAGGTTATTGATGGAACAAATGACCTCCTCAACCTCATGTCAAGGTATCAGCCACCAGTTACCGCCAAAATCCACACCAAACAGTGCCCCGCTGTGGGTGCTTGGGAACTTTTGAAGAAGTCTGCGGGTTTTGAGAACCGTCATTGCACAGTTTTTACTATTTTTGTAGTGAATTTTTACAACTTGTACGTGTTACTTGACCGTGTATTTCATCGTGACTAAACCTCAAAACTTGCTGTTGACAGCTGTTATAAACTGAGTACTCTATGCTTGGATGAAAATGTCCGTTTGTTGGTACAACCATTATTTTCGATATCAAAACGGCAAATATTCTTTGAACTGATAAGTATATAATTAAAATTTTCGGTGCAGCTTTCAAGGAATACTGTTCACAGTACACCCTGAAGACAGCTAAACACGGCGGTGGTAAAAGTTTGGGCCTGTTTTTCGTGAAAAGGTGTTAGTTCGATTTTTTGGATTAAGGACACTACGAATGAATTTGTTTATAAATACATACTGAGCAATGTATTGCTGCCGTATGCTGCGGAAGAAATGCCTATCCACTGGTGTTTAAAACAAGATAATGAACCAAAGCATGCGGAAAAAACAAGGGTTGGTTCAGAGAAAAACAAACTGAGAATGAGCCTTGGCCACCTCAAACATCGCTCATTAATCCTATAGAAAACTTATGAAGGGTTCTAAAAAAAAGCTATGAAGGACTCTAGACCATGAAATATGGCTGAACTTTGGGAAACGGTTCAATCATGTTGGAATGGTATCATCGATAAGTGACGCAAAGTCATAGATTCTTATAAGATATTCAAAAGTTTTCTGTGTAATAGACCAGAATAATAATCGACACTCCTATTTTATAGAGCAGTCTAAATTATAAATTTTGGTTTTCTTTTGCTTTTTAAAAAAAAAAATATTTAAATAAAAATTTTATTTTGTTTAAATTCATATACAATGTCTTATTTCAAAGAGAGAAGGACACTTCCATTTTATCGAACACAGCTGTGTTTCAATCTAATATATAAAAATTAATTTTTGTTTGTTCGTCCTTTATGCGATGCAATACTGTTCATCCGACATTCATTGCGATAAAATTTGGTTGCGCGAAGTTATAGGCATAATGGGGCAGACACTGGATTTGGAGGCATGCTCTTATACCTCCCATACAAACAAAATTTGGACTAGGGGCGTGGCAATTATTCAGTAGACCAAAATTTCGGTATCATTTTTAAACAAGTCACATTTAAATGAACTCGGAAAATCTTACTATTTAGCCGTGATCTTCGACTGGCAAAATTGCGCTAACATTGAAATTTTTTTTTTATTAATTTATTTCATTTTGAAATTTTTTTTTTCAACTATTTTCAGAATTTTTTTGCATTGTGTTGACACCCATTATTATTGAACTATCCCAGCAGGTATTTCCCAGCAGTTATTTTGGAGTCAATTGAAAAAGTGAAATGTTCATTTCTAGCGCAGTTCGCAGTAGCTCTGAAAAAGTACAAAAGGCGTTCAGTGTAGAACAGTTATCTTTGCTTTTGTTTTCAAAAGTATTGCTGACAAAAATAAACGCGTTCTGGCTACTTTTTTAAAATTTGCTGCGCACAAGAAAAAATAATAAAAAAAAAATGTTTATAGACAAAGTGTTTTCTGGATTGTGGATGGAAAAGATGGTACAAATGAGATCTTTAGGACCTTTCCTTTGCACTAAATTCTTACACTTTTGATATGTTCACTTTAAAACTAGTTAAAAAAGAACCACTTTCAGGCTACTGCGAAAGCAACCAGTTTAAAAATGTTCCTAATGCAACTAGTTCAAATATAGGGAAAAAAGAGTGTTTTTGGGGGCAATTGTCTTTTCCTATGACATCAACCCGCAAAAAGCGTCAGTTCGTTCAATGTTAAAGGGTATTGTAGTGGAACTAGTACTGGTCCTTTTTGGAACTAGTTCAGACCTATTTCAAATTTGGTCCACTTTTCTGCTGGGTTTGGAGTCAATTAAAAAAGTGAACTAGTTCATTTCTAGCGCAGTTTGAAGTAGCTCTGAAAATATACAAAAGGCGTTCAGTGTAGAACAGTTCACTTTGATTTTGTTTTCAAAAGTATTGCTGAAAAAATACTTTTTTTTAAGAAAGTTTAAAAATGTCCCTTATGCAACTAGTTCAAATATGGGGAAAACTAGTGATTATGGGGACAATTGTCTTTTCCTATGACATCAACCCGCAAAAAGCGTCAGTTCGTTCAATGTTAAAGGGTATTGTAGTGGAACTAGTACTGGTCCTTTTTGGAACTAGTTCAGAACTATCTCAAATTTGGTCCACTTTTCTGCTGGGATATAACACTTGTGTATTTTCTCTCCGAAGTTTTGTTGGGTTTCTTTTTATAATTATTTAAATGAACAGTACAAGTTGAAATTTTTTTTCCCTCAATATTCACTCATTTTTTATTTTTAGATAAAAGCTTAGTGTTAATATGAATGTCGTTGAAAATCGACACCTATATCCTTAGAGAGGCAATTAATCTCAGTAAACATTAAATAAATTTAATTGACTTTTGACTAAAATTTGCGAAAATCTTATGAAATAAATTTCATTTATAAGATTAAATTATTGAAAAGAATTACTCATTTTATTATCCTTCCAGACAGACACTATCAACGTCGATTGCTGTCAATTGTGTGCGCCGCCAACCAGGACACGTACTCACTTAAACACATACACGCACACTTAACCAACTACGCCACAACCACAAGCACTTAAGTCTTGCCACAAACGCCAACAAATAAACCAAAACTCTCCACACTCAAAGCACATCAAGATCCTCAACCACAGCACCAACAACACCAGCTAGAAAAATGTCGACAGCCACCTGCTCACGTTTACGCCCACTGGCATCTAGCTCAACACAGAACACACGCAACACACCCAACAATGCATCCACCGTTGTTGCGGAAGCCTCACTGTCACTAACACTTAACACGCTGGCACACAATGGCGGTGGTGGTGGCAGCAGCATCGGTTCCAGCGAGTCATCAGATCCACTCGAATCCGATTACAGCGAAGAGACCGAGGAGGAGGAAGACGAAGAGCAGAAACAGCAAAATCAACATCAACAGTGCTATCGGCGCGCCGCTGTTGAAGAACAGGAAGAGGATGTTGACGATGATGATGATGATGACGAAGATGATGCGGAAGAGGAGGAACAGGAGGAAGATGATGCGGAGGAGGAAGTCGATGATGGCAATGAGACGGATGAGGATGATGACAGCGAGGAGAGCAGCAGCGTAGAGACAACAAAAGGAGTTCGAAAATATCATTTAGACGATTTTCAAATCATCAAAACAGTGGGTAAGTCAAGCGAATTAATTAAAAAACTTTCGAGTGTGGCTCAAATGATGAACGAGGTGGAGGAGTGATGTGTATGGCTTGCTGATGATGATGATGAATGATAAAAAATATTTTGCAGGAAATCATTAGCTAAGCAAAGATAGCTGATTTGCTGAGTGTCGGTAGGTTCCGAATCCGTTGACATGTAGCACAATCACCGGCTTAGGGCAAGCAAATTGAATTTTTAAGCTAATCACGAAGCAAGTTAATAAATAAAACTTTGCAAACTCTCGGAAATATGCAGACAACATTCTGTGCAATTCTAAGAAAATAAATTTATAACAGTTTTCATACGGAAATCTGAAAGAGTTCACTTTTAGTTGTAAAATTGCAATGAGTTTGAAATGAGCTCATTTCACACGTGCTGCAAACAGCTCTACCCTGAGCTGTCATATTTATGAATGAATCAAGTTCTTTTAAATGTTTTGTTTTTTTTTTTTTTCATCGAACACAAATTAAATATGCAATTTACGTATTAAAAGTTGCACCCATAATTAAATCACTGACGTCTTGCATTGTTTTCACAAAAATATTAATATTTATAAATACACCGGCACCAGCATTGCATTTTGCCTTCTTATTAAATTGTGTTCGTTACTTTAATGATGATTAGAACTCAATTAATTTTTGACGTAATTGTTTATTGCATTTTATTAAACTTCAATTATCCAGTGAGGCACTTAACTAAATTGCATTGTTAAAAATGCTGATTTATATTGCATATTATATATTGATTTATATATATTTATTTTGCATTCGATGTTTTTGTTTTCACAGATAATGAATCTTTACCACAAATAAAAGCAATTAATTTCATATTGTGAAGGAAAGATTTTTTTAAAACAAATTATAATTATTTTCCAATTAAATTTCCAATTAAAAATATAAAAAGTTCTCGAGCTAAAAGCATTGAAGTACTTGAATTAGACTCTTACATGTAAAGACTTTATAAATAACAAACATTTTCAAATACGTAATTCATTTTAGGTATTCAAGGGAGCATTAGCATTTAAGGTGTGCTTTCTAATAACTATTGAATAGACTCCAAGTTATTACAAAATTGTATATATTAACATTAATAATATGATAATAATTTATAATTAAATAATATCAAAAACCATAATTAAGAAAGTTTGTGGATCATCAAAATTGGCCAAAAAAAAAAATGCATTTTTCGAATTGTTTTTAAGCCAGTTCTTACTTCAGACCATTATATCTGTCAAACCCATTCTAAAATTACTAAAAACTGTCAGTGCAATTTTAATTGAATAGTCTTTGTAATGTTATCGTGATGACATACATCTTTTAACAAAGATACCAAATTTTAGAACTCAATTTTCAACGAATGAGCCCCAAATTAACTGGTATTGAATCCGTTATTTTATCAAAAAGTTTTGTTCAACGATAAAGCTCACTTTTGGCTCAATGGGTATGTCAATAAGCAAAATTTTATCATTTAGAGTGAAGATAATGCACATCGAATGAGCAAAACGCTATTATAAATAAAAATAAATAACTGGTCATTTCAGCCCTTGAAAGGACTTTGGACCTAGCTTCTTATGATCAATTGTGTTGTGCGTGTTATTAAGTTTGTACACAATTGACCGAGAAATGGACCTACAGGCTTAACGCCGACTCCGAACGGTGATGAACGGAATGTTCTTATTCTCAAGAAGCTTTACATGGCATTTTGATTGCTCTCTGAGGTTTGCCATTGTCTGCAGAGAGGTGGCGGCCGTACAGAAAAATTATTTTAATTCAAATAATTTTCTGTCGCTGCTGGGGTTCGAACCTGGGTCTCCAGGTTCTTTGACATAGCGGCCACTCACTTTAACCAACTACACCACGGACGCCACGCTATTGCGCTATTGCATTTCGAAAAATACACATCTTGATGTGGTCTGTGGGCAGGTGCAGTTATCGTACCTTTTCTAGTGTTTACAGAAGACACCTGCAATATTGGCTACTGTGCTCCTTGGCAGGGAGTCGAAGTCCAATGAATTGATGCCCTACAGATAGATCTTCGAGACGTTATTACCATGCTAATTAAATATTAATGTCTTTCCGACCATCTCCCGTCACTTCCATAACTCCAGACGCGACCAACGTCCTATTATAGTAGTTTCAATACCGAACACACCACCCTATTGATAGATATTCGAGACGTTAATACCATCCTAATTAATTACTATCGTCCTTCGCCATCTCCTGACTCAAGGCACGACCATCGCCCTACTATAGTAGTTTCAATGCCGGGTACTCACCACAATTATGTATATTTAATTTAATAAATGCACTGTAGAAATTTTTACCAGTATTGGAATGCAACAGTACGAATTTTATGGATGGTTAGTGTTGATCACCATCCACATTTATTGATCGAAATCGAGACCGACCTAAAATCGCTGATAATATATGGGCATTGCCACCTGATTGTACCACTGAGCAACTCTACTTTGACCAACGCTGATCTGCTCGCGACATTGAGCTACCACAGCCAGCACGATACTCCCCGAAAGTCCAGTCCTGTTTTAACCTTGACACAGCACTTCAACACCACTGACACCTTACATTGTCACAATGACTGTAATGGCTTTTAATTCGTCACAATTTACACCAATATTAATTTTGGGCAACCAATCAACATCCAACAGCCCTTCCATTTTTCACCATCATGCCGTCCCTGCTCCAATACTAATGCTGCATCTCTCTGACACTTCGAAATTACTAAAAAATTAATGCACTGAACACATTGACGACAACAGCGGCATTATGACATCTGTCAAATTTTTTACATGTATTTCTTATGGAGAGAACTAGCTGATACCCGACGCGTTGCTGTCGTAGCGGAAATGATTTCTCTCTCTATCTCTATCTCTATCTCTATCTCTATCTCTATCTCTATCTCTATCTCTATCTCTATCTCTATCTCTATCTCTATCTCTATCTCTATCTCTATCTCTATCTCTATCTCTATCTCTATCTCTATCTCTATCTCTATCTATATCTCTATCTCTATCTCTATCTCTATCTCTATCTCTATCTCTATCTCTATCTCTATCTCTATCTCTATCTCTATCTCTATCTCTATCTCTATCTCTATCTCTATCTCTATCTCTATCTCTATCTCTATCTCTATCTCTATCTCTATCTCTATCTCTATCTCTATCTCTATCTCTATCTCTATCTCTATCTCTATCTCTATCTCTATCTCTATCTCTATCTCTATCTCTATCTCTATCTCTATCTCTATCTCTATCTCTATCTCTATCTCTATCTCTATCTCTATCTCTATCTCTAGCTCTGTCTCTATCTCTATCTCTATCTCTATCTCTATCTCTATCTCTATCTCTATCTCTATCTCTATCTCTATCTCTATCTCTATCTCTATCTCTATCTCTATCTCTATCTCTATCTCTATCTCTATCTCTATCTCTATCTCTATCTCTAACTCTATCTCTATCTCTATCTCTAAGTGGAACGACTCGTGTAAATTGATAACCAAATTTCGAGGCTATGCTACTTATAATTCCAAAGTTATTCGATATCGCAAATTTAGCTTGTATGGGCGGAGCCACACCCCCTTGTTCAATGACGTCTCAGTTTTCTAGTAGAAGAATATCACCCAATAGTAATTCCATACTGAATTTCGTTGTTAAACGACGTTTAGTTCCAAAGCTATCTGATATCAAAAATTTTAAGTGTATGGGCGTAGCCACACCCCCTTTTCCAAAGCCCATCCCAGTTTTATAGTATAAATATATCACCAAGTGGAAACTCCATACTGAATTTCATTATTATACGGCATTTAGTTCCAAAGCTATTCGATATCATAAATTTGAATTGTATGGGCGGTGCCACACCCCTTTGGCCTATACTTGATAAATTTTGCTAGTCGAAGGACGCGACTAAATAGTACGCTCCTACCAAGTTTCATTGATGTGTGACTTATAGCTTGAAAGTTATACCGAAAATTTGGTCTGCTGAAAAAGTGCCACGCCCCACATTCAACGCCCATAAAATTTTACCTGTGGAACGGCTCTTGTAAATTAAGGTAGAACATTGAATTCCGATGCTATGCGAACTATAACTTCAGAGCTATTCGCTACCGTAGATTTGGGTTGTATGGGAGGTGCCACGCCCCCTTGTCATTTTCAAACAATTTTTTTTTAAAACCATCTAGAGAACGTACCCTACAAAATGGTATCGGCAGATTTTTTTTTTACCCAGCCGAACTCTCAAACACTCGTCACAAACAGATTTGACAACATTTTTTTATATATATAGATTGGGACTTATGTCGCAATATCGTGTCGTTGATATAGAACTATTCCTTATTTGACAGCTTGTCGTCGCTGTCGTCGTCAATGTGTTCAGTACATAACTATTGCATTTCTTTGCCTCCTCTCTGATACTCCGAAAGTACTATAGCAAGCAATTTCGTCTCATCGCATCCTCTCGATACTCCAAAATTACTATAGCAAGCTAGTGCTGTCTCTTACACTCCCAAAGTACTAAGTAAGCTTTTACTTTCCATCACATCCATCTTAACTAGGCCTTCAGACATCATTCGATATTTCTTCATTCAGTGTACTTTACTTGAGTACATGGTATAATAATATAAGGTAGTATTGACAGTTGCTTGGGCAACGACCATCTGTCAAAAAAAATGTCTAGAAAGAGAGCGTTCAATTATTTCTTATGTTTTCGCCATTGTTTATGTTTCAGCGCTTGCAAATAACCAAACATTTTCTTACAAAATATTGCCTATTTTATTTAATCAATAGTGAATTATTATTACTACAACGAAGATAACTTGTGAACTTTGTGTTATTAAGTGCAAACATAAGAAAAAATGTTGAAAACGTTCAAATGTAGCAACCTCAGCAGCTGCAGATGCATATAGACGAAATTAAAGAAGTTTCCAATTATTATTAAAACACCACGGCTGGAAAACGTTAAACACATATCACACATAATTTTTTCACAACTTTCATTATTATAATTGTGTATTTAACGCACATATTTTGCGGAATTTATTTATTTTTACATTCGTTTAATTCTTGTTGCACGAACAACTGTTTTTGACAGATGGTCGTTGCCTTGTTGCTGAGAAAATCTATACTTGTCAATGCTACCTGTATAATTGTATCATGACTTGAGTACACCATTTTTGCAATTATCCTGCCGCTCCAATTTTACACCATCAATTAATACACCCAAACAACATGCTTATGTGCTAGTGGTATATAATATGCCAGATAAAGACAATACCCGTGCTTACAAATTTAATTGGCATAATTGCTATGGCTTTGCAGACATAAGGCTACCGTTGTACTTCAAAAGTCCCACCTGTTTTCCAGATTGGGTGACTATTTCCAGGACCATTTACATTTACTCAGAATAGGGCCCTTACATTACTCAGGTCCGTTGCCTTAAACCTTAAACCCTTTTTTCTGGCTTTCGCCATCACCAGGCGAAGTTAGAGTTATCGGGCCATACTTTCTAAAAAATGAAGTTAATCAGCGTGTTACGGTCAACGGAAAATGTATTTAGTCTCTCGGATGACGTTTATCAGATCCAGACTTGGTGAGCATATGTCCGAGATTGTGTTTAAGAACTAATTGCGGAATGTATTTTCTCGATTTAATACAAATAAGTAGAATATTTCATGCGTTTTCTACAAACCCGAAGGTAGAACTGGCATAAAAAACACACATTTCAATCCGAAATATAACTTATTAGGACGGTGAAAGATGGTTCATCTTGCAAGCAGTGCAGTTACCAAAATCTTTTCAGCTGTGTAAATTTTAACTTTAATAAAAAACAATAAAATTTTAAAACAACAATAAAATAATATCTAAAGGAATCTTTACAAATTTCTTAAATAAAAAATAAAATTAAATTTAATACAGGGTTTGATTTTTTTCAGTGCCAATTAATATGTGAAAAATGGGTTTGATTATACAAGGGGGCGTACTCCTTAAATTCGAATTATTTATCATACTAGGATATTAATATTTGTTTTCGGACAAAATTAAGGCTTGTTATTGTGACTGAGGGCGTCTTGAATCGCGACGCCGTGTGCACTAGCCCATTTGTAAAGATGACTCTGATAACTGCCGCTCATAGTTCTTTTTATTTTCCTTACTTACTGCAATTAATACATGTATGTACATATGTCTCCATTATGCACTCAACTGCAAAATCCTCGCCAACTTCATTCTATAAAATTTAAATTGATTTTCCGGTTCAACTTGTTAGAATTTTTGTGTGTTCAATGGAGTCAGTGAACTATAAATTTGTTACTTCCACACATTTTCATTTCAATGCTTGCTCTAGTTTATTCAAGCCGCGGCAACTCATATAAGCCAGAGCTCCTACTGCTGCTGCTGCTGCTGTTGCTCAGTGACCAAGGTCAACAACTATGGCAACTGTGCGCGCCATAACTGTAACATTAAATTTTCATTCATTCATTCATTCATACATTTCAAACAGTTTTGTGCCTTGTGGATCGAAGTGTTGTTTGGCAAAAAGCCAAACGTACCCTCAAGAGTTGAAATGCATTTCTTGACTAGTTATTTAGAGTGAACTTTAAACGTTCACTGACTCAACTACTACTAGGCACTGTGGCAAGAGCTCGAAGTAAATGTCTTAATTTTAATGAAAAAACAATAAAATAAAAATTCTTAACTTGATAAACTTAAGGAATGTCTAGCAACTGGGTGGGTCGGCAAAAAAGGCCTTGTAAGAAAAAAGAAAGTAGCTTTTAAGCTTAAGAGGGATTTTCAAAAGTTTCCGCAATGACTTAACATTTATGATAGACATCATTCATGACATCTACTTTTAAGACTGCAACCAAAAAAAAAAAAAAAAAAGAAAAAAAAAACAAAAATGGAATCATTTTATTGCTTGAACTTTTAAGCTTGTGGTTTGAAGCTTTGCAAAATATTTTGCTATAATCTGTCAAAATCATGATCATTAATCACTTTAAGAAATCGAAATTTTTTTCATTTCTTTAAGAAAAATTTCAATTTCCACGCTTGACTGCGCTGATTAAATTGAATTTTCCATGGAAATTGAATTAAAACACCTTCAGAGAAACAAAATAAAAATAAATGAAATTATAAATCGCAAAGCAAAATCGTATCAAAAGGAAATAAAATGAAATTTTTTTTTATACAAATAACACATTTTCTTGTTTTAAATGTCCGACGTTTTGACATTTTGTGGGTTTTTGACCTTCAAACTGGCAACTTTCAGTATCGTTAAAGCTTCAAGAGATGCGGGAGGTATCCCAAAATGAAGAGTGATATTTTTAATTAATTTTTTGTAGCAAGATTTATTTGAATAATAACTAAGTGAAATGCTTTTATATCAAATGTGAATATGTGTTTGATTTAATTTCTTGCACACTGAAAAAAAAAACATTTTGTTTTTAACAACTTCAATAGTATAACTGTTAGTAAAAATATCCAAATATTTTTTTGTTTTGTATAATATAAGCCATAATTCTAAAGGTATGACATAGTCAAAGATGCAAAAAAAGTCGATTTCAAAAATTTTTCCTGGGAAGATATTTAAATTTATTGACGTTCAAATTTCTGCTAGTGATATTGTGAGAACTTTTAATGTAGTGTAAGTTTTTTTTTTATTTGTAAAAATAATTATTTTTAAAGCTGCTCTTTACGATTTCTGGGAGTTCCTCTAAAAAGGACGTCTCGTGGTGAGCACGATATGTCTGGACTGGATCATCTGAAATGAAAAAACGAAAAAAATATTAGCATTAGGAATTATCTAGTAAATAATCGAAGGTTATGTAACTTGAAGATACTCGAAAGCATTTCTTTCACAATTTTTCCAGCACGAGAGAGAAGAATCAGCAAAATATCACTCTGTATTACTCAAACTTTACTTGAAAAATTTCTTCGAACACGCGTCTCAGGGATGGGGACTACTCTGAAGGTGATAACATTAATTAAGATGAATAAATAAAATTCTTTCGGGAATAAAAGTACGGAGTACAATTTGTTGTTTTTTATAAAATGAAAATAAATAAAAATGTTGGCCTTCTAACTGCATATAACCCCTTAAGCCGAAAAACAGCGAAACAGTCTTCGATTCAGAAAAGCCACCCACAATAACCGTGATGGAAAATTTTACGTGACCAGCTAAATTTATGAAAATAATTAACAAAAAAATAAAAAAAAAATACTTTTAAAATAAAAATTTCAAAAAAGTATGGCAAATCACCAGCAAGCAGAGGCAACAGTTTTCTTCGGTGCTGTTGTTGTTGTTGGTTTTTTTGTAGTGTTGGCTAGTGGCTTTATGGTTTGATGAAATCGCCGCTTGGCACAAAACGAAATGACGTCGCGTGTCAAAATTTATACACGGCAGATTTGCTTAATTGCTGTTGTTGTTGTTGTTGTCATTTTTGTTTTTACCAAATCTTGTTCTTATTTGATTTTCCTGCGAAATCATTCCGATTTATATGATAATCATATCTTATAATGATCGCAAGATTAACAGATTTATTGTTATTTGCATGAACTAAATGGCGAAAAACAAATAAAGTATAAATTTTGAATATTTATAGAAAATACACAAGCTACACACAAAAAAAAATAGAGCTGAAGTCATACTGTCTGCCACCTCAGCGACATTTTCCATGAAAAAATTGTTTTGGTTAAAATATTGAATTTTCTACTCTTACTCTTTTTTTTTTTTTTTGATTTCTTAATTTCAATTCTAATTATAAACAAACTTTTTCGCTGTTTTTAGCGTGTGTTTCATGTGTTGCGTGCCAAATACTACCCACCCAGCAGTAATAAATATATCAATGTGTTTCTTATTAAGTTTTGTGAGCAAATTCAAAGAGCAGCAACAACAACAACAACAACAACAACACTAACAACCATGGACAAATTAAAATTTTAATTAGAACTACAATTTCTTAATTTCTATCTGTTGCCATTATGGCAAAAAGGACTTGTATTTGACTTGCACAGTTTAAAAAGCACAGTTGCAGTATTTTTCAAAAATTAAAAACAAATTTTTAAACAATTTTTACATGTTTTCACCTTTTTATTATATATATTTTCAAAGAAAAATAAAAAAAAATAAATATTAATTTTCCTGCTTTATTGCTATGTCGTCTAATTAAAGACGTTGTCTCTAGCACCGTTGTCTCTAGGACGTTGTAGCAGCGCCCACTCTGCATTAAGCTGTCATTGGGTAGGAGTTAAATATTATTAAAATCTTTTTTATCATTTATTACAGCTATAATGAAAACAAAGTATTTTGTCGCGAAAAAATAAGATAAGGTATTTCATTCACCTTTTTGCCGCAGTGTACATAGTATCATTTGAGTTTATATCATTATAAAGAAAAATAAATAAATTGGTAATTTCAGCCCTTGACAGGACTTTGACCGAGCTTCTTATGATCAAATCGTTCACTTAAGTGTTTTGTACACAAATGATCGAGAATGGGATCTACTGGTCTTATGCCGACTCCGAACGGCTTATATACATACATGTTCTCAAGAGAAGTCTGCAGAGAGGTGACGACCGATTAGAAAATTAATTTCAATTGAAATAAACTTTCTGTTGTTCCAGCTGGGGTTCAGACCTAGGCTTGCATTGACATCGAGTGGTTCACTGTTTAAACCACTCGGCCACGGCCGCCACAAGTTTAAAACGGCAAATGATGTTATTAGGCAGAAGTATTTTCTTGAAAATATATTTATCACACATCTCAACATTTACACAAAACACAAAAACCTGCCACTCCAGAGGTCCCGGTTTCGAATCCCGGCTAGGTCATAGTCCTACGCTTTAATCTTTCTGCATTTGTAATTTTCTATCCTCATTTCTAATCAACTGAAATTGAAAATTCATCAATATTTACGACTTGAAGTTGTAGTTGATAGAGAACTAGATGAACTTCTAGAACTTCTCTAGGTGATAGAGAAGTTTGTGGATGACATTTGCTAAAAAACTTCTTTGGGGTTTCTGTGAATGTTAAATTATTGAGTATTTGCGTTTTATAGTAAATGAATTAGGCAAAAATATATGTTAAACAAAACACTGAAATCTAAACAATAGGAATATTCTCTATGTCCAGCAAAATTGCTAATGAGCACGCATTGTAAGAATCCTATGCGAAAATATGCAACGGATCGAGAGCGTACAGGTGTAGCATGGTAAAAAAAAGATCTAATTTGCAAGCTGCACTTCTCACTCATTCCACTTTCGATTCGGTTGTTGGCTCTAATTTTTGCTGGTGAAACACTTTCTGCGTTTTTTTTTGGAATAATTGGAAATATTTAATTAATAAGTTAATTTCTGGTTAATGATATGCAAAAGTAAACAATTTGGCTCTTAAAAAAAAAACAACTTTATTCAAAGTTTTGAAAAAACAATTTTTGTTCTATTACCACCTACCGTGGGTATTATGTTTTCTTTAAATGTTTTCTGTAATAGTTTTAACATGGAATTCTAGTTAAAAGACGCTATTCATTTTAAGATTATGTTAGTTATTCATTTTGGAAATATGATGTTTTGTTAAATATCTACCACAAAGGGCATTTGGAAGAATTTTGTAAGATATGAAGCTAAAGTTCATAATACCATGAATGCACTCCATAAATTTTGATAGCTTGTTTTTATTTTAATTAAGTGTTATGCTTTTATTTAAATTATTTTTTTTTTTTAATACATTTTTTATTTTATTTTTAAACTTGGGCTTGATTGATTACTTCAAGTCCGATGAGAAAAATTTGATTAAATGGTAGTTAGGGACTAAAATTAATGAGTTTTCTTAAAATTTCTCTCATGACAATACCTTTAAAAACTAATGTTTTCAAAACGAATAAAATTAATCAGGCTCAAATTAACTTTTAAATTCAATTTAATGTAGTCTTTTAACAAAAGTTGCCTCTATTCTGAAAACGGAGAGATTTTCTTGATTTGGTATATGTATGTGAAAAAGTGTTGTTACAAATAGTAGGTACTACCTTTTTCCTCTATCCACACTTTAAATGTTGAAAATTTATATTCTTGATGAATTATGTATGTGAAAAAGTATTGTTACAAATAGTATCTACTACCATTTCCCCCAATCCACACAATAAATGTTGAAAATTTATATTTTTGATTTGATATATGTATGTGAAAAAGTGTTGTAACAGAAACATCCTCTTTCCCCGATCCATATTATAAATGTTGAAAAATTATTAAATTAAATGAGTTAAATTTGAAAATAGTATTTTGTTTGATCTCCAAAGTTTTTTAGCTCTCCTTTTTCTGTGAGTGTATTTTTGTGCATAACATTTAACTGTTCTCTTTATATTGATTGTTTTCTTTGGTTTTTCCAGAAATATTTTTATTTTTATGTTTTCCTAAGCAGCACGTGTTTTAATTGGTTATTGCTTGGAAACCACGAAATGTTTGTCTATTTTTATAGCAACTTGTTTGTTTTGATGAAAAAAAAGAAAAAAAAAACAAAAATATGAAGTCCCTGCAGACTTTCCGAAGCCGACCTCAACTTAATTATAATATAACTATAATTTTCCATAAATTTACTTTCTAATGAGCAACATTAGTGAAAATCATGTATTTTTTAAAGAGAATCTTGTTAACAAACTGTTTGTGCCAAATTTAAGGCAAAAATAATTAAAATCGGTTAAAAAAAATTATTTTTATGACTTTTAATGTCACACAAGCAAGAAAATAATCATAACAAAAAATATAATTATAAATAAAAATATACAAATTATAAAAACATCTGAGCTAAATTCAACAAAAACATTGAGAAAAACAACACACAAAATTGCGTTGATAAACAAAGGATTCCATTATAAGCAACCAAAACTATAAAAAGCAAAGTAGAGGGTAGCATTTCTTTGTTTTCAATATTTTTTTTTTTTTGTTCTATTTCTTTTTATTTTTCTTATAAAAAATGCTATAAAAAATGTCTTTTCTAGATTAAGCAGCTTATATTTCCGCCTACAAGGTATTTTGTCAAAATATATTATTCATCCGAAAATCCCCTCCTAATTTGTTGCTCTGTTTTCAAAGCAATTTTATTTTTTAATTTTCCAATTAACACAATAACAAAATGGTTAACCATGAATTTTTTTCAATAGCAATGTTTTTGTTTTGAAGTTTTTGTTTTTTGTTTAAACATATTTTGACATGGCACAAAACTAGGGAATCCCGCCTAAGATGCACACACAAAAACAAACAAAATTGTTTTCTGGAAACAAAATATTTACGAATTCCAAACAAATGATTAACTTATTGTAATACAACAGATTTTGAACAAGATATGTAATTGTTTTTTTTTTTTAATTTGGATTTAACTCACGGTTAAAACAATAAACAAAAGCCAAAAAATTACTACAAATTTATTTGTAAATATACGAAAATTTTTCTTTAAAATTAGTCATGATCTAGTCGTAATTACCTTCATTCATACGATTTGGAATTGTGTTGATCAGATGCAAGGACAAGCAAACAAAACATTTTGAATGCTTTTCGAATACAAAACAAATCAAATGTAAATATTTAAAAAGTAATAAAAAAACTGTAATAATGTATTTTGTGAAATACTCTTTGGCAAAAATTTAATGGCAAATGGCAAAAATTTAGTCATTTGCAGAAAATCGCTTTTCATTGTTAGGAAATATTCGAAAATGAGTTTCAATGAACAATTTTTGTTGCAATAATTTGAATGAGTCCTTTAATCATATTTGGAAAATCAATTTTCAGTGCCATAACATAAATGAAAATCAAATTTCATTAAAAATTTTTTTTTTTTTGCTTTAAAGCCTAACTTATGGAAATCTTGAATAATATAAAAAAATCATACAGAATAGAATAGATCCTGAATTTATCAATATATTCGGAAATCAATTTTCAACTTACATTTATATTTTTTATCCCAACTGTTAGAAACCCAAAAAAAAAAAAAAAAACTCGAAAAATTGATTTTCAGTACCAAAATATTTGATAAAATCAAATTTTCTTCCGTATTTTGTTTTTAAACCCAAATAGAAATATTGAATCATATACAGAAAACCGATTTTCAGTGCATCAAAATATTCGAAAATAGATTTCAATCAATATATTTTTGCTTATAAACAATATTATAAACCTTAAACAATATTTTGAAAATCTCTTTTGAATTTTACAAAATATTTGAAAATCAAATTTCGTTAAAAATTTTTTGTTTAGCCTCAACTGTTTCTAACAGTTAAAACTTTAAAAGAAACAGAAACTGTTTCCATATTCTGTTTTCAGGCCCATCTGATTTTGTCATTGATTTTGATTGTCACAAAATATTCGCAAATCAATTTTTCCGAAATCAAACTTTATTCCGTATCTTATTTTTTATCGAAGCTAATAAAAATCTCCAATAATTTTCGGAAAATCGCTTTTTTGTGTAACAACATATTCGAAAATTCGAAACTCCAACTAATAGAAATCATGAATCATGTTCCAAAAATCAATTTTCAGTTTCACAAATAGTTTTGAATTAAATTTCATTCAATATTTTTATGCTTTTAAATAGAGCTTTCTACTTTCGAGCTTTTCGAGCACTCGGGCTACCCGGGTTGCTCGAAATACCCGGGTAATACCCGGGCACATAGGTATTTTCGGGTATTTTCAAGTATTTTGAGCTACCCGACTAATGCATGCATTTTTGGGAATTCGAGCCACCCGATTAATTTCCGTATTTCGAACATTTTTAATTAAATTTAAGTTTTAGAGCAGAGCGATTGTTATGGTATTGGAAAAAATATAGGTTAATTGGGTTTGGACATTTTAAATGGTTATGATAAAAGCTATTAAATTTAAAGTTTATTTCAAAAAAGTTCAAATCAAAGAGTAAATGTTGAAAATTCTTAACTACCCAGGGAGAGGGAAAGCTCGAAAATACATTGAATACAAGGCATTGATTATCAAATTACCCGATGAATTCCCGAATACCCGGGCTTTCGAGCTACCCGGGCTTTTTTCGGGTTTCGAGTGCCCGGGAGCCCGGGTACTCGAACAAGGCTCGAAAAAATCGAGAGCTCTACTTATAACCAACTGATAAAAAAATAAAATTGAATTTTACAAAAATATTCGAAAAAATGTTTTTTTTTATTCATAGTGCCATCTAATTTAAACACAAAAGCATATAAACACGAAAATCGATTTTCAGTGTCACAAAATATTCGAACATCATATTTAATTCGAACATCAAATTTAATTTAAACTCATAAACCAATGATATTTAAGAAATCGATTTTCAGTACCACAAAATATCCCAAAATCAAATTTCATTAAATATATTTTGGTAATCCCGCCAATTTTTTCTTAATTCACCTTCACTTCAAGAATTATTTTCGGAAAATCGATTTTGAATTTCAGAAAATATTTGTCCATTAATTGTTCGAAATCAAATTTCCTTCCGAATTCAGTTTTTAACCCCAACTCATAGAAGTCAAAATATTTTTGTCTTCCTGTATAAACTCATAAATTCATATTCAGATGTTTTTCTGCAATCTTTGCAATTATCACGCAATCCTTTATTTACTGGAGTTTGCTTTAATTTACTTACCAGCGAATAATATTTATACTTATAATTAAAACAAAAAAATATATAAAATCTTATGCAAACAAGGTAAATGCAAATATTTTGACTACAAATTGTTTGTTCTGGCTGTCTTAATTGTTTTCCTGCATTCACGTGAAAAACTCTTCCTGGAACTTCTTACTACACGATGAGTTCAAAGTAATAACAGAGCGACCACCTCCAATGTGCACTGACTGATGACTCACAGCAGAGAACTCTTGAGCAAGTGTTTTTACTAAAGGGGCGGTGTGGTGTAGGTGGGTAGAACACAAAAAAAATGTAGAAATTGTTTATTAGCCAATTAAAACATTTGCTAATAATTTCTGTGTTGCGTACGAGAGAGATTTTCTTCTTCATTTGTAATGTTTACTAACATTGATTGTGAAAAGAGAGCAACATGCTGCGCCCCAGTGTTGCCAAAACAACATTAACGCATGTTGACAGTTTTATGCATTTCATTTGAAACAAAATTATTTAGCAATTTTTGTGGTGAATTTAGTTTTTAGTTTTTATTTCGTGGATTTTTATTGACGGCATTAGTCAGCAATGTGAAAATCTAAGATAAATTCAATGGAAATTGAAAATTGAAAATAATAACAATAACAATAACAATATGGCGCAAATACAATGTTGTCTAGCCTTATTTGAGACTATCACATAAAATGTATTTCATTCGAGAAAAATTAAATAAGGCAACTACTACACTCAAACGTCATATTTGAACGTTATTAACCTTAAATAGCTCTAAGCTATGTTGAGATTTAACAGCGTGTAAAAAGCAACTCACCACCCCGCGAAATAGTGTTTCTTAAATAATTTCTTCATAAGGAATAGATGAAAATTACTGTTGACTGCGAATGTGTAAAAGTGTAAAGTGGAAAAAGTGTTGGAATCACTGTTTACTATTGAGTAGAAATGGCGCTAAAGTTTTTGGTTTTTATAAAAATACTCTGCACAGTTTGAGTTCACTCAAACGAAATTGAATCAGTGCTTGTCAATGGTGTGGTTATTATGAGACCGCCAGTGTACTATCGATCTGTTGTAGCGCATTAAAAAAATCTTGCTCAAATGTTTCACTTGCCTTTTATTGCTCTTGAAAGTGTTCAAGTATGACAACTGGCAAGATGGCAAGCCTTGAAAATTACTCTTAAATACGTGCAGTGAAAATTTAATGAAAAACAGTTTTTCTTTTTAATATCAAGTCAATTAAATAAATTAACTGGAAAATGACAAATTATTGTCGTCGCCACAACGCAGCATCATCTCTGCCGTCTGCTTTGTGATCTTGGTGATCTACTATTTTTTGTATCTACTCAAAAGAATACAAGTTGTTTTTTGCTAAGCAGAGTTTCACTTAATTAACACTAATTATATAATCACCATTATCTAGCATTGCCAGCATAAAATTAATTAAGCAATTATAAGAAAAATGATTTGAAATGCTAATTTTAGCATTTCAAATTGATTTATGTTGTTAAATTGTAGCACTTAAATTGTCTACAACAATACACAGTTTGTTTAATCCAACTTTAGCCCCGCTTGTATCTTTGTCCTCATATGACATTCCATTTTGTTACTTAACACACGGATTACGTGATTTCTGGTTAATTCTTAAAAACTAATTCTGTGCATCCGTTGAAAGTTCAATGCTTCCAAATTCTACGAAATGTGTTCAATTTTATTTAATATCGTCCAATCGATTCGGGCATGTTTTGGCCTGAAACCGATATAAATTTATTGCATTTAAATTTTGTACAATTAAAGCAAACCTATTTAAAAATTAATTAAAAATCTTAAGAGCTTGAAAAATCTCAAGTACTTTTTCGCTTTAAATCCAAAATTCGAAAAGCAGAACGCTTCCATTGATTTTAATTAAAAAGCAGTAAAAGTTTTTGCAATTGAAATAATTGATAAAGGCGGAAACATGTTCGCTAATGCAATACTTAACCCTTAAGTACTGTTGTTGGTCTGGGGATCCACATCCAAATATTTAAAGCCTATTTCTTGCATTTTTATCAATTGAAAAATTAAATAAAGTGAGTTCATCCCGATATGAAAAATTGTCTTTTTTCTCTTTATTGCAAAGTTAAACGACAAGTTTAAACTTTTAAAAAGGTATATGGCTGAAAAAATAATTATACTAAGTTTTTTTATAATTATACCAACAATAGTATTGACGTAATTTTGTATCACAACAGTACTTAAGGGTTAATCAATAAATAATATCTTTGATCTCAGAGATCACTAACACAGTGGTGGGCATTGTGCCAATAGTAAGCAGTAATTTTTCTCTGCTGCCATTAGTAACGCAGGGTAAAGTATGTCACTGACATTTTCATTATTTTTATTTATTATAATAAAAAGTAATTAGACAAGGGTAAAGTACTGTAAATAGAAAGCATGAACGTTTAGTCATGGAGAAGTCGAGTAAAGGGTCGAGAAGTCGAGTTCATAAAAATAGTGAAATTTTGCGGAAACGGTTCACAAAATCCGCACACTTCTCCAAGAGTTTTCTATACACCCACAACGGAGCTCTGTTTGGTGTGGATTTTGGGATGGCATCGTGCCATTGCTGACTAATTATACCAGAATGTCATAAAAAATTTCATTAAAAGGTCTCGCGTATGCTAGCAAGGTCGAGACGGGCATTTGAGCGATATTTTGTTCCATTAATAACGTCCATGTCTTCTTATAATTGAAAATATTCCCCAAATAACGATTTTTTTTTACCCATTTCGCGAATGAGGGAACGATTTAATGATATAAGCTTTAGATAACCCTTTCAGTGAGGAGTAATGTTGTTATAGTTGTGGGTCAACCAAATTAAATATTTAGTTGTGGGTCAACCAAATTAAACTCTCAAATATTGAAGCATTTCTTATAATAATTTCGAACTGTCATACACACTCTTATTTCGAAGATGTCAAAAACCATAAATAAAAAAATGCACCATAATAGCCTTATACATGACTATACAAAGCTTATATCTTTGAATGTTGTCCTTTAATTCAATTCTGAAAGCCTTGTCAGAAGAACAACACGATGAAAATTGTTGTTTGGGCTTATTTAGGTACTGAATGCAATAAGACCCTTATGATTACGAACTTTCTGCTCACTTTAAGGGTACGTATATTTTTTTATAAATCTTCAAAAACTTTTCGATATAAAAATATTTCCAAAACAATTACTTTTATCATCATAATGGAGAAAGCCTTTTTTCTAAAATACCCCCAAAGAAAGGAATCATCAAACCTTAGCCTCGTTATTATTCATAAAGCATATATTCAACTTATCAATCTGGTACCGACCTTTCGTAATTTCTTAGACACTGAATAATTCAATCTACCTCCTCTTCAATGAAGTATAGTACATTATTTTGAAGAGGTCGTATGGGAGATATGGGCACTTTGTTACCCATAGTACATTATTTTTGTCTTTTTAAATTACAGCAGATATTTAACAAATTTTCGTAGTATTGTGCTTTCATGGTTTTCATATTACTTTTCTCTTTTAGTCTCGATGATAATAGTCCTTAACTCTCCTTTTGAAGACTTTAGTGAAAAGTAGTGAGTTTGTTTATGTCTTTTAAATCAATGACAAACATACATATTATATTCCTCAAAAATTTAAGGAATTATAGCGGAAGATTCTGTTTTCTTAAACAATTTTTACGTCACACAATGACGCATTAAATTGACAAATTGATCTCAATTTTTAAAAACTGTTTGATCTTTTAAATGATTTTTAAAAATCTATGATTCAGTTCACTTCCGACAAATTTGTTTGAAAGATTTTTGTAACGTCTTTGAAATCATTACTTGGAAGCATTGATAAAGTATGTTAAAAAGCTCACTGACAGCTGTCATATTTGACAGAAGTTGAAATTGACAGTTAGCCATGAATAGCAAATAGCAACAAGCCACCATTAAATGCGAAAATTGTGAAAACTCATTATGAAATTCTATATTCAGCTTTTGTTCTATGTTTAATTCATAGTTTTCATAACATTTAATAGATCTTATATGCGTTGTATTGAAAAAAAAAATTAAAAAACGAAGACGTTGAACTCTTTAAAAAAATAATTAACGTGCCTAATTTGCAAAACAGTCCATTCGCGTAAAATGCTACTTGCTAAGTTTTTCTATAGATTTTATTTGGAAAATTATGAATCAAGATTTGAATAATATGAAGCCTAATAAACTCAAGTCCTAAAGTTAAATGATCATAGACAGGTTCGATTTATCACGAAACCAACCAAGGCGTGGACACAATCATACTCAGAACTGATTTCTTGAGGATCGTATGAACAAAATACATTTTTTCTTTGATTTAATTTTGCTTTCAGATATGATTATTTTCTATGATACCTACTGTTCTGATTTAAATGGTTGAGAAGTTAAATTCCTTAAAAAATTACCCCAAAAAATGTGTGCACTGTGAGCTTAAAACTCCCAAAGTGTATAAATTGGGAATCAGTCGTCTATAAAAAGGCATAAAAATAATCCAAACATGATTGTAATTCAAACAGAAAAATGATTATTTTCAATATACTTCAAGCTGCCTTGAATTATAGTATCTGTTCACCTTTTGCGTAACTTTTTATGAATGACAACCTTGCTGAATCTTCTTCGCCATGCATGGGTACAAAAATAAATTTTCTGAAAATACACTTTTAAGTGCTTTTGAAATAATTTCAGGTCAACTTATTCATACAATACAACTTATTGTATATTCGTGCATGTCAGCATCAAGTGTCCGTAATAACTGTAAAAACTGACATTTATATACTTGCGTACGTATTTTTAAATATTTTTCCAAAACGTACGTACGATTGACTTCTTTAATTTTATGCCAAACACTTAAGCATAACCTGCCTCACTATTTTTTACACCTCCTCCCACACTGCCACCATCATCACCTGACATCATGTACCAATGCGACCTTCGACAGTGTTTACGCGCTTGTCAGTGTCGATTTTTTAGGGCAAGTCTACAAATAAATAAAACTTATCGAAAGTATGGCAACGCTCTATACAATAAAATAGCAAAAAATAAATAAATAAAAAAAAAATAAACAAAAAATTTCCGCCTACAACTGGAGGCAATACAAAAAAAAGTATTTGTTGTTTGCAATGCATAAAATTGAATTTAAAAAAAAAAAAACAAAAAACAATTTAGAACGAAAATTAAGCAGTTGCCAAACCTCATTCAAGCGCTGTTCCACAGTTCTATGTGATTTAATATTAAAATTTGTTGTTTTTATAAAATTTATTTATTTGTTTTACTTGCTAAACATGTTTGTGAAAAACTTCAAAAACTAATATTTTCAAAATATTAAATTTGAGTGATGACGAAATTGAAGCGCTTAAAACAACATACATTTCATTACAGCAGCGCGACAGACGCTGAGTTTTTAGGTCACTTTTATTATTAAATTTCATGTTTTTCAGCAGAGTGTGTCTGTAGCTCTTCTAGATTTTTTTTTTATTTTTCCTATAATTCTTTTTGTATCCGTTGGTTATTTTTTGTATTTCTGCTTAATTTTTCCTATTTGCAGCATCCGTCAATGTCGGCAAAGTGCCAAACTCATAATTAAAAAAAAAAAAAAAAAAACAAAATCACGCCATTGCAAAAAAGTCTCGCACCATCAGCGTATTTCCTCTTATTAATTATCTGTTACTTTTATTTTCAACTTGTGTGTTTTTATTGGCAAAATTATTAACGACTTCTAATTAAAGTTTGGAAACACTGCCACAGGCTGCAATTTAGTGTTTACAATAAAAATAACTACTAAAAGTTTTAGCTACGAACGCTTAGAAACTAGGGCTGTTAGTCGAGGCGCTTTTATGCATCTGGAATTGTTTAGGAGCAACCAACACTCTTTCACAAACTAACTACATCTACATCATCTACATGTACATTGTTATTTAAGCAATGAATTTCGTTGGAAATTTATAAGTTACGTCTGACAGTCTGAAAACATTGGCGACGACGGCAAGAAATGACGTCTGTCTAATTTTTTACATGTATTTCTTAGAGCCCGAATAAAAGCCATTTTCGACCGACGATCATCATCACCAATCGCCTATCTCGGAAAAAAATGTGCGACTGGTGATTGACGAATAATTCAACTTAGCTTTTCGTTTTTCACATGATACAATTGTCATTTGAGTCATTGAATATAAAAAACACAAATAACAAAAGTAAGAAACTTCGTGTAATTGAAAAAATAGACGCGTATTTTTTATCTCTCTCAAAAAAATTGTACCTACACTTGTCAAAATCAGCTGATGGTTAATTCTAAGCAAAAGTTGCAAAACAATCTATTACAGGCTTTTATTGAATGCAAATGATTTGACAATTTCCTTCAGTTTGTCTCTTTTTTCTCTCTTTTTCAAAATTTTTTAACAATCGTAGGGAAATTTGTAAACGTTACGTTCACCTTGTTAATCACATCATGGTCAGAAAATAGTAAACATTTAAAGAAATTAGCAATGACAACACTAATTCTGTATGAGAGCATTCAAAGAGAGGATTGTTAGGTAGCCAGAAAAAAATAGATTAGGTTAGTTGGCACATGTTTGGCGCGATCATGATAATATAACAAGGTCGTTTAGGTCATTTTAAAATGGTTGCCCAAATTTGATATTTTACAACAAAAAAGCTGTAAGTGCCACAAACGACAAACAACAAGAGCTCACGCTTTTCTCCAATATGGTCGAGAATTTTCTACTTCTCTCAAAAAAAATCGAGCTGTTGAGCTGTCAAACTATAGAAAATTTTCTTTTTTGTTTCAATTCAATTTTAATCAATTTTAATTATTTTTTGCATCTTTTACACCTACCTTATTAATTCTACCTTATTAATTCTAATTCATGGGTGGTATTATTTTTAGCGTTGCCGTGTTCAAAAGAATCAAGAATTCCATGATGTAACTTCAACAACTGACTCAACGACGTGTCTTTATGTCGTCGTTTGCAATAGGTCTGTTTCCGTACTTTACACTGTGTAAGATTTGTGTAAAACGTGTGCTAGAGAGTAAAAACGAAATGTGAGAATAGTTGCAAAAGTACGGAAACAGCTTCTAGTAAGTTTCGAGCACAAAACAGCTGATTTTGACTGCAGACGGCAGCACAAAATTTAAAACACTTTCACTCAAATTATTAAAAGCCATTTTTAATGCAAAACTGAACAATTACTTAATTTTTATTTATTACTATTTATTTATTGTACGTAAATTTCTTTTTAGGCACACAATTAGTGAGTTTATTTATCGCAAAACATAAACAATTATGAAATGTAATTTGACATTTGTTTCTTCTTTTTGATGTTTATTCTTCTTGATGCTTGTTCTTACTTTACTCCATGGTGTAATAATAATAAGGTGTTAGTGAATTTTTGACAACACCAAGAATAGCTTTCTTTCTGTCAAAATATTGAGATCGAAAGAGAGGAGCCGTTGATAGTTGTCAAATTCTATTATTTGTTTGAGTTGCTAGATGATGATGTTTTATAGTTTTTGTAGGTTATTGTGCGAATAAAGTTTAAATAAATATTTAATTGAATTAATTGTGCCGTGTTGTGTTTACAAGAAGTTATGCAGTTGTCTTCGCCCATTGGGCAAGTTCGCCGTTGAATGGTTTTGCCATTTTATCAAAACCGTGCGCTGGAAGGTGCCACCGACATGAAGCCTTGGCCAACATGCAAATTGTTTTGCATTCACATCGACTGCTTCAAGAAAATATCGAATGCCATCAAAGAATGTTCAATACCTCAACTGAAACTGATAATAGCCATCAAAAGAAGGAGCGGGGCGAAAAAATTTATCATATTGAGAGAGAACTGTCAAATTAACTAACACCTTATTATAATTACACCATGCTTTACTCGAAGTCTCGAGTTCTAGCACTCCCTGTGCACTTTGTGTGCTCGAGAGAGCGATTTTATGCTTGTTCTTCTTCTCCCATTTTAAGCACAGAAAGTACGGAAACAGAAAATAGCGTCCCACAAGTTACACAGTGTGCGTACGGAAACAGACCTATTGTGTTAAAACTATGACAACAAACATAACAAATTATTGTAATATCTAACAACAAATTATTTGGATGTTATTTTTTTTTTTTATTTAATATTAAGCGACAGATTTTGAATACGTATTATTCCAGGATATCCAAAAATATCTTTAGATTTTTAGAAAACAATAATGAAAAGAGTCCTCTGCAAACATTTTTTACTCTGATTTTTGAAATGACTTTTTTCTTAATGTTTTGATTTGTAAACAGTGGAATTTCAAGAAGAAAAAGTTGCATTTTAAGTGTATATGGTTGACTATGATTTTTTAAGAGTTGTACAATATTTGAAGTGTAAAAGGTTAAAATTTGAAGAACAAAACTTGTATATTGGGCCGTTTTCTGTTTATGTTAATGTTATTACTCCACATCAGTTCCTTAGTAACATTTATCATTTCCAACAGTTTATTGACCATTAATTAGGTGAGAAAAGTTAAAAAGTTCGAAATGCGACCTTTGTTCATGGCATTATGTTTAAATGAAATTTTTTATTGACATTTCTTTCAACACAATCGTAATTTATATTTCAAATATAATACGAAAAATGATTTTGCTAAAAAATTTTGATTTTGTCTGTACTTGGAGAAATAATATTTTAAGTAATAGTGAGGATTTTAGCGGTGATTTAACAACTGCTTATGGGTGAAAAGAGCTATTGAACTGTAGTAATTCATTGCTATCTTTGAGCCGAAAATTTTGTGGATTCGCCTGCATATTTCTTCGCAATGGAATATGATTATTTTTATTACTATAACTTAAGTGTGCGCCATCTTTCAGAATCTCTATAAACTACAAAGTATCCTTTGTTTTTTTTAAGTAATATTTTCACTTGGCTACTCGTACCTTCTCGGTTGAAGTCAATAAACGAATTTAACCTTGTTGTGTATGCATTTCAATAATTTATCGATTTGATTATTTGAATTCGGAGCAAAAAGATTTTGAAAACCATTTAAAACATTTAAATGTTTTATGACTGTGTTGCAAAATATTTCAAATCTTTCGTAAACATTCACAATAGTGCAAATATATCTGAAAACCTAATAAATTGCTATTTGGATTTTAACAAATTAGCATGGAGTAAACTTCTAAACGTGCTGGTCTTGCAGTAAAAGAATTCGCATCAAGCGAAAGAAAAGAAAGAAAATTAAAAAAAATAAAAATTTACAGCAAATCAGCGAAAGGATGATGGTGATGAACGACAATTTAAATTCAAAACTTGCCCGCTAGTACAAGTTTTTGCGGTTGTTTTATGGTCACTGTTATTGTTGTTGTTGTTATTTCTGTCAAGTGAAAAACTTGCCGCAACTGATGCTGCGAGTACTTGTAGAAAGTTGCCATATTATGTAAAAAAATCACTTATCTTGCAGACATCGTCAGATGCAAACATCTTTCTCTTTTATGCGTTTTATGTTGTTTTGGTCAGCTTCCTCCAACCGCGCGTGCCACCTGCCACAACTTGTGTCACAAAGAACAGGTTTTTGTGCGTCTATTGAAACCACAAATTATGTTGATGTGAGCCGGCCTTTAACATTTTCACATTGTAAGGTTTTGTCAACATTGGGCTAAGCGTCACGTTTTTGCTTTTTAGTTATGACACTTGTCAAAACAATGACGTTTTCAAAAGCTTTGTTTAGGTTTTCCATTATGGGACAATAAAAGATTTTTAAGAGCAACTCGAAGCTATGAAATGCCCTGATATGAAAGTGAATGTTGGGTTAAAATCTCTTTGATATTTGGACAATCATTATGAAAAAATTCTTTTTGTAAAATAAAGCTCTCATTCAATTGTTGCTTTATGCTTTTAACATGACAATGTTTTACCGCGTAGTTTTCCAAAAAAGTTAAAAAAAACATTTTTCCAATATGCATCGGTGTTGCATGAAGTTGTTACTCAATGAGTATTAGTGTTATGTTTAAAGCAATGACACGACATTAAAGGTTAATTCTTTGACTTTATGAGAAAAATAAAAAAAAAAAATTAGATTAAATTAGCGTCATCCACACTTGGAGGGAGCTTCCTAAGCAACTTAACTTCAAATTTGTTGCATGGAATTATAACATGCAATGTATTGGTGCTACAAGATAGACAAAAAAATTGACGTCAGGAGGCCAAGGAGAAAGCCGCTACAAAATCGAAAATTTATCAATCATGCAACTGCGTTGCATGCAATTATTACTTGAAGAATATATACGGCACCGTTAATAGTATTAAACAGAAATTAAGGGTTTATATTTGGCCATAAGACAAAAATAAAAAAATAAATAACGACGTCGTCAAGTCGCCGAGGTAGGAGCTTATGAAACAAAAATTATATTGTTGCATGGAATTATTACTCGCTGAAAAGAAACGCCACGGCAATTTTATTTTACTAGAGCAAAAAATAGTTCTTCGACCTTAGAACGAAAATAAAAAATAAAAAATATTGGAGATACAACAACACGGAGGCAACCGCTAATGCAGTAAAAATGCAACAAAAATTTAAAAAAGTTGCATAGAATTATAACTCCGTGACTATTGGCGCTACGGAATATTTTATGATATGACAGTAAAACTGAATTTTTCGGTCACATGTTAAAAATAAATTACTGAGGGCATGAGGCCTCCTCAAAGAAGTCAACAAGAGGTGTCGTTTTGAATTTCCCACCATTTTTTCGGGCGGCAACATACAACAGTCATTCGATTACGTTTGACAAAGAAAAACAGGGAGATTTTCAGATATCGAGCAATACACACTCGTACATCTCATTAAAATAGTGCAAAAAAGAAATAATGACATCTCTTGTTGACTCGTTTCAATAGAGATTGGAACAAGGATAAAAACAAAGGTTTAGACACACCTAATATTTTAGACAAGATTGAGAAAAGTGTAGGGACAAAATATTATTGAAAAGATACTATGGACAATATTAAGGACAAAAATGTCGCTATCGCCAGTGGCGGATCTAGGGTCCACCAGAGGGGGAGAGGGGTAAGATAAAACTTTTGTAACTCAAGGGGGGCTGAAACGGCTTTTTGTGCTTATTTTCATTTTTTTCAATACGAAAAATTCTTCAAGGGGGGAAAAGCGGTAAAGCCCTTTCAGTACGTATGTAGATCCACTAGTGGCTATCACGTCAAAACCTACGGGTTTATCCACGAAACATACAACTTTTTTTTGTTGCTTACAAGCACTGCTGTTGAAATACTCTTTTTGACTCTTTTTTTGGCTAGCATGAAATTGAAACTTGATTTAAATCCAAACGACCATAATCATCCATCAGCCAGTGACTGACTCAATTCTTGTCTGTCAATTTCATATGTATTCAACTAGTTTATTGCTACAACCCGATACGTACCTATATTTTTATGACCGACTTTATTGCAACGTTTAATTTGACATTTTTGACACATTATAACAGTAATTTTTATGACGCGCCATCATGCTAGTTTTTTAAACGCACAAACGAGTTTTCTGCTTGCAGACAGTTAATTATATGGGCAAAAAGTTGAATGCAGTTCATCTCGAAAACTAGACAAATTTAATAACCATGCGTCGAACGAGCACTAGCCGGCTTTTGGACTTGACTGGTCATTGACTTGGCTGTCAAGTTATGTTTGGCAAGGCAGCATTAATTGCAAAAAAGCCAGTTCCTTCGCCAATTGACTATTTTGCCATCGACAGCAAAGCAAATCATTTGTAGTGAGAAAGAGAAAAACAAACAGTCTAACTAAAATTGACAAATTAGTCAGCGTTTTGTGCCACAAACTTCAGAATGAATTTACTTTTAGCTTTAAATGATGTCGCTATAGTTAAATGAGCTTGAAACGTGGGAAAATTGCTATGCAAAAAGTTTGTAGCGTACAATTATGTTGTTGCTGCTAATATTCCGTTAACAACAATAACTTGGGTTTGTGCCAACGCAAGCCCATAACGCGAATTTTGTCATTAACGTGCAACAAAGTAATATCAAAGTCAACAAACTACACCGAATATATACATATATTTACCTAATCAGCGCACTTAATTTACTGTATATCAAAAATATACACACCATAAAATTTTGTATCTTAATATTTTTGGCCATAAATTTTTGATTGTACTTACGTACAGCAGCAAATGTTTAATGTCGCTGTCGCCTCGTGTCTGCTTATCTACAATAAGGGCGCTTTAATGCGGGTAATATCGGGGAATTAGAAATACAGTGATTTGAAAAAACTCAAATGAAAAAAAAAGTTGTGATAGCTTTTATGAAATTTAAGCAAAATAGTCAAAAATGTCAGTTATAATATATTATTTAGCTTAGCGATGCTGAAATGAATCACAAAATATCATTTAGACATCGTGATTTTTTTTTCAAAGTTTAAAATTTGTATCATGTTCAACAACCGAGATAAATTAAAATTTTGTTTGGACCATAGAACAGCGTAATCATAAAAAAAAATTTAACTTCAATTCACCACACTAGATTCTAGTTTGGGGTTGATATGGCAACAGCTATTATGTCGATTTTGTAGAAGTGAAAACAGAATAAATAATGTTAAAAATTTGTCAATTACTTTTTTCACCTCACTAAGATTTTGTGAACATGTTTTATTAAGATGTTACACCTATTTAGTCAAGTCTGTCTTGGTTCGAAAATGGGATGATAGATACGTGGGAAGGATGCACGATGTGAAACGTGTCTTAAATATTGTTTTTTATAAGAGGGGTACTATTTATATTTCGGGAACTGGCAACACTAATGTCAATAGCTAAAATCTGGCATCACCATAATAAAGTTTGACATTTGTTAGCATAAATGAACTCACAACGTTTTGATGTACATACAAGTGCTATTTTTTTTGTTTACAGTGAGTTAAAAAAATCAATTTGTTAAAAAAAAATGGAAATTTCAAGAGAAGGTTTTCGTTGGATTATTTTTCACAACTTTCATCGCGGATTATCTCAATAAGAATGTGTCGATGAACTCAGTTTTTTTTATATGACGATAAAGCACCATAAAAAACCACAGTATATCGCTGGTATAGTGAATTCAATCGGGGCCGTAGTTCGATCGCCCACGAATTCCGTGAAGGTCGTCCAAAATCGGTTGTTGTGCCACAAAATATCGATGAAGTACGTGAACTAATAATGCATGATCGTCATGTGACATATCGTGAGATAGAGGCATCTTTGCACATTAATTCCACTTCAATACATTCGATTTTGCATGAACACCTATCTGTATAAAAATGTTCACTCGTTGGAAACCCCATAATTTATCAATTGCTCAAAAAAAGTCTCGCGTCGATTGGTGTAAGAAAATGATTAAAAAGTTCAATCCTGGTGCTTCAAAAGACGTGTATAAAATCGTGACAGGTGGTGAATCATAGATATAGGCGTATAAGCCGGAAACAAAACCGTGTGGGTATTCTATGACGAGGCAAATTCAACAAAAGTTCAACTCGAAGCAATGCGAAGCAATGCGAAGCAAATGGTCAAAGCAAATGGTCAAAGCAAATGGTTTCTTCCTCTTGAACAACGTAGGACAGTCAATACTGAATGGTACACGACCATTTGTTTGCCGGAAGTCTTAGGAGAAATTCGCAAAATGAAACCGTCAAAGACGAATCATTCTCCATCATGACAATGCGAAATCTCACACATCTCGTCAAACATGTGCATTTTTGAGCAGTCAAAACGTCGAATTGATGACTCATCCTGCATACAGTCCTGATTTGGCACCCAATGACTTCTTCTTGTTCCCGAATATCAACGGTAAGCTGCGTGGTCAACGATTTACGAGCGCTGCAGAAGCAGTTGAAGCGTTCAGAAAACCATGTTTTGGAGGTATCTTAAGAGGAATGAAAAAACTGCTATGACAAATGGTTTGAACGAATGCAAAATTGTATTGGTCTTCAAGGAGAATATTTTGAAAAACAATAAAGCCATTTTCATTTAAAAAATTTTTGTTATTATTTGCTATTCCCGAAATATAAATAGTACTCCTCGTATAAAGGCATTAGTGCATGAGCCGAACAACCGTCTCAGCCATAGCAACCTAACCTAACCTACATACGAATTTAGCTAAATATATCATAAATAATGCAGAAATTCTCTTTCATCACAATAAAGATATCACTGGCAACTTTGGCTTAAATTAATATGTTTACACACGAACATACATTAATTTAGCGTAATAAATTTTCAAGCATTTAGTTGAAAGATGTGGCATCCCCATTAAACCGCGATGGCGATGCAAATGCAAGCGTGACGCAAAAAGTATCGCTAAAGATTTTCTTTTTATACCGTTTCAACGAACCACACAACAAATGGACGAACACAAATGCTATGAACGATCAATCAATGCATGCATTATTTTTTTAATTTTATATATTTTTCTTGAATATTGTATTAAATGCACGTTTGTTTTCTGCTTGCAACACTCTTGAAGAAAGTGTTGTTGATATTGCTTTGTTGTTGGTGTTGTAATGAACATGCTATTTATTTATATGATCGACAGACAGCATCAATTTCTAACTATTTACTATGTAATTCAGCGATTTGAGCAACACTCACCCAACAACAGCCAACAACAAAATTTTCAACATTAAAAACACGATATAGAAAATAATTATCGATGTTGTGTGTGTGAGTGTGTGTGTGTGGCTTAATTAGCGCCGGAACGACATAAGCGGAACGCCTCAAAAGTCGTTTAAAAAAAATTTTGTTTTATTTTTTACACGAGAAAAAAATCAAAGCACACCTTAATAAACGTTAAATGGGTTGAAGCAGCTGGAAAAAGTTTAAAAATTATGAAAAAGTTTTTATATTTTTTTTTGGGCGGACAAAAAATATTTTTTATTTTGAAATTGGTATTTCATAAAAATGTTCGCTTTTATTTGCTTTGAAAATTGCATTTAAGAATTGACTAAGAAAATAATTTCAAAACATTTTTATCGTAAAATCTGATAAAATCCATGTTTATTTAATTAAATTTCTTAGTATTTTAAGTATATTTTAAATTTCACTTAATTTTTTTTTTAATTCACACGATGCAATTTTCTAAAAACTTTTGCTTACATTTTGCTCGGTACGAGTGCGAAAGTGTTTCTCCTCCATTTTTCTTTGCGAAAAGCTGGCAATTAACATGTTTAATAATTCAAGGTTGACTTTCTTCAAGCTTTAAAGCACTTCAAGTGAAAACGTGCTCAAAATGTGAAAATTCTTAATACTTTCCACGCCTTGTCGCTTTGTAAGACGGATATTAATAAAACATCTAATAGCTGCAAAATTTTCTCGTTCTTTATTCAAAATTATTTTTTCTTCCTCATCTTCTTCTGAGTTAATTAAAAACAACAATAGAGAGGCTCAATTTTGCTGCAGTGTTGTCATATAAATAAACTCATTACATTTTCCAACTTGGTCCAGCTAATTGTGCTTTAAATTGTTTTTTCCTCTATGGCTGCTTATGTCTTTGTTTTTCAACTAAGTTCTGCTCTTAATTATGCCTGACATGTAAATTTGACACATCTTTCCACATGATTAAAAGCTTAGGTGAAACAAAAGATGACATGTAGAAAGCCTGTGTACAAATGCGTGAATTAAAAATGATAGGGAGAGTAAATGAAAAGCTCAAAATAAGCAAATCTTTATGACGTAATACCAGACCCGTAGCCAGGATTTACCTAAGGAGGGGGCTTGGATTAATGAAAAGGTATTTTTTATATAATTGCCAGAAAATGGGAACAGTCACTGGCTGGCGATGGACAATACTTTGAAAAATGAATTTGTAACAAATTTTTCACAATAAAGCGAAAAACACTTTAAAACTTTTTTGTATTCTGCAATGCAGATGAAATATAATATTATTCGGATTTTGTCGGTTCCGCATCAAGCAAAAAGTTAATGCATTAATATTCAATCAACGCAAACACAGCTTTCAAATATTCAGAAATATTCGGCAACTTTTTAACATATTTACGCACTGATAAAGGAAAAAATCATTTAAATCAAGCACTTACTTTCCACCGTTCTAGCCTTTTTTACTTCTGGTTTCTGCAGCCAATTAAGTAGGCTCATTGTTTTCAGTTTTGGCACAGTAAACTTAACAATAGAAACTCTTAAACTTATCCAACGAAACTCAATCTAAATTTCACCACTTTCACGTAACACCTGTTAACGCAATAAATTCTTAAATTTCTAGTGGTGGACAAAGTCCAATTTAATGTATCGAACTTTTTTCGATAACTTAAGCGTGTTGATGTTTTCGCTGTTGTTGTTTACACTTGCAGTTTGCATTGTTAGAGAAAGAAGACGCACGTGCAGCAAGTATTCGCAAATTGGCAAATCTGACATGCTAATATATTATTTTTTTATACTTTTTGGACCATAGCTTTAAAATTTTAGGGTTAAAATCCCCTCTTGTCTACGGGCCTGCGTAATACTGATGAAATAATTCAAAATGTTTAAATTAATGCACATAAATAATAATTACATTTACGAAGTGGTGAATTTTCAGTAAAAAAAATGAGTTTTGAATATTTTCACAAAAATGTCACAGCATAATTTTTGTCTTAAGTTAACAAAATCTTTTTTTTTGGAAAACTCTATCATATAAATGCTGTCAGATTAATCATTTGCATTCCTGTCCAAATTCAAAGTTTCAAACTCCTAACTTCAAGATTATTTTGAGGAAAAGAAAAACACTACCGTTTTCGAATCCATTTATGAACCTTTTCGGGTAGAAACGTTCAATTTCGGCACTCATAAATGAACCCTTTTTAAATCATTCGTCGGACTAAAATGCCTCTCAAAAATTAAACTACATTTTTTCGGAAATGAGGTTAAAAAAGAACCATAAATTGTCCTATTTTTGTTCGGAAATGAGTTAAAAAAAGAACCATAGAAAAGTTATTTTTCGGCAATCGAAAATTAACCTTTTTTTAATCAATTACCGGACGAAAATGCCCCTCAGAAAGGAACCTTTTTTTTCTACAGAAATGAGTTAAAGAATGAACCATAGAAAAGTAGCAAGACATCCATCTCCCTTCTTATGGCGAAATCAATTCGCATTGGTAAAAATATTTATATGACGTTTGTACACGCATAGAAATTTTTCGTTCACCACAACTGAAAAATTAGCCAACTACACTTCGTTTGCGGGTTGCATTTACCACAAACGAATATTCAGTTGTCAACTTAAAAATATATCTTATATGTATATAGAACAGTTTGTCCATAAAGTATATCTGAACTATAAGTGTTGTGTGTGTTCAACGAAGAGAAAAACAAACGAAGTTTTCAGTTGGGAAAGACAATTTTTCAATTGCTGCAATTTAAAAATCATTCGCGTATATGACAAAAGAAATTAATTGCCTGCAACTAATTGACGCGTTTCTCGCAACTGAACTATTATTATGACAACTGTTAAAACGTTTGCAAATAACGATCCCAAGCACTACAAACGAAGTTCGTTTGCGGCAAACTGGCAATAAACGTTTTTTTAACGTGTATGAAGGTTAATTTTTTAATATATTATTATAAAAATAACAACCAAGGCTTAAATTCTTCCTTTTTTTAGCTCATTTTAGAATATAAAGAAGTAATATTTATGATTAGTTTCTTAACTCATTTATGAACAAAAAATGGTTCGCTTATGAGAAATTGTTTCTACTGATATGCTAAAAAAAATTATTATTTTTTTTTACTCATTTCAGAATACAAAAAAAAATCATTTATTCATTTATTTCTGAACTCATTAATGAACAAAAATGTTTTATTTACGAGGAATTTTTACCTACTAAAATGATGAAAAAAATATTCTTTTTCGACTCAAAATAAGTTTTTTTTTTTAAATTTCGCAAAAAAAATACAGTTTTTATTTATGGGAAAAGTTTTCACGAATTTAATCTTTTATAGCAAGCACTTTTAAGCGATAAAATACAAAAAACAAAATTTTAAAAAAAAAATTGTACCCAAAAACGTTCGCAAAACTCTCACATTACGCAAAACCTTCGCTTATGGTTCAGTGGGTATTATTAAGTTTTATCGAAAATAACTTCTTAAAAGTTTGTGAGACACTGACGAAATATGAATTCATATATATATTTAAATAATTCGCCTGAAGCAATCAGAATTATTCTTTCAAAGCGCTTATAATCATTTCCAGAACATCTGTAACGAACTGAATGTCACTGACAGCTGACAACAAAAATGTTAAGACAGCAGGTTTTCTAAGAAATTCTTACGACATTAACATGCACGTAACATCAAATGCAAAATTATATATAGAAAGAAAAAAGAAAAAAACATCTACATGGATTTCGAAGAATATCTAATAATCTATATATATAAAAAAATGTTGTCAAATCTGTTTGTGACGAGTGTTTGAGAGTTCGGCTGGGTAAAAAAAAAATCTGCCGATACCATTTTGTAGGGTACGTTCTCTAGATGGTTTTAAAAAAAAAATTGTTTGAAAATGACAAGGGGGCGTGGCACCTCCCATAGAACCCAAATCTACGATAGCGAATAGCTCTGAAGTTATAGTTCGCATAGCATCGGAATTCGGTGTTCTACCTTAATTTACAAGAGCCGTTCCACAGGTAAAATTTTATGGGCGTTGAATGTGGGGCGTGGCACTTTTTCAGCAGACCAAATTTTCGGTATAACTTTCAAGCTATAAGTCACACATCAATGAAACTTGGTAGGAGCTTACTATTTAGTCGCGTCCTTCGACTAGCAAAATTCATCAAGTATAGGCCAAAGGGGTGTGGCACCGCCCATACAATTCAAATTTATGATATCGAATAGCTTTGGAACTAAATGCCGTATAATAATGAAATTCAGTATGGAGTTTCCACTTGGTGATATATTTATACTATAAAACTGGGATGGGCTTTGGAAAAGGGGGTGTGGCTACGCCCATACACTTAAAATTTTTGATATCAGATAGCTTTGGAACTAAACGTCGGAATTACTATTGGGTGATATTCTTCTACTAGAAAACTGAGACGTCATTGAACAAGGGGGTGTGGCTCCGCCCATACAAGCTAAATTTGCGATATCGAATAACTTTGGAATTATAAGTAGCATAGCCTCGAAATTTGGTTATCAATTTACACGAGTCGTTCCACTTAGAGATAGAGATAGAGATAGAGATAGAGTTAGAGATAGAGATAGAGATAGAGATAGAGATAGAGATAGAGATAGAGATAGAGATAGAGATAGAGATAGAGATAGAGATAGAGATAGAGATAGAGATAGAGATAGAGATAGAGATAGAGATAGAGATAGAGATAGAGATAGAGATAGAGATAGAGATAGAGATAGAGATAGAGATAGAGATAGAGATAGTGATAGAGATAGAGATAGAGATAGAGATAGAGATAGAGATAGAGATAGAGATAGAGATAGCGATAGAGATAGAGATAGAGATAGAGATAGAGATAGAGATAGAGATAGAGATAGAGATAGAGATAGAGATAGAGATAGAGATAGAGATAGAGATAGAGATAGAGATAGAGATAGAGATAGAGATAGAGATAGAGATAGAGATAGAGATAGAGATAGAGATAGAGATAGAGATAGAGATAGAGATAGAGATAGAGATAGAGATAGAGATAGAGATAGAGATAGAGATAGAGATAGAGATAGAGATAGAGATAGAGATAGAGATAGAGATAGAGATAGAGATAGAGATAGAGATAGAGATAGAGATAGAGATAGAGATAGAGATAGAGATAGAGATAGAGATATAGATAGAGATAGAGATAGAGATAGAGATAGAGATGGAGATAGAGATAGAGATATAGATAGAGATAGAGATAGAGATAGAGATAGAGATAGAGATAGAGAAAGAGATAGAGATAGAGATAGAGATAGAGATAGAGATAGAGATAGAGATAGAGATAGAGATAGAGATAGAGATAGAGATAGAGATAGAGATAGAGATAGAGATAGAGATAGAGATAGAGATAGAGATAGAGATAGAGATAGAGATAGAGATAGAGATAGAGAAAGAGATAGAGATAGAGATAGAGATAGAGATAGAGATAGAGATAGAGATAGAGATAGAGATAGAGATAGAGATAGAGATAGAGATAGAGATAGAGATAGAGATAGAGATAGAGATAGAGATAGAGATAGAGATAGAGATAGAGATAGAGATAGAGATAGAGATAGAGATAGAGATAGAGATAGAGATAGAGATAGAGATAGAGATAGAGATAGAGATAGAGATAGAGATAGAGATAGAGATAGAGATAGAGATAGAGATAGAGATAGAGATAGAGATAGAGATAGAGATAGAGATAGAGATAGAGATAGAGATAGAGATAGAGATAGAGATAGAGATAGAGATAGAGATAGAGATAGAGATAGAGATAGAGATAGAGATAGAGATAGAGATAGAGATAGAGATAGAGATAGAGATAGAGATAGAGATAGAGATAGAGATAGAGATAGAGATAGAGATAGAGATAGAGATAGAGATAGAGATAGAGATAGAGATATAGATAGAGATAGAGATAGAGATAGAGATATAGATAGAGATAGAGATAGAGATAGAGATAGAGATAGAGATAGAGATAGAGATAGAGATAGAGATAGATATAGAGATAGAGATAGAGATAGAGATAGAGATAGAGATAGAGATAGAGATAGAGATAGAGATAGAGATAGAGATAGAGATAGAGATAGAGATAGAGATAGAGATAGAGATAGAGATAGAGATAGAGATAGAGATAGAGATAGAGATAGAGATAGAGATAGAGATAGAGATAGAGATAGAGATAGAGATAGAGATAGAGATAGAGATAGAGATAGAGATAGAGATAGAGATAGAGATAGAGATAGAGATAGAGATAGAGATAGAGATAGAGATAGAGATAGAGATAGAGATAGAGATAGAGATAGAGATAGAGATAGAGATAGAGATAGAGATAGAGATAGAGATAGAGATAGAGATAGAGATAGAGATAGAGATAGAGATAGAGATAGAGATAGAGATAGAGATAGAGATAGAGATAGAGATAGAGATAGAGATAGAGATAGAGATAGAGATAGAGATAGAGATAGAGATAGAGATATAGATAGAGATAGAGATAGAGATAGAGATAGAGATAGAGATATAGATAGAGATAGAGATAGAGATAGAGATAGAGATAGAGATAGAGATAGAGATAGAGATAGAGATAGAGATAGAGATAGAGATAGAGATAGAGATAGAGATAGAGATAGAGATAGAGATAGAGATAGAGATAGAGATAGAGATAGAGATAGAGATAGAGATAGAGATAGAGATAGAGATAGAGATAGAGATAGAGATAGAGATAGAGATAGAGATAGAGATAGAGATAGAGATATAGATAGAGATAGAGATAGAGATAGAGATATAGATAGAGATAGAGATAGAGATAGAGATAGAGATAGAGATAGAGATAGAGATAGAGATAGAGATAGAGATAGAGATAGAGATAGAGATAGAGATAGAGATAGAGATAGAGATAGAGATAGAGATAGAGATAGAGATAGAGATAGAGATAGAGATAGAGATAGAGATAGAGATAGAGATAGAGATAGAGATAGAGATAGAGATAGAGATAGAGATAGAGATAGAGATAGAGATAGAGATAGAGATAGAGATAGAGATAGAGATAGAGATAGAGATAGAGATAGAGATAGAGATAGAGATAGAGATAGAGATAGAGATAGAGATAGAGATAGAGATAGAGATAGAGATAGAGATAGAGATAGAGATAGAGATAGAGATAGAGATAGAGATATAGATAGAGATAGAGATAGAGATAGAGATAGAGATAGAGATAGAGATAGAGATAGAGATAGAGATAGAGATAGAGATAGAGATAGAGATAGAGATAGAGATAGAGATAGAGATAGAGATATAGATAGAGATAGAGATAGAGATAGAGATAGAGATAGAGATAGAGATATAGATAGAGATAGAGATAGAGATAGAGATAGAAATCATTTCCGCTACGACAGCAACGCGTCGGGTATCAGCTAGTAGATACCATATATTTTAATAACATATAAAAAAAAAACATCGCTCATTGCTCAATGTCAAAATTATAAATAATTTTGTTAAAATTAAAAGCGTTTCCAGGAAAACGGCAAAACGTCAAAAATTTGAAAAAAATGTGCATTAAAATATTTCAAGTAAAAATAACAAAGTTTTCATTTATAAACAAAACATTTTACAATCGCTTATAGCTAATGGAAGTTTTCCAAAAATTCTTGGAAAAAATTGGCAGTGAATTTATTATGATTAAATTTTTGACAGCCCAATTTCGTACATTATTAAACACATGTCAATTTGGCAAATTTCAAATGTTTGACATTAAAAAATGTGTTTTAATTAAAATTATAAAAGCACTGCATTATCGTCAAACAAAGTCGTAACTTTTATTATTTTTGTAGGAGTATTAAAAAGAAATTAATGAAGAATGTCTTAAATTTTAAAATTTATAGCCTTACAGATATAACTAATTATTAGAATAGCACATTAAGTAGATTATGTGCAATATTAAGCACGGGAAATTACATTTTGCTCAGCTTATTATGGATAGTAATGAGTATTTTATTATTTTTTTTTTTTTATATTTCTAATAATGTGTTTGAAATTAATTATTTAGAAATTTTCACATTTTTGTTTTCTCTTCCTCCAGGCACCGGCACCTTCGGACGCGTCTGTCTCTGTCGCGACCGACAAACAGAAAAATTCTGTGCCATGAAACTTTTGGCTATGGCGGATGTGATACGTCTCAAGCAGGTCGAACACGTCATGAATGAGCGAAATATTTTGCGTGAAATCAATCATCCGTTTGTCATCACCCTGTATGTTTATAGTTCATAAAAATTACTGATTTTGATGCAACTGACTTTATAATGGGTTGCTTTTCTTTTCTTACTTGCAGGCAATGGTCGACGAAGGATGATTGCTGTTTGTATATGTTATTTGAGTATGTTTGTGGTGGAGAGCTGTTTTCATATTTAAGAAATGCGGGCAGATTTAGCAGTCAAACGTGTAAGTATTCAAAATTTTAATTCTTTTAAGTGAAAATTCTAAAAAACAGGCACAAATGAATCGTTTATGTTATCGAAAACAAAGGAATCTCGAAAGTAAGATAATATCAGATAATCGTTACAATATGATGTCATAGATAATATCAATAAAAGATGTCAATACGATATGATTACGAAAAATCATGTTATGATATTATGTTTTTGTACATAAAATATATTTATGGTGTATCCATAAGAGGTGTAGGATTTGTTTTTTAAATATACCAAACAATTGTTTAGATGTCTCTTAAATTTTTTATTAGATTATAAAGCTGATAAATAGATGTTTTATAAGGGTTACAATTTTTTTCAAAATTATCAGGTTACCTACAAAACGCCTTTGCAATCCTGCACATCTTGTTGATAAATCCTGTATATGGCAACATGATGATATCACACTGATGACAATATGATATAATCACGAAATGTTCTATAAATCAATATAAAATATCGATATAAAATGCTCACAATAAAATCACAAAATTATCAATTTTGTGGTGATTTCAATATAATGTCGAGCTGATATCAACAGGATATCGATGCATAGATACAAGTGTGATATGGTTACAACAAATTATCTTATGATGTTGTGATTATATCAATATGTTTTCAAGATAATATCATACTGATATCAATATTATATGATCAAGAAAAATAATTTTTAAAATAAGATATAAATAATATTGGTTCGATTCCATTTTGATTTGATATTGTATTAAAATCAAATTAAGATATCAATATGATATCATACTGATGTCAATATCATTTGACCACGAAATATAATTTTGTTATATTGTGGTGATTTAAATATGATGTCGCGATACTATTAATTAATATCGCATTGATATAAAAATGATATGAACACGATAAACTATATTGTGATGATACCAAAATGATATTTATATGGTACCGTAATGATATCGTTCTGATGTCAATATTATATGATCAACATAAATCCTCTGATTATATGGTGATAATATCGTTCTGATGTCAATAACATTTGATCACGATATATGTGATGATTTTGTTACATTGTGGTGATTTCACATTGACACTATATGACACTATATGATCACTATAAATACTCTGATGATATCGTAATATTATTGTGATGTTAATATAATTTTGATTGAAAAAATAACCAAAATATTTTCCTTTTAGGCAACATACATATATTTGGCACATGACATGTCACTTTAAACACACGCAAGCCCGTTAGCCATCTTCTACGGTGTGTACTGAATGTAAACAGACGCCCTTTCTTATGATCTTTTTAATTTTGCTGCTTAATTGTTTCATATTAAGGCGTATTTTCTCCCACAAAAGAGAAAATATGTTCCCTTAAGGGGCTCTACACGATACAACAGCTGCACAATCGCTCATCGTACAGATGTTGGCAGTTTCAACCATTCGGCCGTGCAATATTGCAACTAACTTGTCGCATGCTTGCATCCAAACAATACAATAATCGCACACAACCATCAAATAGCTACCTATATTGGTACAGCCGTTGTATCGTATACAAGCCCCTTTAGGCACATTCAAAAGATTTGCATTTGATATGACACCTTGAAGGGCCTTCTTATGGCCTTCTTAGGTCGCGTGATCAAGAAGAAATTTGGTCATGTGCCATAAGCTTGCTGTGTTAATAGAAACTTTATTTTTCTTAATATACAAAGTTCAACATCGTGTCAACAAAGTTTAAATACAAAAATAAAAATGGCTATACTAACGAAACATACTCAATAACACATGTTCTGAAAAAGTAACATGTCATATGAGATAAAAATAAATATCTCATCTAGCAGTGATTTAAGAGTTTGTTGATTATTTGTTCCGGAAATACAAGGATTATCCAACATTCTGCCAATTGCGACATTTTTAAATAATTATTTTGACAGTTCTATCAACAGCTGATCCTTATAAAGAGCAAAAATAAATTTTCAAAATAACATAAAAAACCAAAATAACATAAAAAACATAAAAAAATTTAATAATTTATATAAAAAAAATCACATAAATTTAATAATTTATATCAAAGACATAAAAAGAGAAGACCTCCAAAAGTTATTTTAACAGAATTTCGTGAGCGAACCTGACGGGCCAACGAGAAGTGAAACATGTTGTGTTTTTGATAAAATCGTGAAACATGCTGCGCTACTCAGAAAAACAGGTTTTCTTCATGTTGCGAAGATCACAAATCATTTAAATTTTGTGATTGTGTTTGTAATTGCTATTTTTATCAACAAAAATAGCGAAAATTTGCAACAACGCACTTTTTCGCAATTTTGTTTAATTTCTAGCAAACTGGCATTTTTTCGTATAATGCAATTTTGTTGAAAATGATTGCGGAGGCCCGGGTTCAATTCCAGCGGCTGGCATTTTTTTTTTTTTGTAATTACGGCTGGCATGATTTTTTTTTTTTTTTTTCTTAAAATATACATTTTTTTATTATTTTTTTTAATCAATTTTTAGTAAATAATTTGTAATTTTTATAAATTTCAAGCGAAGAACTTAATTGTTTACAGTCATTTTGTTTTTGTTTTTTTTTTATTGTTTAAGCTTAGGTTAAATCTTAATATCGCGAAGGTGTGGGTTCAATTCCGGCGGCTGGCATGATTTTTTTTCAATTTTGCATTATTTATTATTTTTTTTTAACAATTTTTTAATAAATAATTCTTCAAATAAAATTTTGAGCAAACAATTTAGTTCTTTGCAGTCATTTTATTTTGTTTTATTATTTAAGCCTAGATGGTTAATATATATGTGCATATGCTTAGAGTACATTTTATTTTTAATTTTTACCATTTCTTGCAAATAATTTAATTAATTTTATACATTTTGTTAGTTTTTTTTTTAATAATACTTACTTTTAAATGAAACAATTTTTTTTCAAATAATACAACCATCTGAGGAAAAAAACATTATAATTCGTTTAAACATCAATGCGAAATCAATAAAATCACATTTTATCACAATTTTTTTTTTATCGAAATATTTTCGATCACAAATAAAAAGTACATTTTTAATCGATATTTTTTTTCAATCAGAAATAAAAGTTATTATATGATCATATTTTTTCGATCAGATTAAAAAAAATATTTTTGATCGAAATTATATCGATCAAAAAAAGGAACATATGTATTAAGATATAAATTATAATATAATTAAAACTTAAAAAGTTACAAATTATCTCGAAAACGAAGGAAGATAAAAAAAATTGTGGTTTTGACTTTTCTCAGTAAAAGTGTGAATATTAAGTATAAACTTGAGTTTAAAAGTTATGAGCGAAAATTTTAAGTAATTTTCTGGTAATTTTTTAACTAATTTCTCTAAATAGCTCAACAAAATATTGCATCTTTTCCAAAATATCCAAAATATTTTCTTGTATCCAAAAAAATATCCAAACCATTCTCGTAATCCTTGTCTTAGTCCTTATTCAAATCATTGTTCTAGTCCTATTTCAAATCCTTTCCCGATCGTTATTTGTAATATTGATTTGAATTAAATTTTAATCGATATTTTTTAATGAAAAAATAATTTTTATTTCTGATTAGAAAACTGTAGATCAATGCTTCATTTCTATTTCTGATCAAAAAAATAACGATTAAAGTATAACTTCTATTTCTTTTTGAAAAAAACACGATCATATAATAACTTTTATTTCTGATTGAAAAAAATATCGATTAAAAAGGTACTTTTTATTTGTAATCGAAAATATTTCGAATAAAAAAAAAATTGTGATAAAATGCTTGATTGATTGATTGATTTTAATAAAACTTTTATGATGATTTCGCATTGATGTTTAATCGAATTATAATGTTTTTTTCCTCAGATGGTTGTATTATTTGAAAAAAAATTGTTTCATTTAAAAGTAAGTATTATTAAAAAAAAAACTAACAAAATGTATAAAATTAATTAAATTATTTGCAAGAAATGGTAAAAATTAAAAATAAAATGTACTCTAAGCATATGCACATATATATTAACCATCTAGGCTTAAATAATAAAACAAAATAAAATGACTGCAAAGAACTAAATTGTTTGCTCAAAATTTTATTTGAAGAATTATTTATTAAAAAATTGTTAAAAAAAAATAATAAATAATGCAAAATTGAAAAAAAATCATGCCAGCCGCCGGAATTGAACCCACACCTTCGCGATATTAAGATTTAACCTAAGCTTAAACAATAAAAAAAAACAAAAACAAAATGACTGTAAACAATTAAGTTCTTCGCTTGAAATTTATAAAAATTACAAATTATTTACTAAAAATTGATTAAAAAAAATAATAAAAAAATGTATATTTTAAGAAAAAAAAAAAAAAAAATCATGCCAGCCGTAATTACAAAAAAAAAAAAAATGCCAGCCGCTGGAATTGAACCCGGGCCTCCGCAATCATTTTCAACAAAATTGCATTATACGAAAAAATGCCAGTTTGCTAGAAATTAAACAAAATTGCGAAAAAGTGCGTTGTTGCAAATTTTCGCTATTTTTGTTGATAAAAATAGCAATTACAAACACAATCACAAAATTTAAATGATTTGTGATCTTCGCAACATGAAGAAAACCTGTTTTTCTGAGTAGCGCAGCATGTTTCACGATTTTATCAAAAACACAACATGTTTCACTTCTCGTTGGCCCGTCAGGTTCGCTCACGAAATTCTGTTAAAATAACATTTTGGAGGTATTCTCTTTTTATGTCTTTGTAGGCATTGTTGTTAAGACAGTAAAAAATGCGTATTAGCTGACAAATATATTTGATATTACCAATTGTGGCCAAAAATAATAGAAACCTGTATACATTATTTTTGGGTTGTGGCGTAGACGTCCAAACAGTTGACAAGATACTTGATGATATACTCGAATCAATCAGGGGCCGATTCACCGCATCCGTGAACGAAACGGCTTTCGTATGAGAAAAAAATTAATCGTATGAGAATCTCATGAGATTAATATCGTAGTGAAAAGTGTTAAGAAACTATACTCATTTCATGAAATATATCTCAAGAAATATTTCATGAGATAAATTTCATGATATGAGCAATTTCAAGAAATGAGCGTCCCACACTTGCGATATCGATGTCATAAAATATTTCATGAGATCAAATATTGTAAATGTAGACAGCCTGTTAACTTTAACATCGTTTACACTAGGCACTGTTGTTAAGACAATTAAAAATGCGTATTAGCTGACAAATATATTTGATATTACCGGTTGTGGCCAAAAATAATAGAAATATGTACATATATATTATTTTTGGATTGTGGCGTAGACGTCCAAACAGTTGACAAGATACTTGATGATATACTCGAATCAATCAGAAAAAATCAAACAAAATGTTGATTTATTTGTCACTCGCTCTTCAAAATCTTTAGCTACTGTGTGCTACTGTTCCGAGAACTGTCCAATAAGTTATGACAATTGGTCGATCAGACAGTTACAACACTAAGTGAGTATGGGTAAAATTGCATACATGTATTGGAACTGTCTTAACACTGCTGTCCAGTGTAAATGCCTAATTATTTACGAATTGATGTAAATTCCCTCATAAAGGCATGTTTTCACTTATATCATAAATGATAACTGTGTATTTATATCACTAATAAAGCATCTGTGTCTACAGTGACAGCAATTAAATTCGATTAAAAGCACTTTGTTGCAACTAATTGGGGAATAACATACACAAAGAAAATTCTTGTACTGTCTGCAAACATAAGCGAATCGCTGAATATAGCCAATTTTGGCTACGCTATAAAACGGGCGTGTACTCAAGCCTTCTTTAATTATTTGGCAAGATTTAAAATTAAAATTACGTCGCTTATTATTAGCTATAAATAATTTTCAAAGCGGCACGATAATTAATGTTAAAAATTATTTGATATCTAAAAATGAAAAAAAAAATGTATGAAAGATTTTTCTAAAAATGTGGGCGAGTAACACATTAACAGACATATAGACCACAAGACAAGCAGACAGACAGATAGATAGAGCGAAGGAAAGACAAGCCAAAGATTGACATAGCCGCAAACTTTGTTCGAATTTAAACTGAAAAAAAAAGAAAAACAGAATTAAAATCGACAAACCATTTGCAGAAAATTTTTCACACGCTACGAAAATAAATCTTTTAATAATAATTATTGAAATTTTTAATTGTGGCAGGGCATTTTTTTTGTTGGCAATAAAAAATCGACAATGCTTTTGAAACGATTTTCTTTTTATTTTTTATTTTTTTTTTTTTTTTTTGCAAACTTCTATGATATGCTTGAAAAAATGTTTACACAAGTTATTTTTTTTTTTATAATTTTCAAAGTCAAATCAATTTTATGTGATTTTAATCGAAATGCGAATTTTGCCTATTGTGAGGGGGCGAAAAGTTTGTTGCTCGTGTATGAAGAAAATTTTAATATTTTCTTTTTTTTTAATATTCTTTTTTTTTCATCGCGCCAGACACATTAAAATACGCATTATGCTGTTGCGTGTGATTCTGAAACTGTGAAAATCAACGTTTTCGATTTTTATGTTCGATTATCATGCAAAAATGATTTGCAAATGAAGCCATTAAATTGATTTTTATTACATGTTATACGATATTTTTCTGCTTTGAAATAATGTTTATTTTCAGTTAATGTTAATGTGATGTGCTAATGTTGTTGTAGTTGTTGTAATGGTAACAAATCGTGCTTGACTTGGTGTTTCTTGTTGTGGAAATTGACTTTATGTTTCCATTATTTATTTTCAGTTATATTTCATAAATGTTTGAATGGTTGATTGTTACGCATCACGGTATCAAGCAATATTTAGCACTTCCTATAAAATGGCGGAAATTAATATTTAGAGCTTTGACTTTGACAAGAAAGGTTTCAAGTCTTTTGAATATGAATCTAAGAAGTTTTCTAAAAATGGATAGAACTCTCCACAAAGCGCAGCAATACAAAATTTTTTTAAAATTTTTTAAAAATTTTGTTCAGTTTAACCTTGATTTTTATTTGGAATAGTCGCCAATGAGACATTGAAAATATTTTAACTTTATATTGTTGCGAGAGTAAGGGTCTAAAACATGCAGCTTGACTTGTGGACTTAAGTGACACTCATAAAACTTTAAACTATCTCAAAAAGTCACATGGCCTGGGATTTTAAATTTTTTAATCTTTATTTTGTTTGTACTTTGTTACTCTTGCAACCATTTTATGGATAAATATAGAATTTGAATTGTTGAACTACTTTACAAAATCGCATGAAAGATTTGAAAACATTCGTGTTTTTTTTTTTTGGTATTTTTAATGGTTCGACAGTTGTTCAGTGAAATTTTTTATTTGATATCTTTAAAACGATAAAAAAGGACCCGCCACAGCTATTAATTTTATTCATAATATAAATTCAGAGTTTTAATATTATTACATTGTTTTCTTCGCTATTTGCATATTTTTTACGCGCTATTTGCGACATTTCAGCTGCTAAATATAACCTTAACCCGTTTAACCTTATAACATTTATAAAAATGGCACCAAAGACCTAGTGGCTCGCAACCACTGGCAATTATAGTTTTTTTTTAATCGCAAGCGACACAAACTTTTAGGAACTATCTCTCAGCTTAATTTGCACCACTTGCGACATTAAAGTTACTTAATATCCCATTTAACCTCAAAATATTTTTGAAAAGACGTAGTTAAGTTTTGTTAAAGTACAATTTTTTGGGTATTTTTGTCGCTTGCGACATTTTGGCAGTACGAAATGAAGTTTGATAAAATATGTAATTATTAATACATTTTTAAAAAAAAAAACCTAATTCAATTAGTTTTTAAGTATCTTTGCACTCCTTGCGACAATTTTACAATTCAATACACATTGCGACTCATACAACTATTTGAAAATATCTTTAAGCACCTAGAAGAGACTTTTAAGGACAATGCTTTTTACTTTTTTGTATCACTGCGACAATTTTACTTATAACACAATGATATTAAAAAAAAAGCAAGCGACACATTTAGAATTTTTGAAGGTTATTGATTAATTTGTATCGGTTGTAACGAGTTGGAAGTAAAAGCCCGAACAGAATCAAAAATCGTTGTGACGCACGATCCTCTCTGGTCGTCAGGGTTACTTTAATTAGTATACTTTAGGTATTTTCAATTGTGTAAATACAGCACATACAAAAAAGAAACGCCAAGACATAATTAAAAAATAAGAAAATGGCTTTGAACATACCCTATTGTTAGAAAAAATATGGCAACACTAATAGCATTTATAGAGAAAATCATCGGTCGCAAGAGAAAAATTATAATAGATTCTAAGTCTGCGATATAGAGCCCGAACAGAATCAAAAGTCGTTGCGACCGACGACCCTCTCTGGTCGTCGAACGCAGAGAATGTGTCCAGAATGATGCGATTGCGAGTAACGATTGAAAGTTGGTTTTATTTAGTATTTTTTTATTTATTTTTTCTATTTCATTTCAATGTATTAGTCTCTTCAATTGTGTGAATACAACACATACAAAGAAGAAACGTCAAGACATAATAAAAACTAAGGAAATGTCTTTGAACATATCCCATTTCTAGCAAAAATATGGCAACACTAATGGCACTCAGAAAGAGAATCGTCGGTCGTAAGAGAAGAAATAGAATAGTTTCTAATTGTTCTAATTGTACTGAAACGATTGCGACTGATGATTCAGGGTTGCTTTTATTTAGTATTTTTTACTTATTTTTTCTATTTTATTTCAATGTATTGGTCTTTTCTATTGTGTGAATACAACACAGACAAAGAAGAAAAGTCAATATATAATAAAATCTAAGGAAATGGCTTTGAACATATCCTATTTCTAGTAAAATTTGGCAATAGCATTCAGAGAGAAAATCGTTGGTCGCAAGGAAAAAAAATTCTAATTGCACGATATATCGTTGCGGCTGACGACCGGCGATTTCATTCTGGACGTGTTCATATAATTTCATGCTTTGCGATATCGTCAATCGCAATGATTTTTTGTTCTATTCGGGCTCTAAATTGGCGAATAGTAGCAAAGGACACGTTTTAAATTTACGAGTACAAATTGTTTTTCTGTGTCGCTGTGTCTACTCATATGTCGAAAATGTTATGTAATTATTTAAAAAAATTAACCATTGTCGCTGCATGATGTTTAAAAATCGCAACGGACAAATTTTAAAAAAGTTCCCACATTAGTGTTCTTTTTGAATCGTTTGTCAGAACTTAGTTGTAAAATAAGCAATTTAACTTACATAAAAAATCGCAGGGTATGCGATTTGAGAGTTGCACTCGAAATTAAATATTTTTTTTAAAAATCAAAATTTTATTTGTTTTCTTTTTAACTTTTCCTGCCATTTTTTTAATTTTCTAATTTTTCTCCCCTCCTTTTTTTTCGTTTCAGCAAATTTTTATGCCGCCGAAATAGTTTTAGCCTTGGAATATTTACATTCGCTGCAGATTGTTTATCGTGATCTTAAACCTGAAAATCTGCTCATTAATCGTGATGGTCATTTGAAGATCACCGATTTTGGTTTTGCAAAAAAATTGCGCGATCGTACCTGGACACTATGTGGCACACCCGAGTATTTGGCTCCGGAGATTATACAATCAAAGGGACACAATCGTGCCGTAGACTGGTGGGCACTTGGTGAGTATTTTCCTCCACACAGAGTTGTGTTTATCTCTACTCCAGCATGTTATTGATAATATCGCTCATTTCCATTTGTTTATTTATCTTCTTTTACCGATTTTGTGTACAAATCGTTTAATGAGCTAACGATGATGGGAAACTGTTGCTCCATCGCACAGCCGCGCGCCACTGGTTGCCACATGATTCACTTTTCAAATTTCGTTTTCTATCTATTTGTATTTTCAACAGAGCTGAAAGAAAACAAAATGAAAAAAAAACTACATTTTCAAATTTTCCAGCACATTAATCATTTTTTTCGCAATTTGTATTCACACATGCTCCGCTCAGCTCTGCTGCTTCGGTTATCATTACCGTACCGCATCTTTCTCTTTGTGCTCTTTTCTACTCATTTTCGTGTACATTTTTGCACACTTTTCCACGCTAGGTGTAGAAGACGAGACACGCGCGAAAGTTAGTCGTTTTTGAAAAAATAAAAATCGCACATACCTACCTACGTACCGACAAACATTTGTTGGGTTTCAATCATCTAGAACTGTATGATTATGAGTTCACTTGGTTGTATTTTTAGATTAATTGCTAAGATTTTATACTAGCTATATTATTTCTATGACTCATTTAAATGTTGGGGGGTCAATGTTCGGCACAGTGTGAGGCTTTTTATGAGGTAAACTTGGCTACATCTATGTAAATGGGCCAATAAACATACAATTTAGGCTAACATTAACATTAAGAAAACAATAAAATTCTGACGAGTAAAATAAAACATTAGTCATGAAATTTGCACATAATTGCAAAAAATTACTTGAGATGGTTATACAAAGTAACAAATAACCGGTTTGATAAAAATTAGTTAGTCCTTTAAACTTTAACAGGCAAGGAATTGTTGGTAGTATTGATTTTCAAAATTATTAAGGCCTTAGTTCAGTACGAGTAACACAGCAGTACCGTGTCTCGACTTAAATTTTTTCCAATCTCATTGTTTTTCCAAGAATTGTTTTCAGAATTGCTAAAGATTCTTTTCTTCTGATCTCTTCTGTATATTAAGAAGATATCTAAAAATATTCACACATCATTTAAATCATTGAAACTTCCAATTATTAACCATGAATATTGTTTTAATCTAAATAAAACTTTTTATCATAATGAACAACACAATGATTGACACTTGTTTCCATGCGCCAACTCAGTGTCAGTTCGGTTACTCATGAACCATCGTATAAATAGCTTTATGATGATCACTGTGACGAAGATATCTGTGTAGGCGATACTGTTAATTAAGCAGTGGAAATTTTAACAATTAGTCAAATCATGTTTTATACACAATGACTAGATGCTGGAAAATAACTTTTAGCCAAAAGATTATTTCATATAAACAGCCTAAAATTTAAGAATGGAATAAAGTATTAAACATGGTAAACGCAATGCAAAATACTGCGCTAACACACAAACTCAAGCCCAGTTTACAGTTTATTAGAAAAATGCGCTAACTCAATTGCGCTTTGGTCTAGTTTGACCAGCTATGAGGCCTGTACCCACAAGACGTTAATCAACGCAGTAAATTATTGCTTGCTACTAAATTTAGGAATGTCCTGAAGCACTAGACATAGGTAACGCATGAGTAACGCATTCTATTAGTACTATCTATAAAATATGAAAATTATATAAATACGTACATAGGCTGCTACTTATATTTCGGTATCTGGCAACGATATACCATATTGTTATTCTAGTCAAACAGACGTTGGAAAATTTGACGTTGTCGTGATGAAGAAATCATGATTTGTTTCTCGACAATTCAGTCAGCTCTCTTTCGTGATATTTTTTTAGAAACACAAACACTGCGAAATTCGCAGAACACAACAAACACTGACTTTTTTATTAGTTCAAACAGATATTTGAGCACCAGATGTCAAATGTTGCAATCCAGAAAAAAATTTTTTTGACAATATCTCAGGCGTGGTTTATTTGAATGGGAAAATCCGGGTATTTTTTTATCAGAAGGTATGTATGTTCAGCAGGTTTGATAGCGAATCATTTTGACAATTTTAACCCAAAGAATAAATGTCTCCATTCTATGCTTCTCAGGCAAAAAATTATATAAAACCGACAAAACTTACTTCAAATTCTATTTTCGTGCTTTTCAAGTACAAATAAAAATTTGTAAATATGTTTAAAATTGCAAATATCTACACATTATATAATTCGTATTATTCTACACATTATATAGAATAATTTTAGGTTTAAGTTGAACCTATTCTCTTATTTTGACCAGAAAAAACTTTCAAGAAACCTCTTAAAATCTCTTAAAATCAGTCGAATAAATAATTTCATACATACATTATCTTTTAACAAATAAACAATTATTTTATGATGAAAACATCTTTTATTTATTTAATGAGCAATTAAAAACTGCGAGCCAATAAACATTTAATTTCAAATAAATAAATGTTAAATGTAGGGCAAAGCAATTGAAGATGACTAAGTTTTGGTATAATTTTGAAAAAAAAGCCTTAATGCTTCATTCAGTTTAAGGAGGAAACATTTATAATAAGTTTAGAAAAGTGGGGCAATTTATCTAACAATTACTCAAAACAATCAAAATATTAGGGGTATTCACGATGTTGTGCATTTGCTTTTGTATTTTATGTGTGGTAAATTTGATATTTGTAGAAAAATTTTTGATATTCACATGAAGAAAATACATTAAGGGTATTCACAAGGTCTTATAAAATCAAATGTCTTTAGTTGAAAACATAAAAATTTACAACTAGTGTGAACAACCTCTCATAACTTATTGTGCTATTTCAACTCTCAATCACCTGATGCAAAACAAATTAAAATAAATATTTTTTATCACAATGCCAAAAGAAAGCGAAAACGACAAAATAATAGCCGGTTTCTGCAAAAAGCATATTTTGGACGTTATTGAATACGACACTCGATAAACATAGCTTTTAGGGTTGTAATATTTTAGTACTATTTTTATATGGAAGGCAACAACTACATTCTTAAACTATTGGAAAATTGTAGGTATTACATTGTGATCATATGACATGATAGCACACTTTGTGAATGCCCTAATTGAGTCTTATATACAAAAATTTTTTAAATATACAACGAAAAAACCAAAATATTTTCTGTAGAAATATTACTTTAAACGTACAAACATATTCCTGAAAATATAACCTTTCCTTGACAACTTGAAATAAATAAAAAAATACAAAAATTTATGACGAATATGATCACAGTCTAGAAAATATTACGCTCGCCTTTTAAGTCTTGGCCTAAGAATAAAAAAACAGTTTGCTTTTCAAAGTATTCTCCAAGATGATCAACGGATGACGGAGGTTTTTGAAGACCTCAACGGGCTGTTCCGGCGAAGACAAACGCTCGCCACACATTTTTTTCTTAATGTGAGGGAACAAAAAGAAGTCATTGGGTACCAAGACGGGACTGTTTAGACGGAGGACCCATCAATTCCACATTTTTAGTGCTCGAAAACTCTTGTTTGAGCTGATGTGTGGGAACTCGCATTATCGTGATGGATAAAGATCTTCCTTCGGTGGTTAAAAAAAAAAATAAATAACTGGCCATTTCAGCCCTTGAAAGGACTTTGACCTAGCTTCTTATGATCAATTGTGTTGTGCGTGTTATTAAGTTTGTACACAATTGACCGAGAACCGGACCTACATGCTTAACGCCGACTCCGAACGACGATGAACGGAATGTTCTCGTTCTCAAGAAGCTTTACATGGCATTTTGATTACTCTCTGAGGTTTGCCATTGTCTGCAGAGAGGTGGCGGCCGTACAATAAAATTATTTTAATTGAAATAATTTTCTGTCGCTGCTGGGGTTCGAACCTGGGTCTCCAAGGTTCTTTGACATAGCGGCCAAGCACTTTAACCAACTACGCCACGGACGCCACTCCTTCGGTGGTTGGTTTTCCTCAATTATCTATTCTCCAAAGACTTCCGGTAAACAAATGGTTGTGTACCATTCAGCATTAACAGTTATCCGTTGCTCAAGTGGTACAGCTGCGACATGACTGATTTTTCTAAAAAAAACTGGCACCCATTTGCTTGGATGTGCTTCGTTCGCGGACAATTTTATCGGGTTTTGCTCACTTTGAAAGACCATAAAAGTGGATTTCTACTTTGTTACGGGCTCGTAAGCGTAGATCCATTATTCGTCACCTGTGGTAATGTTGTAATCGAGTTTCGAAGGAACCCCGCTGTATTTTTTTTAGTATTTCCTTGCACCAATCGACATAAGAATTTTTTTTAGCAACCGTCAAATTATGGGGTTTCCAACGGGAGCAAATACGCCTAAATGCACACGTAAAACCAAATGTATGCTAGTCCTACTAATGATCAAGGATGACTTTATCTCACATTAGGTCAAATGCCGGTCTGCTTCCAACACCCAGCGTCGGTGTTAACACACTGCTTCGGTGTTTTCTGTCTCAGCAAGCGTTCTTGAACGACCTTTACGAAATTCGTCTTGGAGAGAACGATGACAGTAAAACGAACGAGCGTTTTACAGTCGCTGGTTGTAGTGCTTCAACTACCCAAAGTCGAACTAAGTTGATCAATACATTCTTTTCTTGTGAACCCACTTCGTACATTGTTCAAAATCATCACCCAAAAATGTTCACGTGTTAATTCCATTTTTTTTTTTTTTTTTTTTGCTGAAATACAATTTCTAAACCACTGTAAACAACACAATGAGCGCATACACACCAAAACATTGTGTACAGTCGGCTTATGCTAGAAAATGTCACATGCTCAAATAGAACTATTAAAAATCATCTGGCAATGCTTAGTGTTGCCAAGGCACAAGACTTAAAAGACAGTCCTCGTATTGATTGAAAAGATGTAAGAAACACAATTTACCGAAATAGTAACTAAACAATCAACATGATTAAAATATTTTAAAAAGTCTTCATATAACACGTTTAGAGAGTCTCGGCTTTAACAGAGGTTTACAGATCACGTCGGCATTAACAGAGCATGTAAGCATTAACAGCATGCATTATGCTTCGTTTACAGTGCAAAATACTGTGAGCAGGAGGCATCGCCGTAAAAGAACTGTAAATAATAATATAAGACAGAAATATTGTAGGAATGCATTTTTTATTATTATAAACTGCTAGGTAATTTCATGGCATTTATTTTTTAAATATGATTTCCGGCGTATGTAAAGAGTAAAAAGATGAGTGCAAAATTTTGATAGTTGATGGAGGTTATCACTACGAATAGTAAACTATTTAAAAGTACATTTAAAAGTAAGAATTTGTAATTTTTAAGTTGTGCCTGTTTGGAAGATGGAGTGCGATATGTTGTATATATTTCTAAAAAAAATACACAACAAATTTATCATATCGTGAATTTCACGTATTGTTGTTTTCTTCCCTTCAGAATTTCTTTTAAAAATTATTTTATTCGGGTATGTTCTGGAATCAGATTCAGGTCGAAACCAGATTTGCTTCCGATGACATTTTATTGAAAGGTGTTCTGCAGTCCGATTCCGATCTTCGAATCTGATATTTGATTTTTTTATTTTGGCGGATTGTAGGTATTCTGTAATCCGATTTATCGGAATTTAAGTGAATTTAAATCCGTTGAAATTTTTGCTGGAGGACTCTTATTGTTTTAATGAAATTTGAGTGAATATGAAATAAAGAAGTTTCCATACCGACAGTATGGATTAGATTCGGATAATTCCAGGGGATTACTGCGATCACACAGGTGTCTCCACTGAACTTTTCCTCCTTATCTTTTTCAGTCTCTAGCAAAAGTGTAGCGATTACTACAATACTCATTTTTATTAATTTATTTCATTTTCAAAAGGCACTTGTTAATATTCTTCTTTTCCCATAAATATTATCAAAACATCAGATCTGATGTCATTTAGTTGATGCGTTCGGAAAGCAGTATATTCGGATACTTGTTCGAATCCGATTGCATGAAATGAGTTCCGATTCTGATCCACTTCCGAGGTGGATTTCAGTATATGCCTGATTAATTTAATACAAATAGCAGTTCTCATGCAGATTAAAAAAAAACACAAAACTTTAATTGTAAAACAATTTATCAATTTAAATGTTTTAAATTAGTTTTTATGTTAGTATCATATGCGCATATTTTGAAAAGTCTTATGACTGTTAAGATAATTCTTTTTAAAATCATAATTTCTTTTTAAATCATGCTTGCAAATCTACAAATATCATCTACATTAATTGAAATTTTAAAAAATACTCTATTTGCATAAAAATATAACAAAATCATTATTATTTTTGCCTACTTTCAGGCGTGCTTATATACGAAATGCTTGTGGGCTATCCACCATTCTACGATGACAATCCTTTTGGTATCTATGAAAAAATATTGGGTGGCAAAATTGACTGGCCCCGCCACATGGACCCAATTGCCAAAGATCTGGTTAAGAAACTCTTGGTGAATGATCGAACAAAACGTTTGGGCAACATGAAGGTAACGAAGGTTCGAAATATATGTACTATACCATCGAAATATTTATTTCGAACTTAGATAATTAATGAGTTTTGCTTAAAAATTTCGCTTTGCTTATTGCGCCATTTATTTTGAAAATAACTCTTTGACTTAAGATTTATTGGCTGCTAGATAAAATCTGACATTTTTATAATCTAAAAAATAGAAATAATGTGCTTGGGATTAATATTTTTAATTAATTGTGCTCTTATCTTTAAATGCACACATTAACGATGTTTTGACATAAAATATTTTTTCAGAATGGAGCTGATGACGTAAAGCGACATCGATGGTTTAAGAATCTGAATTGGAATGACGTCTACAGCAAGAAGCTAACGGTAAGTTGTACCAGTGCATGCAAAATTATAAAAAAAAAAACAAAAACTAAAAAAAAAACACTGTTTGAGTTAGCGAAACAGTTCGTGGGCGTGGCGTGCGGGGTGATGAGCAGAATTATTATTTAGATGTTATTCATTGGCAATGTTTACGTAGAATCGACGCAGCTGGAGCAGCGGGCGCTATAATATTTCAAAACTCTTTAGATTTCATACAAAACGATTTAAGTTTCATGTAGTTTGTGGTTCAACTCGCGTGTTTGTAATATATTGTTTTTGAGGTTATAATTTTTTGTTTTTTCAATTTTTATTTAAATGTCTTTAATTTGTTTTATAACAAGAGCATTATTTAAATAGACCACAGAGCACATTAAGGTCGTCGTTTACCCGCTGCTAGACGTATTACGTACATAAGTACGTTTTTTTTTTCTCTCTCTCTTCGTGTCACGTTGAAATCTTTTGAAATTTACGTTCGCATGGAGAAGGTGTTCGTAAACATTCGTTTTTTTTTCTACACCGCGTTAATTTTTTCATTGCGTTAATTTTAGAAAATTTCGAAAACAGCCAGAAAACCATTTGGAATTTTTTTTATTTTTTGTTAAATGCTCCCAAGTGACTGATTGGTGTGTTTTAGCTAATTTATGATTTTTATTATTATTACGGCTTGTTTATAGTTAGTTAATTTTATTTTTTATAAAATTTGATTTGCTCTCAAATATTCTACAAACAAATAAATTCTTAAAAAGTTTTCAAAGTTATAGTCTTATATATACACCTCAAATATATATATATACATACAAACATATATGTTTGAAAACTTTTTATAATAATTTTCAACTTGTTTTCCTTTGTATTTCTGCTCATTTCACTCAGCATTCGCCATCGATTCGCTGCAAACATTTGTCAGATTGACAGCTGGTGTGACAGCTTGAATGACGTACTTGTAGCGGAAAGATTTATTATGTTATTTTGAAATTTTTTTATCTAAATACATGTGTGAACATTATTTTAATTTGCTATTTTGAAAATGGCAACGTTCTCTGTTAGACAAAAGACTTCAACACATAATTTTATGATACTCTACTTATGTCAGTAAATGTCAAATTAAGAATTCTCAGCATAATTTTTCGTGCTGTAATGAGTGGGTGTTTGAAAACAAAAAAAAAATATTTTCTCAATATTAAAAAAAAATTAAAATTATTTTCACAATATTTAAGAAAAAATTTGCTTAACCCTGCAACCCGCAGGGTTGGCATCTTTGTTATCAGTGTAGGTTACTCTTTTCACCTCATGTTTAAACCCTATAAATTCGAAAGAATTGTATTGATAGTTAGTTGAGGGGTGTAAATATGATATTTTTACCATGGTTTTTTTAATATTTTTTTTTTTTTTTGTTTAAAAGGGTATCTTTACTTAGTAAGGAATCTTTAATAAACGTATTAGTAAGGAATCTTTAATAAACGAATATAAGCCCGTACTTCCAAATAGTGTCGGAATCCTCAATGTTCAATATTGTATACTGACTAAAACCATCCTTAATTTTCGCTGTTCCTGTTAGACCCTACAGAACCACCAACCAAGGAATTATGGTATGGCAGGGTTGAGTATTATTTACTCCTCTCTACTGTGTGAATAGCCCACTAATCTAGCTGCTTGTTCATACCTCCTTAAATGTAACATCATTCCAGTGATAATGGCTGTAGCTATATCCCATGCGCCTTTTGATGTAAGCATCTATCTTACAACCCCTGAGGGCGTTATCGCTTCATGCATGCATATGTAGCCTTAAAAATTTTAGAGCATTCTCAAAGCAACCGAATTTCCGGCGCAGTAGAGGCAATAAAGATTCTCAACATTTTTGTATTTGCTTACAAACACTCTTAAGCACCCATATCCGCTTAAGAACTGCGTAAGGTGGTAGTTCACTTCCTCTGTATCCATGCAGGGTATTTATGCAGGGGATCAGCCGGGGGATCATGCCTTTGGTGAAAGTTTCTCATCTTTCTTGCCACTCTTGTTAGCTGCGGCTACTTATATTTCCAAATTCAGAAATGCTATCAAGTTCTGACTCGTGATTTAGAAGACTACGTCTGGCAGTAAATAACACTGCCGGTGTTCGACAATCACCGTCACCGTCGACAATAGCTTTAATTCTGTTCGGGTTCTTAAGATTTTACCCATGAACCAACGCGGCTCAATCAGCAAATTATTCTTTTGGCCAATTGTTTTTTAGTAGTTATATTCAATATATTCAATAAATAAGGCAAACTATATACAAGTCAATTTTTTTTTTCTATAGATCTTGAATAATTTGTTTCAGAGCATCATGTTCCATCGGGTAACCTTGCGACTATTTTTGAATGACAACTTATTCAAATTTTGAGAATAAAATAAAAAAAAATGCAATTCGTGTTATTGTGCCGTTCATTGTAGAATGATAAGGTAGGGCCGACTCGCTTACTGCCCTCACGCGTCAACGAAGAGTGGAGAATAAAAAAGGAGGCTAATTGTCAAAATGGCGAAGTTCGTAGAAACCTCAAATGAAATGAAAATATTATGTTTTCAAGTTGTAAATAGTGCGGACACGTGTGTCAAGTTTGTGTTAGTTTGAGTGAAAATATTGTAAAAACGTTGTAAATAAATCTATAAAATGCCGAGGAAATGTTTAGTTTGAAAAAAGCTTGTAAAAAGTTTAACCTAAACTTAACTGCGAAACATGAACATAAAGAAACTCGAAATGAACTGCTGACTTTGACAACTAGCCCGCTTTTCTTCTACTCCATTCTTCTCCGAGTCGGCCCTACCTTATAATTCTACCATAGGGCCGTTTATGTATGTGAAGTGTTGAGGGTTAAGCGAAATGACAAACCGACATTCGACGCGTATTCTCGAGAATAATTAATATTTAGATTTCTCACTTCTCATTATTGCAACCTTGCGGCTAAGAGGGTTAACCCATGGTGAAATAATTATAAGGTGTTCTCATCCCATGACATTTTTCAATATATTTTTTTACATGCTGCCTTATTTTAACATTCTGAAGGGTTTCATATAAAAGTTTTTGTATGAAATGTCAAAATAAGGCAGCCTATTTTTTTCTGATATTCCTGATGAGAAGACCTTATATTTATTCCACCATGGGTTTACCTATTTGTTCTAATTTCTTTCAACCAAAAACTTACTTCAAGAATTCTAAATTTTTTTCAATATTATTGGAAGTTTTAAAAGCCGCTTTCGGCCAAATATTCTCACTTCTTACACAGCACGTTTGACCTTGAGCATTCTTATTTCTACAAAAATTGCCAAAAAGATACTTATTAATTCGGAAATATTTGCAAATGTTATTTATTTAATAAAATTCACAGACCGGAATTTGAGCTGTTGTCAAAACCAAATGTTTACATTTCCATGTTTACGTCATGGTGCGCCATTTTTAACCAATTAGATTAGTTCTATTGTCGCCGTCATTTAAGGATTTGTCTCTTGTTTCTCTCATTTAACATTTAATAAATATTTTCAAAACTAATTGCTTGAAAATTGAGCAATTTACCAAACCATAGCAACAACAACAATAAATTTTTATTTATTTGATTTCATTGCAGCCGCCGATTATGCCCGATGTCACATACGATGGCGACACCAGTAATTTCGACGATTATCCCGAGACCGATTGGAAACCGGCCATCGCAGTAGACCAGAGAGACATGCAGCTGTTTCAAGATTTCTAAGAGTAAAACGCAACACAATGCCAGAGAAAGCGTAGAATTGAGAGAAATATAAAAATTTTTTGTTTTTGAAAAAATTATATAAATATAAATAAAATAAAAAAACACCCAACTTATACACATACCTATGTATGCATATTTGAAAAACAACAAATATATGTGTAAATTTATAGACAGCTATAAGCAAAAACATTTAAGCAAAATACTTGTGATTTGATCTTGAAATGTTTGCGAAAAAATTAAAAATATATCTTGTTGACGACAAAATTCTGAACAGAAAAAACCAAATCCCAAAAAATAACAGTCGCAAAAAACATAAAAATAAACTTAATATTTATGCAAACATTTTGATTGTTTTTAGAAAAAGAAAAAAAAAACCAAATATTTGATGAGATAGCATTAATATTTATTAAACGTATACAAGAAACAACATGGAAGCCATATTTATTTCAAGGAGCGTTTTAAATATAATTTTAAAATTAGTCTAATTTATTATTATTACTATTAATTTTAATCATGTAACTGTGTTTTGTTAGTTCGTTTAAGTATTTTTATTTAGTTTTTAAAAAGCAAATTCGAGTAATTTTCAAACATTTTGTTTTTTTATTGACTACTTGCTATATGTTAAGCCAAAAATTGAAAGATGAAGAAATAAAACTATTTTAATAAAAATGAGCAAGAATCTCAAAGAGAAAGAAATTTTGTGATTTTATTAATATGGCGATGACAAAATGGCTGCTGAATCGCAAATAGATTAGACCCAGCTATAAAAAACTGATCAACACTCGACCCTGAACTTTTATGCAAAAATCCCTTTCAAAATTTATTGAGAATTTATTGAAAAGCACCTCCATTTGTCACCGTGTTCAAGAAATCGACCTCTCCACGTCCACACTACAGCGAATATTGACGAAATATTTTAAATATTATTCTTCATGCTTACAAGGATTTATCTACGTTCTCTGATTGGGTCTTCGAAACAAGCATGTAAACACCGAAATTATTTTAAGCCAATTTTGAACAACGAGTGTTGTGGAGATTATCACATAAAGATTATCACAGTATAATTAAAAAATCACAATCAGTAAGTAGTTTTATTATTTTAATAAATATGAAACACCCTAAAAAAAACAATTTTACCAAAAATTTAAAAAATCTTTTCAAATTCATCACTGCTTCTCAACGGTCACACGGTGGGCTAAAATAACTGCACTCATGCGCCTCTGCAAACACACAAATTTTAGATAGTTTCACAAAAAATATTGATTGATCTACTCACTTGTTGTTGGTGGCTCCTGCAGAAAATTATTCCATGCACAGCCATGGCGTGATGGATCATATTCAGCCCTACCCGGCTTATTACCCTCTGGCCACGAGCTGGTCCAATAACGTTCCAACTGTTCGCGGATTTTCAACAGTATTGGTTTAAACTCAGCTACACGAGCCAAATTATTCTGCTCACATGGATCCTGATCGAGATTGAAGAGGCACTCTTCAACTATAGCATTGCAACTGCTATACAGCTCTCCACAATTCACCACTGCGGCATGTCGTAATTGTGCAATTTTACTTCTTGTCAAGCGTTGCTCATCGTATCGCTGGAGCACCTGGGACACGAGTGAGTTTTTCACGGTATCTTCATAGTGCAATTCTCTGGGATCTATTTCCAATGTATTGCGCTGAGTCAGCACATTGTCAAAGGCACCACCCAAGGTGCTGCCATTAATGTACTTCCAATTGCCGAGCATGTAAGATTCCACTTTCCAGGTGCTATCCAGGTTATGCACAATATCACGTTGCACGGTTGCAGCACTGGATTCCGAAAGTTGCTGCCACAGATTAATGCCGTCGAGATTGAGCGCAGAATGTAATTGAATACCCGCTGCAGCAGCCAGAGTGGGCAACCAATCGCCCACATAGATAGGCTGGCGCCAAACGGTGCCACGCGCCTTCAGTAATGGACTCCATATGGCACCAGCCACACGCACTCCACCTTCCCAAGGCGAATTCTTTTGCTGTACATAAGTAAACGATTAAATTATAAAGTAATCTTATTAAATCATGTATTTTTATAATTTTAGTAGTACTTTTATAATTTTAGTAGTATTTAGTGCTGCCATGTACATAAATTTTGTTCCACAATTTTTTATTTATAATCAAAAAAATACTTATTTTCAGAAATTGAAAAGTTGTGTTGCATTGTAATTGGGTTGTGCGGAATTGTGCTCTAGATGGATTACAAATTCCTGGACATTTGCTTATTTTAAGTTCGGAAATAGCTTTTTTCATTCCGTTTTAAGTACGCCATTAACTTTATTCGAATAAAAAGAGTTTAGAGATATGAAATATCTTTTCTGTTACAATAGCTTTTAAACATTTTTTTCTGATTATAGATTGAAAATGGTGAAGCTAATTTTATGACATCTCTCATTACTTACACCACGTAGTGGCCAATTGGAACCTGAGTTGGCAAACATTCCCACGGAGGGTGCTCCATTGTCCGAGTAGAATATAACAATAGAATTTTTAAGCATTCCCGAGCTCTCCAGAGCAGCAACAATGCGTCCCACGCTTGTATCCAGCCTAGAGACCATTGCTGTGATTATGAAAAAAATGAAAAAGTATGTTTTGGTGCCATTAGAGCTAGTTCTTCAGTGATTGTTTAAGCTCTGGTTAACTATAACCAAGTTAACTCGCCCTGTTGAACTCATCAAAATTTCTAAGTTTAAATTTATTTATTTTAACCCTAATCAAAGTTAAAGCCAACACTAACAGACTGACTCTGAACCACTTAAAACTCAATAACTTTAAAATTGTTTTTTTTTTAAACCACTAGACAATGATTGGACTCTTGTCGTATCTACCTGCATATATTCGTCTCTCCGGATCTGTAATATGCATAAACTTTTGCACCTCGTCCTTGGGTGCCTGAAGGGGATCATCCTCGTTGCCCGTATGTGGCGCCAAATGATTTACTATCAAAAAAAGTGGACATGAACCATTATTTTTGGCTATAATACGCTCAGCTTCATTTGTCAGCAAATCTGTCATGTAAATATCACGATCCGCACATTCCAGAGCCATATTGCGCCGGAAATCATAACCCAAGCTCATATTTGGACCCTATGAAACACATTGTGTTTGTTACAGAATGAATTAAAGTGATGACAATCTAACTTACCATGCTTGAGCGTCTCCGATAGTAGTCTATATAAGCGCCCCAATAGCCGTAATGATAGTCAAATCCCCTATAGGTGGGCGTATACTCCTTTTTTGCAAAACCCAGATGCCATTTGCCCACCAAATTCGTGGAGTAGCCTGCACCACGAAAGACTTCAGCAATCGTGGTGAGATTAGTGGGTAGAGCCCATGGCTCTTCGTTGCTAATCACAAAGTGCTGCAACCCTGGTTTTTTTAAATTAAAAAAAATATATACTCATATCTGCCATAAGCAAGTCAACTTACCCGTGTGTATTGGATAACGTCCGGTCAGCAGAGCGCCTCTTGATGGTGTACACATTGCTGGTGCATACAGACGATCCAATATTTTTCCATGATACGCCAGGGCATCTATGTTGGGTGTTATAATCTGTTTGTTGCTACCGCGAAAGCTGACATCGTTGAATCCCTTGAAATTTATACGATTTATAAAATTTAGTCCAGCGAAAAAACTTTTATTTTCAAACTTTAAAAAAAAAAATTCAAAATGATCTCCACTAAACCATGATACAATTACAAGATAAGCTCATTTTAAGATGGCTGCTGAAATGAGAAATTTTGCAACAACAAAGCTGTAGGAGCTACAAACGTTTAAAGACAAAAGCAACAACAATTATAAAAACTCAAAATTACCAGCTGCACTAAGCTTTCGTATTTTTAAATGATATGAAAAAAATTATATGACTATTTATTATCAGCTACAGATATCAAGCATTTTTTTAAATTTATTTCTTGCAAACGCTTATTTAACCCTACATTTTACTTTTACTACTTTCGCTCTCGCTTATTTGTCATCGATAACGCTTTATTAAGTTTGACATTTCCCTAGATAGCACACATTCAAATTGTTAGGATAAAAATAATAATTTTCATTTGCATTTGCAGATGTGCAATTTGTTATTTTAAATCATAGTAGTTGATAATAAAATTTGCATTTAATATTGTATAATTTAATTGACATTTCTGACATAACTCGTCGACCATTTCTACTCTTTTATAGAAGTGCGATAATATTTAATAATTTGTTTATATTTCAACTGTTACGTAAACCGGTATATCTCTCATGGAAAATAAATCGAAATTACTTGTCCCTTACTCTATTCATTGTATTTCCCTCACCCTTTTTTCCCACTCTCTTTGAGTTTTTTATCACTTGATAAATGCAACAGACGTTGACCTTATTTTGAAGGTTGGTCATCTATGATACTGTTCTGATTTTTTAAATTTAGAGTTTTTAAAGGAACTCTGATGATGTTGATTGATGTTGATAATCGAGTAGAACTATCTATATTAGTTCTTAAGTTCGAATTCTCTAGCTTTTAATACTTATATGAAAATCAACTTACAATTTTTTTTAGTTTGAACAGATGTTTTATACAGTAGTTGAAAAAAAAATATCTTGCATTTTATGACTTTTCAAACGTTAAAAATGGAACGAAAAAAATGTTGACATTCCGTATGTAGTTGCGTCATAAGTAAATTTCGAAATTATGTAGAAAAATTCGTTTTGAATAAATACGATGTTGAATACATAAAGGAAGAAATGTATACTTAAATTTCAAGTATGAAGGAACTTGAAGTAAACCTCAAATATTGATTTCAGTTGTTTTTGATTTTGGCTTATTTAGCACAGAGCTCATATACCTTCATATGTTTATAGATATAAAACTTCTTAGTTTTGAAAATCCAAATAAATTATCTTAATCTACAATTTAGTTTTTTCACCATATCATCAGCTAGGATAAGAACAATGTTCGGAGATGCATTGCTTGAGCTCCCTCGTACCAAATCCACTAGCATAACTACTATAACAATTATGATACACGACAGCTTACGATGCGAAAGTATTGCCATTTTTATTTTCTATCAGCCGTTTATTGGCTCCGTTTGAAAATTTTATTATATAATATAAAAACAAATTAATTTTAAATAAAATTATAAATAAAGCTGAAGTTCAATCAACCCTTTCACAAAACACTTTTTAAAGTTCTTTCCAGGCTAAGCTACTCTTAGTCACTGATTTGAAGATAAAATGTTTGGCACTTTAAAACGTAACAACGTTAATTTAACATACATTTAATTTTTTTTTTTTTTTTTTGTATAATCATTGCTTGGTTATCAATATTTTGCTTAGTTTTTCTTTTTTTTTTTTTGTGTGTGAGACACCAAAGAAGAATTTGCAATAATAAAGAAAAGGTTAGTTTGGCAGAGTTTATCAACTCAAAAAAGAGTAATTTTATGCAATTTGCTATATTCAACACGAAGTATTAGGAAATTGGAAAGATACTTTACCATGATCGTGTTACCATGATCTATGCTGTGTACAATTTTGGTAACGATATCTTCTTTAATTTTTGCAGGAGAGTAGAATTTGTGATTCATTCACCTCAATATATTTCCGATTAGATCGTATTATATATCGATAATATCCAGTTTTTTTTTACGATTTGTATGGATTAAACCATGTACATTACAGTAGTATTTTGTATATTTGATGTTTTGTCCATATTTTGAAAATGGTGAATTAATTTCCTTTGTCTGTTCAAAACTTAAAATGCTTCTACTGAAAAATCTAGTTTTGACGTAGTATTCTACTCGGAACTTGTCATTCTCGGAGGTAAGTAGGGTGGTTGATAGTGATCAGGTGTCGGTATTTATATAACTTTTTGAGCCTTTGGTGGGCCTAAAGTACTGATCGTACTATGTTGATGTTGGCACTTGTTGGTCTGCTTGATCCTCAATGCGACAAAAATTCATGTTAGAACTCTCTAACTTATTTAAATTTTACACAATTACATGAAATATAAAGCCAACATTTGATGTTTTTGTTTACTTAAACTTGCTACCTATTTATCGACAGTTTCCGGTTTTATCGACAAAACCATAAAATTTGTATGGGAGCCCCCCTAAGGAGTGGTCGGAGGAATAGGTGTCAAAGGCAAAAATGTTCCTTTTGCAAAAGTAATCGGGGTCGGTCATACATATTAACCCTCTCCGGCACTCTTTTAAAGGTCATATGCTCAGGAGTATGGAATAAATATTTTGCTAAATAGTTTTTAAAAAAGATGTCATCAGAAGCGAATTGACTAATTCTACGTCTTGTGTTACGACATAGTCGAAACTACTGTATCTTTTTTGGTTTGTAACGTTATTGAAGAAAACGAGCGATATGTTAAGACAATCAAAATAAAAAAATATTAGGTTAATGAAATGACCCATATTAAGACAATCAAAATAAAAAATATGTTAATATCTGCTAATTTCAGTGGTTAATCAAATTAACATGGAATCCTTAGATAAATTTTTCTTAAAAAAATGTTTTCTTTTTACGCAAAAATTAGTTGAGCTCACCAATTTCATAGCGTATTGCTGTACTACGAAACGAATGATTTAAAATGTAACCCTGTACATGCAATTTAAATGCAGCCCTGCAAATGCAAGTTTACTGTCATCCTTCATTTTTAAGTTCGAATGCAATAGCAACGATTTTAAATTTAAATAAGGCTTAAAGCTAAAAAGGTAAAATGATTAGATATATTTAAATGCATAAATATAATGGTTAAGTATTATCAAAAAGTGTTCCTCTTACAGAAGCCAGGAATTCAATTAAATGTATAATGCAGCAGCAACAACAATGATTGTACACTTGACTAAACGAAACAATACATGCCGTTGTGTTTGCCATATTGAAAGTTCTTAGCTGGAACAAAGGCCAATGATATGACTGTTCCCTATTATTTTCAATCATTTGCGGATAATAAAACTATAAGTTTGCCAGAATGAATAACTTTGGTAAGGTTGCAGTGAATTTTTTGTAACGTTGAAGAATTTAAATTGGTTGTGTACGATAAATTTTAAAATAAAATAAAAATATAAATAACTGGCCATTTCAGCCCTTGAAAGGAATTTGACCTAGCTTCTTATGATCAATTGTGTTGTGCGTGTTATTAAGTTTGTACACAATTGACCGAGAACCGGACCTACAGGTTTAACGCCGACTCCGAACGGCAATGAACGGAATGTCCTTGTTCTCAAGAAGCTTTACATGGCATTTTGATTACTCTCTGAGGTTTGCCATTGTCTGCAGAGAGGTGGCGGCCCTACAGAAAAATCATTTTAATTCAATTTGAGATTAATTCATTTTAATTTTAGTACAATCATTTGATGAGATAAATCATATATATTTATTTTTTATTAATATAGTTATTTATTAACCACTGTTATTAAAACATGAAATAATAACACGTAAACTATTATTAGAACTATTATTGCAACGATAAAGGTACTGGGTAAGCTGATTTTTAAATTGCACTACTACGTTACTAATCAATCTTAATTGTGTAGGAAGTGCGTTAAATTTTAAAATTTAATTCATTTTAATTTTTAATAATCTCATACTTAAAAATCTATAAAAACATTTCGTGCAAGGGAAAAATACTAATTCTTTTTCAAAACAAGTTTCTTTGGTTACACTACTCAACAAGGTTTTCCACAACGAATCGCGATAACATTTTCTATAGTAAAATTTTCCATAGAATCCGAATATCGTAATGATTTTTTTCGATTGGCCCCAATTTTTTATATAAATTGCAAAATTAAAAAAATCCACTATTGGGAACACATACTTCACATAAATAAAAAACTTTTAAAAACTTACATGCTCAGTCAATGAATTTTAATATAATTGCATGTAGTAGAGGAAAGTGAGATGAAAATTTGAAGGCATAATATGTGCCAATAGCATCAGTGATATGGCTATTATGATCGAAAAGAGGTGAAAAAATATCACTATTTTCATTTTTTTATAAACATTTTTTATGTTTGAAGCCCTATATCTCGAAATTATTATATCGGAGAGAAAAAGTTAGCCCTCTTATGTGATAGAGAATTTTAAGGAAAAGAAAAAATTCTAAAAAGAATTAAATTCTATGATAAAGAAAAGTCATAATTCACTAACCTTTTTAGCATCAATGCAAAAACCATTTTTTGTTAAAAAAAATATTTTATTTGAGTTAAACTAAGAAAGGCATGCATACAATGATTTGTTTTTACCATTGGGTTAAAATGGGTCGCTGAATCCGAATCCGTTGTCAGAATTTCAAAATTGTGAAATTTTTAACCCTATAGGGTGTCCACCTAATAATATGCTTTTTAAGAGTTTTAAACATTATCCAATAGTTTTAGGGGTCGCTGATTTCAAATCTGATATCAGAATTTTAAAATTTATTTTTTTTATTTTTACAAATTCGGTGCTGGGGCGAACACTAGGTATCCGTATAGGGATGCCAAATTTCACAATTTTGAAATTCTGACAACGGATTCGGATTCAGCGACCCATTTTTACCTTGTGTTCGGCCCATTCGTAAAAATAAAAAAATTTGTGGCAACCCTATTAGCCATTTTAAATTTTAAAATTCTGGCATTAGATTCGAAATCAGCGACCCCCTAAAACTGTAAGATATCTTATGTTTAAAACTCTTAAAAAATTTATTATTAGGTGGCAGCCCTATTGTTACAAAATCATAATTTTGAAATTCTGACATCACATTCGGATTCAGCGACCCATTTTAACCAAATGGTAAAAAACAAATCATTGTATGCATGCATATCTTAATTTAACTCCAATAAAATATTTTTTTAACAAAAAATGGTTTTTGCATTGATGTTAAAAAAGTTAGTGAATTATGACTGTTCTTTAAATATGTGTATACTTGAAATTTTTGTTTTGTAAAATAGCAGGGCGCGGCGACGGGTGGTGTTGATTGACGTTTCTTATTTAATATTGAAAACGAAAGATCACCCAAAAAAAACGAAAAGTCAAATTTCGCCCAACATATTTCGGTGACATTTCGCCCAAAAGCAAAAAACGAAAATTTACCCAACAAAAATGCAAAATCGCCCAATTTTTTTGATTGATTTTTCATATAATTGGGTGTTTTTTCATTATTTTTTTGGGCAATTTTGCGGAGAGCCGATTTTACGATAACTACGTCGTATCAAATTAGGATGAGCAAAAATAAATAATAAATATACCAGCTTAAACTCTTTTTTCTATACATAAAAAATTGCGGCATCAAAAAAATTCAAAAATTTGCATTCTCGCTGCTTGGAAGCCCGAAGCATTTCTTATAAAATATGTAGGTAAAAAATCTATTTAGAAAGAAGAAAATACATAAGTTTTAATTTTAGCAAATTCCTCGAACTGGAATCCGGAATTAAAAATGTTTATTTTCTTCTTTTTTACATCTCATTTTAAACGGAATCCAAAATAAATGCCATTATTACATTTAAACGTCATTATCTCTGAATGGGTCTTGGAAACAAGCATTAAAGAGTGTTGTAGAGATTATCACATGAAGATTATCAGAGTATAAATAAAAAATCACAATCAGTAAGTAGTTCTATTATTTTAATAAATACGAAACACCCTAGAAAAAACAATTTTACCAAAAATTTAAAAAATCTTTTCAAATTCACTGCTTCTCAACGATCACATGGTGGGCTAAAATAACTGCACTCATGCGCCTCTGCAAACACACAAATTTTAGATAGTTTCACAAAAAATATGGATTGATCTACTCACTTGTTGTTGGTTGCTCCTGCAGAAAATTATTCCATGCACAGCCATGGCGTGATGGATCATATTCAGCCCTACCCGGCTTATTACCCTCTGGCCACGAGCTGGTCCAATAACGTTCCAACTGTTCGCGGATTTTCAATACTATTGGTTTAAAGTCAGCTACGCGAGCCAAATTATTCTGCTCACATGGATCCTGATCGAGATTGAAGAGGCACTCATCAACTATAGCATTGCAACTGCTATGCAGCTCACCACAATTCACCACTGCGGCATGTCGTAATTGTGCAATTTTACTTCTAGTCAAGAGTTGCTCATCGTATCGCTGGAGCACCTGGGAGACGAGTGAGTTTTTCACGGTATCTTCATAGTGCAATTCTCTGGGATCTATTTCCAATGTATTGCGCTGGGTCAGCACATTGTCAAAGGCACCACCCAAGGTGCTGCCATTAATGTACTTCCAATTGCCGAGCATGTAAGATTCCACATTCCAGGTGCCGTCCAGGTTATGCACAATATCACGTTGCACGGTTGCAGCACTGGATCCCGAAAGTTGCTGCCACAGATTAATGCCGTCGAGATTGAGCTCAGAATCTAATTGAATACCCGCTGCAGCAGCCAGAGTGGGGAACCAGTCGCCCACATAGATAGGCTGGCGCCAAACGGTGCCACGCGCCTTCAGTAATGGACTCCATATGGTGCCAGCCACACGCACTCCACCTTCCCAAGGCGAATTCTTTTGCTGTACATAAGTAAACGATTAAATTATAAAGTAATCTTATTAATTCATATATTTTTATAATTTTAGTAGATGCTGCCATATGCATAAATTTTTCTCCACGACTTTTTATTTATAATCAAAAAAATAGATGGTGCGCTATGCTCGACGTGCTGCTTTGGAACAAAATTTATTCTTATCGTATGATTACAGTAAGTGCCATATTAATTGTTTTCAGAAATTGAAAAGTTGTGCTCTGATTGTGCGAAATTGTTCCTGGATATTTCCTCATTTTAAGAACAGAAATAGCTTTTTTCATGACAGTTTTTAAGTCCGCCGCGTTAACTTTATTCGGATTAAACGAGTTTAGAGATATGAAAAAAGTGTATCTTCTTATGTTACAATAGCTTTGAAACATTTTTTCTGATTATAAATCGAAAATGGCGGAGCTAATTTTATGACATCTCCCATTACTTACACCACGTAGTGGCCAATTGGAGCCTGAGTTGGCAAACATGCCCACCGAGGGTGCTCCATTATCCGAGTAAAATATGACAATAGAATTTTTAAGCATTCCCGCGCTCTCCAGAGCAGCAACTATGCGTCCCACGCTTGTATCCAACCTAGAGACCATTGCTGCGATGATGAAAAAATTAAAAAAATTGTTTTGGTGCATTAAGAGCCAGATTTTCAATGCTCGTTTAAGCTCTGGTTAACTATAACCAAGTTAACTCACTCTGTTAAACTCAACAAAATGTCTGAGTTTGAATTTATTTACTTTAACGCTAATCAGAGTTAAAGCCAACACTAACAGACTGACTCTGAACCATTTAAAACTCAATCACTTTAAAGTTGTTTTTTTTTTAAAAAAACCACTAGTCAATGAATGAATTTTTGTCGTATCTACCTGCATATTTTCGTCTCTCCGGATCTGTAATATGCATAAACTTTTGCACCTCGTCCTTGGGTGCCTGAAGTGGATCATCCTCGTTGCCCGTATGTGGCGCCAAATGATTTACTATCAAAAAAAGTGGACATGAACCATTATTTTTGGCTATAATACGCTCAGCTTCATTTGTCAGCAAATCTGTCACGTAAATATCACGATCCGCACATTCCACAGCCATATTGCGCCGGAAATCATAACCCATGCTCACATTTGGAATCTGTGAAACAAATTGTGTTTGTTACAGAATGAATTAAATTGATGACAATCTAACTTACCGGCATCCTTGACCGTCTCTGATAGTAGTCTATATAACCGCCCCAATAACCGTAATGATAGTCAAATCCTCTGTAGGTGGGCGTATACTCCTTTTTTGCAAAGCCCAGATGCCATTTGCCCACCAAATTCGTGGAGTAGCCTGCACCACGAAAGACTTCAGCAATTGTGGTGACATTCGTGGGTAGAGCCCATGGCTCTTCGTTGCTAATCACAAAGTGCTGCAACCCTGGTTTGTTTCAAATTTTTAAAAAAAAAATATATATACTCATGTCTGCCATAAGCAAGTCAACTTACCCGTGTGTATTGGATAACGTCCGGTCAGCAGAGCGCCTCTTGATGGTGTACACATTGCTGGTGCATACAGACGATCCAATATTTTTCCATGATACGCCAGGGCATCTATGTTGGGTGTTACAAACTGTTTGTTGCTACCACGAAAGCTGACATCGTTGAATCCCTTGAAATTTATATAATTTCATGCATCGGAAAAAAACTGTTATTTATAAACTTTAAAAAAATCAACATGATCTCCACTAAACTGTATGAAATTTTCTTTTTTTTATATGATATGATAAAAATTATATAACTATTTATTATCAGTTACAGATTCGGCCATTTTTTAAAATTTATTTTTTGTTTGCCCTCACTTTATTAACCCAACTTTTTATTTTCATTTTTGTTGCTTTCGCTTATTTATGGCTTTTATTTTTTATCGATCACAGATAACGTTTGATTAACGTTTGTTCAAATTATGACGATGAAAATAAATTTGCATTTAATATTGTATAATTTAATTCACATTTCTGACATAACTCGTCGACCATTTGTACTATTTTATAGGAGTGCGATAATATTTAATAATTTATTTATATTTCAACTGTAACGTAAACCGGTATATCTCTATTGGAAAATAAATCGAAATCACTTTGCCCTCACTCTTTTCACTGTCTTTCCCTCACTCCTTTTTCCCCTCTCTCTTTGAGTTTTTTATTTACTTGATAAATGCAACAGACGTTCACCTACTTTTGATTCAGGTCATCAATGATACTGCTCTGATTTTTTAAATATAGAGTTTTTTCAAATGAACTCTGATGATGTTAATTGATGCTGATAATCGAGTAGAACTATCTATATAAGTTCTCAAGTTCCAGTTCTCAAGCTGTTTACACTAATATGAAAATCAAATTACACTTTTTTTTAGTTTGAACAGATGTTTTATTCAGTAGTTGCTCTACTTCTTTAATGGTTTTTTTATAACCTCGAAAAATAAAATATCTTGCATTTTATGACTTTCCAAACATTACAAATGGAACGGAAAAAATGTTGACATTCCGTAAGTAGTTGCGTCATAAGTAAATTTCGAAATTATGTAGAAACATTTGTTCTTGAATACGATGTGGAATACATAAAGCAAGTAATGTATAATTAAATTTCAAGTATTAAGGAACTTGAAGCAAACCTCAAATATTGATTTCAGTTGTTTTTGGTTTTGGCTCATTTATCTCAGTGCTCATATACCTTCATATGTATATAGATAATAACACTTCTTAGTTTTGAAAATCTAAATTAATTATCTTATTCTATTATTTAGTTTTCTCACCATATCATCAGCTAGGATAAGAACAATGTTCGGAGATGCCTTCCCTGAGCTCCCTCGTGCCAAATCCAGTACTATAAATACTACAACAATTATAATACACAACAGCTTACGATGAGAAAGTATTGCCATTTTTATTTTCTATCAGCCGTTTATTGGCTCCGTTTGAAAATTTTATTATATAATATAAAAACAAATTTATTTTAATCAAAATTATAAATAAAGCTGAAGTTCAATCAACCCTTTCACAAAACACTTTTTAAAGTTCTTTTCACGCTGAGCTACTCTTAGTCACTGATTTGAAGATAAAATTTTTGGTATTTTAAAACGTAACAACGTTAATTTAACGACCCAAACATTTTATTTTATTTGTATAATCATTGCTTGGTTATCAATATTTTGTTTAGTTTTATAGTTTTTTTTTTTTTTTTTTTTTTTGAGACACCAAAGAAGAATTTGCAATAATAAAGAAAAGGTTAGATTGACCGAGTTTATCAGCTCAATAAAATTTAATTTTATGCAATTTGCTATATTCAACACGAGGCATTAGGAAATTGGTAAGATGCTTTGTGTCAACAGTATGTATATGTTAAGACAATCAAAATAAAATAAAAAAATATAAATATCTGCTAATATCAGGGGTTAATGATATGAAATTTCTTCTTTTTACGCAAAAATTAGTTGAGTTCATCAATTTCATAGCGTATCGTTGTACTTCGAAACAAATGGTTTAAAATGCAACCCTGTACGTGCAATTTAAATGCAGCCCTGCAAATGCAAATTTACTGTCATCCTTCATTTTTAAATTGAAATTCGAATGCAATAGCAACGATTTTAAATTTCTTCAAGTTAAAAAAGTAAAGTGATGAGATATATTTAAATGCATATATATAATGGTTAAATAATATCATAAAGTGTTCCTCTTATAGAAGAATGAATTCAATTAAATGTATAATGCAGCAGCAACAACATTGCTTGTACTTGACTAAACGAAACAATATGTGTCGTAGTGTTAACTATGTTGAAAGTTCCTAGCTGGAACAAAGGCCTGTTATATGATATGACTGTTCCCAATTATTTTCAAACATTTGCGGATAATAAAACTCTAAGTTTGCCACAAGGAATCACTTCGATAAGGTGGCAGCGAAGTTTTTGTAACGTTGAAGAATTTAAATTGGTTGTGTACGATAAATTTTATCAAATCTAAAAATTCTACCATCGCACAAAACCTGAGCAACGCATAATAAATATAAAACAGCTTAAACTCTTTTTTCTATACATAAAAAATTGGGGCGTCAAAAAAATTAAAAAATTTTCATTCTCGTTGCTTGGACCGCTTTTACATTGGTCAAGACTTGAAATGAAGTCTGTGAGTTTGTAGATGAAAGACGCGGACATCAACGTGAGAGAGGGTAAGTTTAAAAGGGAATAGCAAAGAATTGAATTAAAGTCTTGACCAATTTGAAAGGGGTATTGGAAGTCTGAAGCATGATACAATTATAATTGTATAATATAATAAATATAATTATATAAATAAGTTTAATTCTATCATGGTCGGAAGCATTTCTTATAAAATATGTAGGTAACAAATCTATTCAGAAAGAAAAAAAATAAGTTTAAATTTTAGCAAATTCCTCGAACTGGAACCCGGAATTAAAAATGTTTATTTTATTTTCTTCTTTTTTTCATCTCATTTTAAACGGAATCCAAAATAAATGCCATAAATTATTACATTTAAACGTCATTATCAAACATAAATCGTAAACTATAAAAATGAGCTTATACTAGTATTTGCTCCAAGTCGCTTGCTTGTTGCATTTCTGCAACCTGATCAACCACCTGCTCCTCCTCCTCCTCCTCCTCCTCCACTTCATTGTCATTTGTTTGCCCTACTATGAGCTATTTTTCTTTCTTTTCGGCGCTCAATGAATTAAACAAACGATTAACTTCATTCACCACCAGATTATCTAACACAACGCCATTAGCATCAATAAAGTTGGCACAAGACTTGGTAGTGGATGCCTCACGAATCGATTTCGAGTCCTTGACAGAGAGTGTAACCGTGTATTTGTCGTCGTATTTTTTCATATCTGAACTGGCTTCCCAGACACGTTGATTACCACTAGAGTCCTTTTGTACGGCCACAGCAAAAGTACCCTTCTCACGGAATGTAGTGTGCAGTGTTAGGATGCCCATTAGCGCAAAATAGGCAATAACGCTAATTAGCAGCATAGGGCGTGACTCAGGGAAGGGATGCGTGTAGTCCCAGCAATGAGCAAAAACTGCAACGCCTACCGATAGAGCGCAGAGCACAAGACGTGTATTGATGAGCCCGAATTGTTCTTGCAAGTTGGGGCGATCCATGAGCGCATTTTTAACGGAGTCATCTAATGCATGCTTGACCGCAGAGCCATCCCATTTGTTAATCTTGACTAACTGTAAAAGAATAAGTTAGTTTTTATTGAATTAATTCGAGTTAAGTGCAGTAGAAGCAGCTAAGCCCAGACTGACGTGTACCCAAAATTTCACACCCCTGAAGTAATTGTTAGATGGCCATCACCACAAGCTGACTACTTACCTCTTCAACCACTTCTTCTTTTTTTGTCATTTTATTCGATAGTTTTAATGATTTATTAAAAGTTTTAGTTAAATGCAAAAAGATTTTTAGACTTGCTCTGACAACGCGACAAAAACAGCGTTACTTCTGTCAAAACTGTTCTTCCTCTACTTCTTCACAATAGATTTGAGTTGGCAATAGTTCATATATAGAGGCTCTGTGCCAAGGGAGTCTATACAACACTTATCGGCTGTATTCATAAAAAGCTATAAACCTCTTATACCTGCGACACATTGGCATAGGAAACCTTGATTATCTTTTGTAGTTTAAAATATAATCATTGGGGATGACACACTCAATATTTTTGCTTACTAGTTTATTAAAATAACGAGAAATATGGATAAGCGAACAAATATGGATAATCGTAAATTTCAGAGCGTTTGCTCGAGTGAGAGCGCTATAGTTCTCAACGAAAGTGTAGAAAGAGGAAAGTCAAAATCAGCTGCTAAAACTCGTTTAACTGCGATAAATGAGTTTCAGAAACTAGTTTTGACTAAACGAATTTTAAACATAGTTTAGCAGATATTTAAACGAGAAAAACACTTAAACGAGTTTAAATGGACCTATGTGTCGCAGGTATAATAAACCCTTCATAAACCTTTAACGTATTTTGAATAATTTTAATTATTTTTGACAATATTTGTGCACAAATGAGAGCAAACAATTTTAAAAATGCTTTATGAGTGGCTTATAGCACGTTTCAGCCGTTTTAAAAGAAAATACTCTCATATATAAAGCCTTTATATGAGGTTTCATCATCAAAGGTTGAACCGGATTTGAAACATTTGTTTTAATTTCGTTTGTTTCTGATATATTTTGAAATATTTTTATATATTTTTTTTTTTTGTTTTTTTTTACAATATTTGTGCTCAGATGAGAACAAACCAAATTTAAAAAAAGGGTAAATTGAAGGTTTCAACCATTTTTAAAAGTTTCCTATGTATGAAGCTTTGTTAAAAAGTTTTAATACGAAAATTAGTCAACTGCAATACATATGTTTATATTGCGATGTAAAAAATTATAAAAATGAAATAAAATAATCCCCTGAAGAAGGAAGTAAATACTCCCGAAACTTTGGGAAAATGAATAAAGATTATTCAAAATTTGATTTAAAAATCCATCTGAACAAAAAAGCTTTAAATTAAACACAAAAAATAAAATATCAAAATATTGGTCAAAATATTTCTTCACATAAAACTAATTTTATTTACACAGAAAATTTTTCAGTTGAAATTATTATTTTTCTGTTCAGCCTCTTTACAGATAATGGAAAACCTTAGAGAGTAAATAATGCAATGGAAAACTTCTTGAGAATATGAAATTTAGTTCTTTGGAATCAGTGTTCAACTTGTTGATCCAGTTCAAAGAAACATTTGTCTACCAAAGTCCTTTCAAAGGCTAAATATCCAATTCTTTTTTTATCGGTCCAGGTATGTGCCAGTAAAGTACTATAAAATTAAATGAATGGTACCAATGCAAGCAATTATGGAAGAAACAATGTATTAAAACAACAGTAATGTATAAAATTGGCAAGTTTCTACTTTGTATTGCATATGTTTCACTACCGCTTCAGAAACTTTCCCTGTAAAATACAATGATACACTTTTCCCTGTAAAAAGTTGCTGGATCGTGTCCACATCTAGCTCTGATTGGTTACAACAGCACTTTTATTGAGTCGTGTTAAGAGATATCTACTCATATAATTAATTAATTATATAACAAATACAATTATTAAACTTACATTATTGAGAGCATCACTATTGCAATGAAGTCATGTTTTAATGACCCAACCACATTTTGAGCCAACCACTCGAAAATACTACCATCAGAGTAAATTTTTCCATATGTTGCTGTGGCATCCATTTAGTCCTAAAATTGCATGAAACTATTGTGAATTTGTTCATTGCGAACAGTCAGAGTTCAGCATGACATATCAAAATCATATGGAGACCGCAACAAAAGAACGAAAACAACAAAACAAATTTTTATTGCAACACGGTAGACTTTAAATTTTAAATAAAGGATAGCAAAATTGTGTAAAATTAAAAGAAAAAAAACATGGTGAGAACATTAAATATTGGCCCTCTAAAATAGACTCAAGTTTCCAAAATTTTTCAGTTTCAATTCAGCGGCTTCAACATGATGTTCCCGGAGAACGGGCGCAACTTTCAGGCCACCTACAAATGCTTCTCCGTTTCAATGCTGCCGGGCAACGAGCGCCAGGATGTAGAAAATGGTGGCAAAAGTAAGTAGCAGACCCAAACTTTATAATTGTTTTTAAACTAAAAGCAGTTTATTATAGTCATCATGCCGCCGTCTGCGCTGGATACTCTAACACGCTTGAATGTGGAATATCCGATGCTGTTCAAACTAATCAACAATAAGAAAGTGCGTAGCTCACACGCAGGTGTGCTGGAGTTTGTCGCTGATGAGGGAAAGTGTTATCTACCCTATTGGATGATGGACAATCTATTACTGGAGGAGGGTGATATATTGACCATAGAGAGTGTCTCACTGCCGGTGGCTACGTTTTCAAAGTTTCAACCACATAGCACCGACTTCCTGGACATTACTAACCCTAAGGCTGTGCTGGAGAATGCTCTACGCAACTTCGCTTGCTTGACCAAGGGCGATGTGATCGCTATCAAGTATAACAAGAAGATTTATGAATTATGCGTTCTGGAGACGAAACCTGGTCCAGCGGTCAGCATCATTGAGTGCGATATGAATGTAAGTTGGATGCAAGATATAATTTTGGACTTTATATTTTTTTTTTAATTGCTAAGGTTGAGTTCGAAGCTCCAGTGGGCTATAAGGAGCCCACGATGCCACGCAGAGATGCTCAGCCAGAAGAAGAAGTGCCGGAAAACATAACCGAAGAAGTGGTTGAAACATTTAAAGGCTCTGGAGTGCGTCTAGATGGCAAGAAGAAAAAAGAAAACCAGCTAGAAGCACCTGTAGTTAAAAAGGTTAAAATTTATTTCTGCGCTTGGAACCATTTTCAAATTTCCAATTCCAAATTTCTTGTTTTCTAGGTCCTGGCTCGAGGCATTCCCGACTACAATTATCAGTTTGGAGTTCTAAAATTTGATCGCTCCATAAAACCAATCAGTGAACGAGCCTCCAAAGTGGAAACAGATGAATCGGAGCCCGAGAACTTTCAAGGTCAAGGTTTTTCTATGAAGAAATCGCGTAAATAATTGAGGGTGGTGATTATTTTAGAATCATATGATTGCCTATATTTTCTCATCAAAACTATTTTACAAAATAACATAAATCTTTTATAATAAACAAAATGAGCTGAATTTATACTCTACAAGTGTAGCGTCAGTTTTAGAACTTCATCAGGCTTTTGTGCTGGTGGCTTAATCGAAGACATAGGTGGCAGTCTTCGTATCTTGCGACCATGTTTGCCTTCCTTGCGCTTCCAAAGACCAGAGCGTGGTCGATTACCTAATTCACGCATGCGTTGGGCACTGCCAATGGGTGTCTTGGCATGATGGATATTAGAAACACGACCTAGTTTATAAAATTAATATTTAAGGCAGTCATTTCATCAACATTATCAAAATTATGTCTTACCAACTGTTGCCATGCAAGTTTGATCGAAGGCAAATTCTCGTTTAGATGGTAGCGTTACAACCACCTTGTCGTCGAACTTGCGCAGTATTGTGCCAAAAGTACCAGCGGCATGTATCAAATGGCAGGGTTGGCCAGGATTCTTCTCCAGACAGTGAATGCGTGTTCCCACTGGCAGCGCACCTAGAGGATATGCATCGCCTTCATTGGGCCTCACTGCAATATATTAAAGATAGCATAAATAAAACAACTTTCCAATGGTTACATAATCAATTCTCCGTACCTGGTATTCTCGGTATGACTCGAGATGTTTTGATGATATCACCTGGCTTCATATTTTCCGTGGCCAAGATATATTTGAGTTCATCGCCTACAGCGACGAGTGCAACTTTGGATGTGCGACATCCATCAAACAATACATCGATAACACGTTCTGTTTGCGCTGGACCCTCAAGAGGCCCGTCACGTACCCACTTCACCCAGTGATATTTTTGCTTGATGCCGCCTCCTATACCATTGGCCACAACGCGTCCAGTTACCGGATCACGTCCAGCCAAGTGCGTTATCTTCAGCGGCTTCACCGTATATTCATCCTCATAGTGCACAATACGTCGGTATGCTATTCCAGCGCCTGGCTTGGGCTTTTGAATCATTTTGAATTTGGTGCGCATCTGTAATGTGGAGGCTGTGGTAGTGCATCGTTGTGCACTCATCGCACAGTTTGCCATCAAACGAGTTAAATTGTTCATAGCTCAATTATATATAAGTAAAATTAAAATATTTAAAAGAAATAGCAAGAAATTCACAACGATCGATATGTCAGGAACGTGCGAATGTTGCTGTAAAGAGAAACGTCAGAAGATTTGCAGACTGTAAAAGCTGCCACGTTAAAGAAAAATACAAAAATGCATTGACCAATGTGATCTTGACATTTGATGGTAATCCGAAAATTTGAGAAGAAAACACGTTTATTCATACATAGCAATTGTGGTTTAAAATAAAAACTAACAGCCGTATTCATAAAAATATCTTAAAATAGCTTTAAAACGTTCAATAGTTAAAAAGCTTTTTAATGTTAAAAAGTCTTTTAAAATTTTGTTATTCATAAAAATGTTGTAGCTGCTTTCGATTTTAGTTGGGAAGAGTGTCAATAATGGTTTGTGTATTTGATAAATTCAATGACTTTTCATTTATTTGTCACAATTTCATCAACATTTTGATGTTTAAACATCAAAATTTTTTTGAAGCACTCTCTGCACTGAAAAAATTGTCATTTTATTATCTTATTTTATAAATATTTTGAAATGTTTTGACAAATTTCCTTGTTTTTGTTTTCATTTTGTTTTGAATTTTTTTATATATTTTGAAATTTTTTGACATATTTTCCAAATTTTTGAAATATTTTTAATTATTTTTGACAATGTTTGTGTTCAAATGAGAGCAAATAATTTTAAAAATGCTTTATGAGGGGTTTATTGAACATTCAGCCATTTTTAAAATCCTGTTTTTTTTGTTTTTGATATATTTTGAAACAATTTGATATATATTTGACATAATTTGTTCTCAAATGAAAACAAAATAAAATTTAAAAATGCTTTATCGAGGGTTTATTGAAGGTTTCGTCCATTTTTAATATTCTCTCATTTATAAAGCATTTAAAAGAGACTTTTAACGCTATTGAACGTTTATGAATAATGTTTTTAAATTTTTTTCGATTTTTTCCTTATGAAGGCTTTATAAGAGATTCATAATTTTTTATGAATACAGCCGTAGCATTAATAATAATGTTTTGAGTTGGTTAATTTTCAAAACACGTCTTAATAATATATCCAATAGTGCTTCACAAAAAACTTCAAAATAATTTGCAAAATTTTTAAATGTTTTCTTAAATCAACAGAAATCAAAGATTTAGGACATGGTCAGAATACGGATGACTTTGCCAGCACTAAAAATTATTTAGAAAAATTACGTTTCAGCTCAAATGTCAATTTTATAATCTTGAGTGATTTTGCTTGTGTTTACGAAGTATCTTTTGATACTTTCTGTATATTATTTCTATACATAGTTTACCTTAATTGTTCTGTAAGCGAATCAAATATTTATACTGCCCAAACAAAATAATGATAAACTTGTAGTGTGAACAAAATAAAAAGCGCTTTGAAATAAATACTCTTATGAAGTTAAATTTCACTGTATTGAAACCTTTGTTTGACATTTTGTCTTTATTTATGAAACAGCCAAATATCTCTGTCCAAAATGTGCTGGTCATTACATAAATTCTTTCAAAGTTTTAACATTGCATTTTACTTTTATTTCAAGGTCTTGACATAGCCCTTTAACTCTATTGGAATAAATTGGTTGTTAAAAAATTTCATATTTATGTTGTATTCCTGCCCTGTTTCTCACATATTTTGTATAGAATGAATATTTCAAATATGACAGAAATGAAAGAGGATTTAAATATATTAAGCATATATTAAGTATATGTCTTAGCACTATTATTCTTTAAAATTAATTACTATATGAAATGCACTTGACAATGTTTGGAAAGTACTAAGAAGAGTGCTAGGAACTTCGCATAAACTTTACCAATAAAATAAATAACTGGCCATTTCAGCTCTTGAAAGGACTTTGACCTAGCTTCTTATGATCAATTGTGTTGTGAGTGTTATTAAGTTTGTACACAATTGACCGAGAAACGGACATACAGGTTTAACGCCGACTCCGAACGGCGATGAACGGAATGTTCTCGTTCTCAGGAAGCTTGACATGGCATTTTGATTACTCTCTGAGGTTTGCCATTGTCTGCAGAGAGGTGGCGGCCGTACAGAAAAATTATTTTAGTTCAAATAATTTTCTGTCGCTGCTGGGTTCGAACCCGGGTATCCAGGTTCGTTGACATAGAGGCCACGCACTTTAACCAACTATGCCACGGACGCCACCGTCAAACTTTACCAATACAAACTGAAAAATGAGGATGTGAATTGTCTCATCTTGAATATTTCTTTATAGTACGTTCACACCTAAGCTAATTTGCTCATTTCGGTCAAAAAACGCAAATGAGATGCGTAATGAGCTCATTTCCCATTGAAATATTAATTTGAATATCCAACTTATTTCCACGAAATGAGTAGCAAATGAGATAATAGCTGTATTCCCGTGGGATTGGATCAGATCAAATCTCAGTGGAACAACTTTAGTTCAACTTTATAACAATTTGGCACAACTGTCTTGAAACAGCTGTTTGATAACAATAGAAATCAATACAAAACAGCATACTTTAGATTTGCCAACTATGTTCGTTTTTAACAAAAAATACATTAAACTTGGCAGCATTTTCAGATCAGAAATAGAGCCAGGAAAAGAGCTGGTTCTAAATTTTGTTTTTGGTTTGTGAATAAAATAGAGCCGCGCTCTAGATCAACGACCACGGGAATGCAGCTAATTTCACGTTAAACACAGCTCTGAGCATATTAAACTGCTTTGTGAACATACCTTTCAAAGCAAAATGTAAGAAAAATTTGTACACAGAAAAATATTATCAAAACAATATATGAAAATACAACAAAAACAACCGTCAAACAAAATGAGATTTATAAGTGTGAACACTTTGTAATGAGATATTCAAATTTGCTCATTTGGCTTAGGTGTGAACGTAATATTATTGTTTCTTACTTTTTTAGTTTTATTACGTGTAGTTTTATTAATTGTAGATAAATTATTTTATTCATAGCTGTATAGTTATCACGTAATGCATTCATAGATAGGTATAAAAAAATATTGGTATTGAGAATATTACAATAAATTTTTAATATCATTTATTCTTCGAGCTGTGCAATAATCTTTAAAAACTGTGCTTAAAAAGTTCTTATTTTTAAACTACAAGAGAGTTGGGGGAAAATTTTTCCTAAAATGCTATGCAAAAAAAAAGGTAATAAAACATATAATGCTATACTAAATTGTTTGCACATTAAAAATATCACAAATCACCTCAAAGACTACAATCACATCGCGAAGCATAGTTGTTTTTTACAAAGCTTATGCAATGATTATTAATTGTCATAATCTTCGAAGCATGTAATACATCATTGATCGAGAAGATAGCATGTTTTTAATAAAGAGGCATTCTAAAAAAAATAAACTTGTCAATTTAAACATAACAAATAATTTTAAGAAACTGCAAAAGGTATTAATTTAAGGATAATTAAAGGAAAGGAAAAAAATCTGCTGTTTCTTGGTTTACTTGTTTTGTGCTTAAAATACCTGTATATATGTATTTATTGTATCTTGACTTTTTAATTTTGTAAAAATTCAGGTTTCATTAGAATTCTTTAAGAATATACTGTTAAATTTGCAGGGATTTCTCAAAAACCATTTTCCGAATGTTTTATTTATGTAAGTTATTAGCATTTATTGTTTCTTAAAACAACTCTACTAAGCACGTGGTTCTTGTAATTTAAGATATGTAATTACATTTCTCCACGTGCCTATTTATTACAGAACTTCTATAACATCTTCAGGTGGCATCTTTGATGCCTTGAAAACGTGTTTGCAGACGAACTCAGCAACTCAGGTTTCAGGCTTGCAATTAATCTAATGTAAATAAAATACCTCCATTGTTTACTTTTAATATGTGTTAATATAACCTTATTTTTGTTATCCAAAACTAGGAAGGTTGTTAACAAGGAATCATTTTTGTTAATCATAGTGATCGATAGAGCGTCGCGGGAACATAAAATTAAATATTTGCCTGCAATCACGTCCAGTTTAAGTTCGCGCACTTTCCACCAACTTGAGGACTTTAGATTGTGCAGATTGACATTTGCGTATGTATTCAGCGGCATACATTCGCGCTGAATCTGTGATTCCGCAGTTCTTTCTGTATAATAAGAAAAAATAAAAACAAACGCTTCTATCTTTTCTTCTTCGTGCCCAGCTGCCAGGTGCCAGCGCGCTAATCACGCTAATGTTTATATTTTTATTTTTTGGGAAAACGTGTTGTTTTTGTTTGTAAACACAAAATGCATTAAAATTTGGTGAGTCCGCACCCTGTATTTGGTAGGATTTACGCAACATTTGCACGAATCCAGTGCCGCATTTTCCGTTTTAGTTTCCCGAGTTCCAACCAATAAGAATTCTATCGTTCGTTTGCAATCGATTACCTTGAATAAAGTCCACCGAGCTAGCTACTACCTGCAACCGAATCTGAATCTAAATCCGAATCCACCGTTATTAAGACGCACTTGAAGCCGCACCAACAGCAGCAAAAAGTAAGCAAGAAAAACAACAAACACACCGATACTTCAATGGAATTCTACTCCCCTCATCAAAATCAGCAACAACAACAACAAGAACAACAACAACAACAACAGCAGCAGCAGCAGCAGCAGTCCCAGCAACAACAGCCAGTTGGGCCCGGTGACACAATGGCTTCCGGCGCAGCCGCCGATGCGGCCACTGTAGCTATAGCGAAGGATATGCTACAACTACATCATGGCGGTGCAATTGTTTCTAATACGGAGCACCTGCACCAGCAACAGCAACAGCATGAGCAGCAGGTTGGTATACTAGCACCTGCGCCCGCTCAGATGCCGGACAACGCCCTAGGTATTCTTAAGTTCGAGAATGACTTGCTATACATCACCGATAGCTGTACCATCATTGGCCGGAACTCATCCACGTCCCACGTGCATTTCCATGTGGCCGAGAACAACCTAGTATCTCGTAAGCATTTCCAGGTGCTCTTCGATGCCGACTGCAAGGAGTTCTTTGTGCAGTGTCTGAGTAAGAATGGCATCTTTGTAGATGATTTCCTGCAGCGACGCAACGCAGATCCGCTTAAACTTCCCAAAACGTAAGCAAAGCCACGCCCTGTTGTGTTGCGCAAACTCCAACATAAATAAATTTATTTCTATCTATATTTTCAGCTGCGCTTTTCGCTTTCCGAGCACGGAGATACGCATCATGTTCGAGAGCTTCGTACATGCACCTGCGCCACCTGCCACCAATATGAGCGGCTCACTGCATGCCATGGGCAATCATTGTGGTAACACCAATGTTATTGTGACCGCAGCTGCTGACAGCGCAGAATCTAATGCTACTACCAACCTGCTATCTTCGGAAGCTTCCAATATAATCTATTCACCGCTTAAGATTTCCATACCCAAGAAAGAACAAAAGAGTCCGTACCTTTCGCCCACTGGTAAATTTGAATTCGTAAAATTTGTCAGTTTATTATTTTTATTAACTCTTCTTTTCCGCTTTAGGCACCATAAGTGCCGCTAATAGTTGCCCAGCCAGTCCGCGTCAGGGTTTTCATCAGAATCCCAACTACAATAATTATGCTAACAACAACCTGCAAAACGTAATTTTTATTGGCTTTATTTTTTTTTTTTTTGAGAATTAATTATAAATGCTTGTTTGTTTTTCAGCAAGATCTTTTCCAAACCCCTTCGACGGCCAGTTATAATCATAACGAGAAACCACCCTACAGCTATGCTCAACTTATTGTGCAGGCCATTTCTGCAGCACCTGACAAGCAGCTGACGCTATCCGGCATATATTCGTTTATTGTCAAACATTATCCGTATTACCGCAAAGAGACCAACAAGGGCTGGCAGAACTCTATACGACACAATCTCAGTTTGAACAGGTGCTCTTTTTGTTAATTGTTTGGATGTTCAATATTCTAATTGGAAATTATTTGTAGGTATTTCATCAAAGTGGCACGTTCCCAAGATGAGCCCGGCAAGGGTAGTTTCTGGCGCATTGATCCTGACAGTGGCGCCAAATTGATAGACCATAGTTATAAAAAACGTCGTCAACGCAGCAGCCAAGGTTTTCGCCCTTCATATGGCATGCCACGTTCGGCGCCGGTCTCACCGAGTCACATGGGTAAATACAATTTAATTTGCCTATAAACCCTAATTTGAGAGTGATTTAGTTGGATTTAACACTTTGATAATATATCGAATCAAAAATGTTACAAATTAGAATTGTCGGTTTTGAAAATACTGCACATAAATTGTTGACCTTTTATTTAAAAGGTATTCTGCATTAAAATTAAATTTAATTTCTTGACAAAAGTATCAACATCCAAGATTTTTCAATGTTACAATGCAATTTGATTGTTCAATGTCCATTTATAAAATAACTCTTCTTTATTTCCATGCATTTTGTAGACAACTCTCGCGAAAGCTCACCACTGCAGGACATTGTTTTGCAGTCTGCTCCAGGCTCTCCTGGGATTTCGCTAGAAAATCGTTCTGCTGAAGGTTGTACATATGTTTTTATTTAAAATTTTTTGTACTAAACATCTTTTGTCCACGCAGATCTTATTTATGGAAATCAAAATATGCATCAACAATCAGCAAACAATTCCCATCATCAGTACAAGTAAGTATATTGAACTTAATACCAGCGGCGTGTTTTTTCCAAGTTTCACTTAATTTACCTACTTTCAGCAGTGGCACTCCTTACTACGTTACCAATCAGACCACAGTCATGGGTGGTGTCGGCGTAGTTGGCGGCCAGTCGCATGTAGAGAGCAGCGGTGGAAATGGTGTCGGTGCTCTAATAGCACTCAAACGCAATCATGCTATGGCCGCAACAGCTCCTACCAGCGCAATATCGATGGCAGGACATCAGCAACAGTCTCAGCAGCAGCAACAACAGCAGCAGCATCAGCTACAACATCATCCCGACATTATCTATGAAGAAATGCCGACAGACTATAGCGGCAACATAGAATCGGGTGACGAATGCGATGCTGCCAAGCGGGCAAAATATATATCTGAAGTACTCTGATGTGTTTCTGTTATGGCAACAACATAAATTCGGTACCTTGATTTCATGGGCAAACCAACTTTAAGCTAATAATGTATATGTGTGTGTGTGTGCTTGATGGTGCTACGGTGCCCAGCCACTTCCACCCATGGAATATCCAACTGTACGATGATTATTATTGTTGCTAGTGAATAATCAACCACAAAAATATTATAACAACTACAACAAGTATATTGGTAGATATATGATTGCACTTTATTTCTAAAAATAAAATTCAATTGAATTCAATGTTTGGACAAAGTAATGAAATACAAATAAAGCGGTTTTAATTGGAAATCAAAATGTTTACAAAACTATTTCAAGATTTAAGAAAATTTTAAGCAAATTAGAATTGAAGTGAATTCATAAGTTAAGACATTTACTTTCAGCAGCTTGCAAGTTCTTGTTTATTCCTTTTTGCCATTCGTTGCCATATCGTTGTCACCATTGTTTGGTTTCTGCAGCTTATGATGCTGTGTGATGACGTGTGGAACGTGTTGCTGCACCTGTTCAACAATTGTTTGAACCTTTGGTGGGACGACGGCTTCATTGGCTTTAACTTTATTAGCTTGGATGGCATGATGGTGTTCGAGTACTTGAGGCACATGTTGATGAACCTGTTGGACAACCTCTTTAGCATGCTCTACAACTTGCACTGGGCTGACGGGCGCAATTTTCTCGCTAACAACGTGCTGTCCCTTGTGTGTGGCAATGTGATGGTTGAGGGCTTGTGGAATGTGTTGCTGAGCCTGTTGCACTACTTGTTGAACATGATGATTCACCTGCTGCACTTTATCTACTACTTGTGGCATGGTGTTCTTGTGAGCAACATGGTGTTGGATGACATGAGGAATATGTGCGCTGACATGTTGCACGATATGCTCAACATTAGGGGCAACCTGAGGCATTACCTTCTTCTCAGTCACTTGTGGAACCTTTACTCCGGTAACATGCTGTTTGATCACTTGTGGAATGTGTTGATGTGCTTGGTTCACAACTTGGTGAACATGATGTGGGATAGTTGGACCATTCTTTTCCAAACCCTTGACATGTCCTACAACTTGGTTGATATGATTGTTGATCTTATTCCTAACATGCTCTGGCAGTTGGTGTTGCTTTTGTTCAACGGCCGGCTTGGCACCCATGCGCAAGTCCTTAATATGCTTTTTTACTTGGGGAACATGTTGTAAGATGTGATTGATATGCTGTTCGGCCAATTGTTGCACATGTTGCGGTACTTTAGTGGCATCTACTTGAGGTACCTGTTGTTCCACAGCGAAGACCTGAGAGCAAAGCACTAGAGAACAAATTTGCATTAAAAAGGCACAAAAAAAAAACAAAACTAATTTTGAACTTACCTAACAAAATGATCAGCTTCATTTTTAATAAGTTTCTTTTACAAGTGAGTTTACAAAGCAGCTTGTTGTTGTTTTGGGGTCAGAATGTTTTCTGTGCTTAGATCTGTGCAGTCCAAGCGTTTTTATACAAAATGTTATTCACCTTTCGTCATGTTTTTAAGGATGCTTTTTGCTTTTTTCTCTGAAAAAAATTGTTTCAATTTGCTAATATATTCTTTTTAATACCCAAATTATAAAAAATAATTTCACCATTATTATTCAATATTTTGCGTCCCTTCATCTGTAATATTAATACAACCGGTTATATCGTTTTTGTTGTTCTTTATCTTATTCTGCCTGCTGTTTTACAAATGTTTTAAAAATAACTAACTTAAGGTACGATTTGGCATAAGAAGCAGACCGAAACAAAGAATGAAAACCATTTTCTTTAATTCACAATTTTTATTATTGTCTTGCATCAGTTGGAATTCAGGTTAAATTTGTTGTAAGGTGCGGCGGTGCTATAGCAGATTGGAACTTGAAATGTTTTACCGGCAGAATAATGATCAGCTTTCCACATCGTGACTTAGTGTTATGTTTGTTCTTAGCCGAATTGCACTTAAGTCTCAAGTTCTTTCAGAAGGTAAATATATCCTTAGACATAAATCCATTATTGAAAATACTGATTTAAACTTGACTTTAATGCTGTGGAAACAAGATTCAAATATAATTTTCATAACAATATCCTTCTAATGAAGTAGAAAAACGAAGATTTTACAGGTCTACTAGGGTGGAGTGAAATCTTGAATTTTCAATGCCCAGGATTGCTTCCAAGTTACTGCATTTCAAACACATGCTTTAATGAATGTCTAAAGTGAGAAAGCTCAGGAACTGCATTCTCTGTTTTTCTCTAGAACGTCAGTGCTTTTTTTAAAGAACCTCGAATTTCAAGCGCCTACATTTTTTATATCGATGGGTTAATATAGAAAAGGCGTAACTAGTTTTTTTTCGAAATAACGTTTTTAATATATTCTGGTAGACCACTCTTAAATGCACCTCCATTAAATAAATCAATGAGCTTTTTAAGTTATTGTTGTTGCATATTTTAAATAAAAACTGCATTAAAAAAGTTTTTATATCCAAAGTTTTCCAGATATACTCAGTTCTTTTCATCTCCTGCAAAGTAACAAAAAATCAAGTTATGCCCTTCCTGTATTAAGTAATCGATAAACAAGAAATCTTTCTTTCAGTAGAAAAGGAAACAGTCTCGAATTTGAAAAAAAAAAAAAATCTTTATTTTTGGATAGAATAATGATAAAAAATTCTCTTTTCAGCTCAAGTCCCAAAATATCCTTAAAAATTTTAAAAATTTTTTATTTAAGAAAAAAAAAATAAATGTTCAGAACTAATGTATTCTGTCGAATCCTAGTGACACCGGCGGAGTTGGTAGGGCATCTACAATTCTTAAAAATAAGCATGTGGTACTTCTCATGTAACTTAATTCACTTATTTATATTTATCTAGGGATCTGCCTAGATTTGTGGATTTGCAAACTTGATTTTTTAAATTTTTTATTACATAAACAGGATAATCTGGAGACAAATCCTCAAATCGAAATTCGAAAGCTGAGTTATACACACTTATAAATATACAGGGTGTATCAACAAGAGGTTAGGCTTTGATTTTTGAATAAATTTATTTGAATTTGAACTTTTATTTGATTTTAAAGTAGACACAGAGATTATGTATGGAACACAATATCTTCAGAACTGCCAGCGATAAGCTGTTAAATAATATGTCCTTGCAAGCCTACATCTCTTGTTGATACAGCCTTTATGAGCTTCTTCGAAGCGCAAGTAAAAGAAAAACATCTTTGGGTTCTCCCCAAAATAAGGTTCTCACGATAAATTTTCTCTATTTTTGTGCTTCATCGAGTTGAGAAATCCACAGAGTGGAAATTTTGGAAAATTTTTATTAAATATCAAAGTTGAAAAAAAAATTATATTTTCCGGCTTTTGTTTCAAAAGGCCGACATTTTTTGCTGTCGAGCTTTTTTTTAAAAAACTCGGTTCTCACTCGACAGGAGTTTCAACTATAAAACGACTTTAGTGTTTTATTTCAGTTCATTCACAATGAATTTATAGTTGCTATCGTAAACCACTATTTTTATTTAAGCTCAACTTTAACGCTATCCGGAGCCAAAATAGAGCTTAGAGAATCAAAACATTTGTGTTTATATTGAGAGCTTCAATAAAACTATACCTTTTATATTACTACGCAAACGTCGAATTTTGTCGTACACTTTTTTAATATTTATAATAACAAAAAGGGAATGAACTTATCATTCGTTAGGTACTGTGCCGCAGATGAGTCGAAAAATAAAAAGAACAAAAAAGAAAAATAAATATATTGTGTGATTATTGCATCCCAAAATATATGTATGCATTCTCACACCCATGGCTGTAGTTTGAATCTCTCTCCCTTTTGAAGTTTTGCAAGCAATGGTTGCTGGTTGCTGCTTTCTCTCTCTCTCTCTCTCTCTCTCTCTCTCTCTCTTTGTTTATCGCATTCTGTGACTGCCCATACAAGCCAAACTTTCGATACAGAATAGCCATTGTAACATTGACAACTGCTCAATTTCTCTTCTATAGGAAAACATCTCCTGTCAAAAGCAGCTGTTTGTGAAAATGCATCTGCAGCTGCTGAAGTTGTTGTTTTTTTCACTTCAACGTTTTCAACATTGTTTGTGTTTTCAATGGCCAACTATGGCCGCTCTCTTTTTGAGTATATTTTTGACAGGAGATGGTTTCCCAAGCAACTGTCAATGGCTACCTTGTATTATTATACCATGCAGAATGGCTATGTTAGCAAAAGTCGCAGAACATTGAAACTTGGAATGAAATGTCTGCTTGGTGATGTTCTTCTACTTAAAAACTGCGACGGGCATTGGATAGGAGGGTGTGGCTCCGCCCATACAAGCAAAATTTTTGATACAGAATTGATTTGGAAGTCACAAAACATAAAAACTCAGAATGAAGTTACTATTTGGTGATGTCCTGCTAACAGAAACTGTAAAGGGCTGTGGACAATGACCTTGGTGTTAAACTAAGGATCTAATAAAAGTTTTGAATACAGAATACACTTATTATTTTCCAATATAGCTTTATAGAAAACCAGAATTTTTACAGGGAAAAAAGCAGTAAAAAACAAAATTGTCCGCTTGCATGCCTTTGTGTCCACCAGTAATCAATCGTAAGTGATCGCTTTCGGTTGATCGCCCTATTGAACATTTGATGCTCTATTCTACGATCACGTACTTCTGCTCATGACTTTTTATGCTCATGAGACAGTTCGTGGGTCACACGTCTATGAAAGGCAAATATAAAACCAGGACTATAGAGAATATCTTACCTCTTTGGTGATCTTGCTTTATTGCATTTAATAATTTAGGTCCATATATAATTCCAGTGGAATTTATTTGTCAAATAATCATCGATTTTTGCCCAAGAACCCCTCACCCCTCAAACCTTTCGTACGTACATAGGTACGAGTATGAGTCGTTTTATAAAAATACGTTTACCAAAATTCGTTATGCACAGGATTATTGGTGCGTTCATGAGCGTAAAAACTATCCGTTCTGTAAATTTTTTCCTATTTTTATTATAATGTACTTCTGAATTGCTTTTCAGGTTCTCCACAAAAACTTTTCAGCATTTGTCCATGTTCCACATTTAAATGAATGAATTTTCAAATATTTTTTGAGTATTTATTGTAATGTCTTAAATATTTAAAAAATATGCAATAAAAACTGATAAAATTTTAATCAAAAACACAGCCGCTTTTAAGTTGAAAAAAACTTATTTTTTAAAATACTACATTCCCTACATTGACATCTGCATTTCCTTCTCGCTGCAGTGTTTCAGCCAGTGCATCTTGCAGCGTTCATCCTTGACCGCCTTGAATGCCCTATCCGGGTGCAGACAATTAAAGGTATCCATGGTGCATTGGTTGGGGAACTCATGCACACATTCGGCGTTAACAGCGCAAATGGGATTCAATTCGAATTTAGTGCATAGAATATCACAAAGACTGGGATCATTGGTCATAGAAGCATCCTTAGCCACTGTTGTTGTGGCAACAGTTGGCACTGGAACTGCGGGAACTTGAGATTGATGTGGCACAACGCTAGGAACAGGTGACAACTGTGTTACCTCCGGTACTTCGGGCATTTCCACAACTGGCTGCTTGGCATCAACTAGCATTTCAGACTTTCTAACTTCAACGGTAGTGTGTGGTACTTGCGGACTTTGATTCAAAGGAACTTTTACTACTCCAACCAGATCGGTTGTGGGCATTTTGTCTACCACTGGCATGGGCTCAACATGATTCTTAGGTACCTCAACCACATGGGCTTCGACGGGTACGGATACGTCGGGCACTTTGTTCATATCATCTGGCATTGGCATCACTTTCGCTGACACTGTGGACAGCAGAACTATAGGGAGAAAGAAGTGCAACTAAGTATTTTTATAAAAGTTTAAAAAGAATCAATTTGTCCTAAGCTTACCTGCAGCAAATACCAGGTATAACTTCATGTTGACAATGTTTGTTGTTGGTTCAAAGTGAACTGTTATCCTTTTGCAGAATTTTACGGCATTTATACAAAAAGTATTATAACGCCTAACTTACTCATCTTGAGACTGTGATGTAACACAGTCGAGAAATGTATAGGAACAGGTGTGTCACAAATCTTGCTGACGTACATATATAACCAGTTCTACCCCTTCAGGTTCAACCCATGTCTGAATGACAAGCGCAATAATAATGTTTAAGGAAATGTATTTAAGAGCATATTTATTATAAAAAAATTTTTATCTCATTTGCATTTATATATTAATAAATTGACACCTTACAACAGCTGCTGACAAGGAGTGTCATATGGGAGCATTGTAGTGGAGTTATTTATCGATTAAGTTTATTTTTTTTTTAAATTCAATACTTTGTTGCGTAGGTGCTGTAATATGTTGGGAGATAATAGGAAAAATCAATATTTGAGCAGTTATGACGTTAGATAGGAGGAATTTTTTGTGTAACTTGCTTCAGAACTGTTAACATACAGGATATATAGAGATATGTTATAGTTGGTTATTAACACTGAAGTTATGCATAAAAAAAAAAAATTAGTTTTCTGTCGAAAAGAATAAGAATTTTGCTTTTCTATAATATATGGTGAACATCGTAGTTAATCGCTGTAAATAAATGTAAGACCTACAGTGAATTGTTTATCTAACCTTTACCAGTGAACATCAAAAGTTTCGTTTTCGAAATGAACCTTTATGAACCTTTTCGGAGAGAAAAGTACGTTTTCTGCACTCGAAAACCATTTTTAAATCACTCGATGGGTTCTGGCTCTCAAAAGTGAGCCCAATTTTTGTTCATAAGTGAAAGTACTAAAACTTAATTTGTAATTTTTTTTGCAGGCGATATATAGAAATTGAAAAGCCAAAATCGGAAAACCATAAAATATCTTTGGAAAGAAAGTTTAAAAATGGTACGAGAAAAAAATTTAAAAAACATCAATATTGTGGAAAACTAAAAATTTTGAAATTAAATTTTCAAATTGAAAAGAGTGATAGTAAAAAAAAAACGAAAAAATCCAATAAAAGCTCACTTGAGGTGAGTTCTAATGGTTCAACCGAAGTCTAAACAGACCATTAAACCATTATGGATAAACCATTCATAAACCATTAAACCATTAAATTTTTTAATGGTTTATACATTAATTGTATAAATAAATTATATAAATTGTATATTTTACCATTAAATTTTTTAATGGTTTATACATAAATTGTATATTTTACTGTGTACCTATTGATTTGTATTTTGTAAGCCCACATAAAATGAACTCTAATGGTTCAACCGAACTCTAAACAGACCACTCATAGACTATCATTCATAAGGGAACCATTTATCTAAAATTGTATTTTTTTTTCCATATAAAACACAACTAGATTACGTCTTACCAACCTCATCTAAGTCTAACATGCCAAAGGATTGAGTTCAGTTCCCATGATACCGAATTTATTCAGTGATGTTTTTTTTTCTTGGTTGCATTTAATATTTGAAGATAAGAGATATTCACATAAAAACCAGAACTTATAATTTTGGGTTATGCTGGTGAACAAGTGAAATTGCTATTCACATAGAATATGAGCGGGTTGTGAGACAAAAGTTAACAAAATGAAAAGACAGAAAATTTAAAAAGTGCTAACTCAAGCTTGAAACCATAAATATTGGATGTACTTATATATCTATCTATATCTATCTATATCTATATCTATATCTATATCTATATCTATATCTATCTATATCTATATCTATCTATCTATCTATATCTATATCTATATCTATCTATATCTATATATATATCTATCTATATCTATATCTATATCTATATCTATATCTATATCTATATCTATATCTATATCTATATCTATATCTATATCTATATCTATATCTATATCTATATCTATATCTATATCTATATCTATATCTATATCTATATCTATATCTATATCTATATCTATATCTATATCTATATCTATATCTATATCTATATCTATATCTATATCTATATCTATATCTATATCTATATCTATATCTATATCTATATCTATATCTATATCTATATCTATATCTATATCTATATCTATATCTACATCTATATCTATATCTATATCTATATCTATATCTATATCTATATCTATATCTATATCTATATCTATATCTATATCTATATCTATATCTATATCTATATCTATATCTATATCTATATCTATATCTATCTATATCTATATCTATCTATATCTATATCTATATCTATATCTATATCTATATCTATATCTATATCTTCTATATCTATATCTATATCTATATCTATATCTATATCTATATCTATATCTATATCTATATCTATATCTATATCTATATCTATATCTATATCTATATCTATATCTATATCTATATCTATATCTATATCTATCTATATCTATATCTATACTATTATATAAAATGAAAGTGAACATTTTTTGTGTCCGCAAAACTCCAGAAGTACTGGTCCGATTTTTTTGAAATAAGTTTTAAAATATCACATTTGTGCTACAAAAGGTTCATTAGTTATTTTCTTTACGAAAATTCAATTATAAGTATCTTTAATTAAAGTGTTAAGTTTTTTAAAAAATCATCCACAATGCCATGCATTGCTTGATCGTTTGCTTTTCATGCGTTTGTGCTGCGAGAGCCTCAATAAACTGCATGTTGCTCTCTAGATTCAATCCGACTTGATGTATGTATGTAGTAAGTATGTTTATTTGTTTCGCTGCATGCAACTTTTCTAAACATGTTTTGACGGTGGTTTTCCTGTAATTTATAAATGAACAAAAGGAACAAACGGCTGACTTTTTACTTAATAAATAGAATTGACATTGTGTGATTCAATAAGTTTTTTTATAAATAAACAAGAGAACTGGGACGGGCATAGGAAAAGGGGTTATGGCTTCGACCACACAAGTCAAATTTTTGATATTGAATAGTTTTGGAACTAAACGTCGCATGACAATAAAACTCAGTATGGAGTTACTAATTGCCAAAGTCTTTCTACTGGAAAACCGGTTTGTGCATTGGAAAAGGGGATGTGGCCCGATTCTCTATACAGAATAGCTATGGAAGCTTAAATAACAGGACATTGAAACTCATCATGGAATTGTCACCTCGGAGTGATGTTCTGCTACTGGGAAACTGTAACGGTCAGTGGAACATGAGGGTGGTATCAGACTAAGGGATTAATAAAAGTTTTGAATTTACTTATCATTTCCAATATACTTGCTGGGTGCAGCATCGCGCGCCGGGTATCGCTAGTATCTCTATAAAATTACTAAAATTATGTTTTATTTTTTTAGTGATAATATTATAAAATTTCTCGAGAAACGAAATTTGACCTGACACCTTGACTTTCTCAATCATATCTGCATTTGAGTCATATTTTTAGGCAGACATATTTTTCAGGTATATTTTTATGATTTATTATATAGTAGGTATATTAAAAAATACTTCGAGATTTTTTTAGAAAAAAAAAAAAATTTTTGAATAGGGATTTACAGCCGTGCACACACAAAGAGCGCAAAAATACATGCAGGGTGTTTCACATAAATTAAAATAAAATACATCGAGGGCAAACAAAAATTTATTTATCGCATTAAAAACTTAAAATCAGTAGTTTTTTGTAAATATAAATAAAATATTAGAAAATTAATCCAAAAATCGCAAATGGCTCCTTAGCTGAGGTGGACGTATAAATAGCACAATTTGAATTCTGGGAAACAAACAGGAAATCTTAGTGAATTTTAATGATTTAACAATGGGTTATGCACACTACATTGTACTGTATCTTAAATTGTTCAAAACAGCCTGACATCTTCGCCCTATACTATCCGCAAGCTTCTGTAATCTGTCCTCAGAAATAGAGTAGCAAACCTTCTCAATTCCACTTAATAACTCAGCTAAATTTTTAAAATTTTGATTGTTTATGCTGACCGTCACATTATTCCATAAATTTTTTATAGGATTAAGGTCTAAACTCTGAGCCGGCCAATCCAAAATATTTATTGTTTTCATTTTTCGGCCAATCCTTTGCTGTGTGTTTTGGGTCATTATCATGCATGAAAGTCCACCTTACAGGCATTTTCTCAAATACAAATATTTCCATTTGGTTGTTTAGTATATCTAAATACATATTTTTGCCCATTTTTCCTGGTATACGAAAAATTGCCCCAACGCCGTGTGTGAGCCATTACGTTGCCTCCTCCATGATTTTATGATTTTTTGTATACTTCCGGTTAAAGTCTTGGTATTTGGGGAGCCGAACAAATGTTTTTCCATCTTGTCCAACCCAATTAAATTTTGTTTTATAAAAAAGCGATAAATTTCAAGGAAGACACAGACAATATAAACCTGAACTATGCAGTAGAAATTGACGTATGGGCTATAATAAGTTAATTTTAAATTACGTGTTCAAAAAATTTTCTGATTTAAATGTTTTATGTAATGTAACATTTATTGTTTTTAAAGTTACGTTTTATTGGAAAAATATGTACTTAATGTATCCATAAATGTAAAGTAGGTTTTATTTAATTGTTTTTGAAAAATAGTCAATTATTGTGTTTTTAGGAATAAATAAAATATCTCCCCTGAAGATGTGGCCAAGAAAGTGACGAGACGTCGGGAAAAATTTGAATTTTTATTTTTTATTATTTAAAAATTGCAATTATAAATTAATGGTCAAAAACCTCTACAAAAAATTTAAAAAAGTTATTAATATTGAAATTGACCCAAAAAAATTACATAAATTTTGTTTCGTCAAACCAGAGCAAGTTCTTCCACAATCGGGTTTCTTCATTCACATGGAGCCTTTTCAAATTTTTTTGATATTAGTTTTCTTGATACATACATAAAAATTATTTTCTTCATGAATTTCCCTCATAATTTGCTTGGCTGACTTAAAATCATAAGTCTTACTTTTAAGAACTATGGGTCTATCAGTCTTTAGCTTATTTTCTTCATTTATTTCCCTCATTTATTTCCCTGTATATCAGCGATTTTAGCCGGTATTTTACCTTTTCGACTTAGTTCGTGAATAATTGATGGTTTTTTCGGAATGTAATGTTTGTCACAACCTATTTTAATAAGAGACCACTACAAAAAAGTAAGCGTTTCCGATGTGTTTTAATAGCAATTCAACCACCAATTCTAACAATTGAGTTGAATTAAATGAATGTCAATGGAAAAGGGAAATCAAGTGAATAATGTGTAGAGTTTTCTACGTGAAGAAACAAGTGTCTTATCTTGTTCTTTATCTTAGCAAATATATAAAAATTTATTAAGGCTTATGTGAATTTCTGAGTAGTTCCCCCACTTCCTCCACTCTCATTTAATGATTTTCAAATTGTAATTGTGATCTATTTTACTCTCTTTTAACATTAATTAGCAAAGAGCCAAAGCGTAGGGCCTTGGATGTTGTTGGAACTCGATCCTGGAACACTATCCGTTCTGGAAGGCCGTCAATATCGAACAAATTTTTCCTCAACAATTTATTTCGTAAAGATTTATCAAAATGTATTCCTGTATTTTGCTTGAATCGCATTTCAATATTTCTCAAATTAAGAAGGAACAAAGAATAAATTCTCATTATTCATATTATCATTATTATTCACATTAAAATACTAACCTTTTGAATTGAAAAAGTATTTTTCTTTATTGTATATTTTGTTAGTTATTTATTAATTATTTTAAACATAGTACAAATTTTGCTTATATTAAAAAGTGTAAATTTAATCACTTGGCTATACAATTTGAAAAAAAAAACATATTTAATAATCTTGTGGGTATTCCAGAATATGCAAGAAATCAAAATAATTTTTTTATACATTTTTTAAAAAAATATTTTGTATGTGTTTTAGAAACTATTTGCTATAATAAATAACTAAAAATCTTGATTAAAACTGTTTAAGTTAAACAAAAATCATAAGTTCCTTGATAGAACCTCGTATATGCTCAAAAGAAGTTTTTTTTTTTAAATATAAGGCAAATTTTTATTATCGTTTTTTAATATTTTTATAAAACTGTTTCAATTTTGTCTAAAAATGTTTTGCATTTTGTCTAAAATTTTAAAATTAAGCTTAGATTTTTGTTTGTTTGGCTTTATTAATACAATTTTCCTTTAAAACTAAAAATACGCTATACTTAAAAGTTCGAGTAGCTAGAGCTCAAACTATGAAAACTTTAAAGTGCGCTTTGCAACAATTGCTTTAGGATCCGCTTCAGAATCATTTCTAGGAAGATCCGCTCCTGTCGTTGATTGTCCCTTTTATTTCAAACGCAAATTTTTGTCATTTAAAAATGTCATACATGCAGCAGACGAACTCAATTATCAACTATATTTAATGTAATGTTATTTTACTTAATTAATTTTAGGCTTCTATATATTTTTGTATTTTTTTTTTTTAAGTTACAACATAAATTCTGTGATTTTCACTCCAGCTTCTCAAACTATTCAGCTGTTAAACTGTTGAACTCTTTTATTTTAAGTTTACTTTATTATTTATTTATTATTTTAGTCGTTACTGCTTAACAGATTTATTTTAATATTTTTAAAAAATAGTTGAGATTTTATGCAATAATTTAGTAGTAAGTAGTATAAATTAGTTTTACTGCAGAACTGGCTAGCTAATAAGACATGGAAAGTAAAAATTAAAATTTTTTTAAAAATAAACTTTAGCAAATATTTTAATAAAATTATGGAAATTGTTAAAATGATTACAGCTTTAATAAATAAACAGCTTTTCATGCCTTATTGGCTGCCTTTTCTTGCCTTAACTAAAATGGTTATTTAATGTAGTTGTGTACGATATAGTTGGTAGCTTATAAAATTCACTTTCTTTCTATGGCCTTCACTTCCAGTAATTGCGGATAATTCTCGACAATATTGAGTAGAATTGTATCGATGTAATGTTTGAGGCGGGTGTTTTCATCTTCCTTTTCTTGGAAAGCCTGCTGCAGCTGCAAAGAGAAAAGTTTTGTGATCAGCATTTGAAAAATTTTATCTATTTAAGAAAACCCGATATTTATGAAAAAGCATTTAAAATAAAATTGAAACTATTAACACCAGCAAATAAGAAAAGAAAAGAAAAGAAAATAATATTGCCACAAATTAAAGTTGAAATTTTATCCAAAAATATTTTTACACATTAAAGCTAAGTTTTGTAAGAAGCAGACAAGCGATAATGTGCGCAAATGTGTTTTAGCCCACCAACGAAACTAGACACGATCGACAATCCGACCGATCTTATCTGAGCACAAATTTCGTAAAAGATATGTATACAAAATTATATAAAATATTTCAAAAACAAAAGTAATTTCAAAAATTGTTTGAAATGAGTTTCACAGAACCATTTATAAAGGCATAATAAAAAAAAAATGGCTGAATCGGGTTGCAAACCCTTTTAAATGTTTTTTTTTTTTTGAGCAAAAATATACAAATAATTAAAACAATTTTTAAATATTTCAAAACATTGCAACATTGGTCAAAAAATTTCAAATTATTTAAAAAAAAGAAAACAAAATAACAAAATATGTCAAAACATTTCAAAATATATCTAAATATTTTTTGCGCAAAAAACTCGCATATCAAAATATGTATAAGGTTTGTGTCCATACTCACTTCAAGTAACTTAGTTACCAAAAGCATTTCTTTACACATTTTTCGAGCACGAAACAGAAGAAGAACAAGCTACATAAATATCACTTTCTATAAATTTACTTGAAGAATTTCTTCAACCACGAATCTCAAGCTTCAAACCATAAATTCAAACCATATTAAATTGTTGCGTTGTGTTGTGAAAAAAAAAGTTTGCTGTATCGTGAACCCACTCGTGGGTTTTTATGCGACAGCATATCTTTACCTTCGTACTTATTCTTGACCCTCTCCTTTCCTTTGTTCCTTGTTATTTTCCTACTTCTTGTCCAAACACTTGATTTAATACATGATCAGATTCCTGACCTTAACCCTGTTCGAATGATTTTCCTAAAACTTGTCCCAATTCTTTTCCGAATCTTTGTTATAAGTCCTGTCCTTAATATATCCAAGTCCTTATTCTATTCCTTGTTCCATTTCTTGTCCTTATTCTTTTTCCAAGCTTGTCCTAAATATTGTTTTAGGTGTGTCTAAATCTTTGACCTAATCCTTGTCCTAAATCAATTCTCAATTCTTAATGATTGTCATAGTGATTTTTCCAATCCTTGTCTGTATTCTTGTTCCAATCCTTGTCTAATTTAATGCTCTTAGCTTTGTTAAAATCTTTGTCCTACTTCTAATCTTATTCCTGGTTCTAAACTTTTTCCAAATCCTTGCTCCCATTCTTTTTCTAAGCCTTGCCCTAATACCTGTCCTGATTTTATTTTGTTTTATTTTGTGTCCTATTATAATTTATATTTTTATATACCCCACGTATACCCCACGTTTAAAAAACGTAAAAGGGGTATATTAATTTTGTCACTCCGTTTGTAACGCCCATAAGGAGGCGTGGTAGGTGTAGAAAAATATATATATTCTTGATCAGCACCACCACCCGAGTCGATTTAGCCATGTCCGTCTGTCTGTCCGTCTGTCCGTCTGTCTGTGATCACGATTACAGCCGTAATTTTAAAGCTATCATCACGAAATTCAATATTTAAGCTTTTATCTAAAAAATAAAGGTCAAGTTCGAAAATGAGCCAAATCGGATGAAAACCACGTCTACCTCCCATACAAAGTGACTTGATCAAAACGGTAAAATCTCTTCGGATTCCACAAAAATGAATATATGGACTTGAAATTTTGCATATGAGTTTTGATGTTCAATATACACTCTGAGTATGAATTCAAACAAATCGAGTGAAAACCACGCCTACCTCCCATACAAAGTGACTTTATCAAAAAAACAAAAGTGAATATTTTCTGTTACAACTATGACGAAAATGTTTTTAAAAATTTTATTATTGTTTTAAAATTTTAAACATTTTATTGATTGCTTAAGGCTTTGAATATACCTCGGTTGGGTCGTGGGGGTATTTTAACTTCGGCCCAGTCGAAGATCATTCTTTACTAGTTTTTTTTTGCTTTGACTTTTACATTTGGTGCATTTAGGTTATTTAAAAGGGTCCTCGAGAGGCCTCATGACACCATTAATTTTGTATTTTGTTTTTTTTTAACATGCTTTACTTTCGTTCCACAAAATTTACCGTTCTGTCAATAGTTGCTGAGTTATAATTTCATGCAACGTTTTTACATGCTTGTAACAATTTGACTGCCTCAAGCGGTTGCATCCGTGGTATCGTAGATCGATTTTTTTTTCATTTCCATTATGGGGCCAAAAAGCTATTTTTTTTTCTGTCGTAAAAAAGTTTTTCATAGCACTTCTACTCAGCGATTAATAATTCCGTGTAACGCTCTTGCATTTTTGTTGCAAAAGCTGCTACCTACGCGAGCTGAAGAAGTCATCATTTATTTTTTTATTCGTGTCACAAGGCCACGTATAAGTCCTTCATTACTCAGACTCAGCGATTAATAATACCATGCAACAATCTTGTATTTTTGTTGCATAAGCTGCTACCTACGCGAGCTGAAGATGTCATAATTAATTTTTTTTATTTTTGTCACAAGTCCAAGTAAAAGTTTTTCATTTTTGTTTTGTAACTTTTACCGTACCTCACATACTCACAGAGTAATAACTCTGTAATAATTGTAATAATTGGTACATTTTCAATCTTGTAGCGGCTTTTTCCGCGGCCTTATGACGTCATGAATGTTTCGTTTATTTTTATCATAAGCGCTAAGAATTTACCTTTACTGACGTGTAGTAGTTTTTACCGTAACACCCATATATAGCGCATTATAATTCCATGTAACAATTTCCAAGCTTTGCGGCTTAGGCAGCTCCATTCGCGTGCCAATGACGTCTTCAATTTTTTTTGTCATATAATCAAAGAATTAAGCTTTACAGTCGTACCATAACTTTTCAGTAAGCACCGTTACTCAGTGCGCGTCAATTCCATGCAACGACGATGCATTTTGGAAAAAAGTTTTTTTTTTAACTTTTTTAAAAGCTCAAAAATTTGTTTACTATTAAGCGTTTCGAAGCTATTTTAAAATATTTTACCAGCTGTATTCATGGCTGTTAAAATTCAAATTTAGGGTAAAAATTAAAACACCGGATTCTGCAGTCAAAATTTTGAATTTCGGAAAACTTTAGTATTGTTTTTGTTTTTGTTTTTTTTTATTTTTTATGGGATATATTTTAATTTAATAAATTTGATTTGGTAGGTATTTGATATTTTGCCAGCCCTGTGCCAGCCCATGTTTAAAGTTTCAAAATTTCTTAATTACAACAAAAAAATCATTAATTACTCACGTTACTCTCAAATGCAAAGAGTTAAAGTGATGATTTAGTTTCCTATGAAAATCCCAATAAAAACAAGGAGAAGGGCTTATTTTTTTACATAAATTTAAATATTTTTTTAATACTTTTGGACTCAGGATATCATTTTGGCTCGACAAGGTAAATTTTCACCCACCAGATGTTAATGAATTTCAAAAGTGTCGATTTAGAGAGTTAGTAATGCTTAATAACTGATAAAAGTAAGAGTTCTTAAAAATAATAAAAATTTCTTGATGGCGCACCAAGAGTTAATAAGGTACAATGTCGCGTCTTTAAAGTGAATGTGAAAATGTTAAAATGTTAGTGTTAAAGAAAAAACCATTGCCAACTGAGTATTAGAAGAATGTTAGGGAACCACTTTGGAAATTATTGTTAGATTAAAATGTAGATATTTCATTTAAAAGGCAGATCAAAGCAAACCAAAGCCATTCAATTTTCAGATATTTGCACTCTAATAGTTATTAAAAAATTTACAAAAGCATTTAAAAAGCAGCAAATAAGTAAGCCTTAAACAGTTAACCATATAAATGCTCAACGTTGTTTTTGTTTTATGTGAATTACCTGACTTAAGGATGCTAGTGTGGCTGAATCCACAGAATCCTGCAATAATAAGTGAGAAAAAAATACGAAACAAATAAGATGTGAGCAAATATTTTAAATTTTTTTTTTTTTCTAAAACAATGAAAATGGAACGAAATGAGCGAATTTTGCGTTATATGTTAGCAAAGCTATGAATTTTTAGTACTAAGCTGAAGCTTATATAGAGTATATGCTATGAAAGCCCCAACGTTGTGCGGTGCGTTGATGTTAAATGCTGAAAATTTTTGCTAGTAAAGCTTACCTGAGCTTGTGACATTTCCTCCAGTTCCTGCGCCAAGCTGTTGAGTGTGCCATTCAACAGATGGCGGCCTTCCTCGACACCGCGTGTCAGGACAGCAGCCTGCAACTCTTCGTTCTGCTCCTCGAGGTCTAAGAGCGAAAAAAAAGTGACAAGGAAAAGGAGCACAATAGAAATTATTTCAAATTTGTGCTTAAAGAATAAAACTATTAAAAGCTTTACTTTTATTTTTTTGCCGCATCTCCTCCAGTTCTTGATGCAACTCTTCCAGTCTTAATGTTTCCGGCGATGTTGTCGGCAGCGCCGGGCCCGTTTCAGCGCGTAGGCGCTCTAATTCTCTACTCAGCTCTAGCATCAGCTCCTCGGCGGCCTTCTTTTCCTGTTCATGCTTGCGTTCGCGTTGTTTGGCCTCATCGAGATCCTGCTGTAGCACGGAGATTTGATCTTGCGCCAGCTCCAGCTTCTCCTCGTTACGATGTAGATCATTTGCCTGCTTGTCGCAAAGCACGCGCAGGCGTTGCGACTCATCACGCAGGGCAGTCGCCTCAATTTCGATGGTCTTTATTTTGATCTGGCAGTTTTCATTCTGTAGTGCAGCTTCGCGTTCGACACGTGCCAACAGCTCACGATGACGCTTCTGTTCCTCAGCTAGGCGCTCCTCGGCACGCAGTTCCGACTGTTAAAGAAAAGGAATAGAGAATTGATAATTAGCTCATTAAATCTTTGAGGTACGGAAATTTCATGATAAAAAACCCTTGAGGTACAGGATAAAAAAAAATGTAAAAAATATTTTAATTTTTTTATTATTATTTAGTTTTATTATATTTATTGTTATAATAATTAACATCTGAGTAGATTGAAATAATCTGAGTGGGTTGAATTTTGTCCCAACATACCACAAAGGTTTATTTTTCAGTGGTTTAAATTTTGTCCCATGGTACTTCAAAGAGTTAAAGCCTGACCATAGATCATCGGATTATATGGATCATATACATATATTTTCGCTTGTAAGAAACTAAGATTGAAAAACTAAAGTTAATCCGTGGAAAATGAAAGTATTCCATTTTGTTGTCATTTTTTTCGTTTTAACAGAACAGCTGTTAAGCTGTTCGTTTTATTTAAAAAACCCCTTTGTTGATACACCCGTTATAATACCGTGGGTTACTTTAAAAAATTCAGTTCCCTCTATATACAACTAGGTAAATTTTTCAAAGGACAAAAAGAGCTTTATTTGAAATCCAAAAACAAGTTCTACAACAAAATATTATGAAAACCCAAGATCCCGTAGTTGGTCACGAATTATTGATATGTTTAAATCATAAATAAATATTTTAATTTTTTTTATTATATTAATGGAAAGTACCAGCGAATATCCTGATAATTAATTAATTTTCAAAAGAAATGTTAACTCTTAAAGACCCATAAGTGGAACCTAGGTACATTTTGACATTTAAAACTAAAAAATGATTTAACTTTTGTACCGATGTTGTGAGTTATCTTAACATTTTCCTGCTAATTCCACTCTAACTATTGATAGATTCATTCCGCTTCACTTCCGACACTTTTATGATCTTCCTATAATCCAAAATATCGCCAACTTACCTCTCTGTATTGCTCCTCGAGCATGTGATAGCGGGCTTGAAGGACCGCATATTCGGTCTTGGTACGTGTCGTGCGATCTTCAGCTATATTTTGTGTGTCTGCCAAATCGGTTACTTGACGCTGCAATAATTCCAACTGAAAAAGAGAGAGAAAGAGTATGAAAAAGAGGACATTAGAAAGAGCATGTTAAACAAATTCTCAAGATAACAATACAAAATGATAACAAATAGCAAGTTTGATCAATTTAAGTTTCAATTAAGATTGTTACATCTTCTTACAGATGTTTTGAACTTTAAACATTTCGTCATTACTTATACTAAAATACTAACACAGGATGACTTCAAGAAGCGTAGATCAAAGATCAAATCATCGACAACATGATCCATTGAGCGCTTTAAATACATTTGTAATACTTGAGCACAGCATACATGGAGAATACAAATGTCACATTGACACAAGATCGAACGTTCACATTACAAGAAGACTTCTTAAAGTGTAGGCGGTATTTTTGTACATACAAGTGTTTGGCATTTTTATTTATTTATTTTTTTTAATATATTTATTAGCAGCTTTTTTGCTTAATTGTTGTTGTTATTCCTAAAGTAGTCTTAAATAATTTTTTATTTCTGCAACGATTTACTAATGCATGCATGTGCTGCTATGATGAAGTCGTTTAATTAACTAAAATGTAAAAACAAACAATTCTCACTTGATTGACAACGGAGCGAGTTTTCAGTTTTAGAGAAAATAAAAGTACGAATAAGCTCTCAAGAGCCAAAGGCAAAAGAGCGAGCAACAATTTGGAGATGTTGGAGGTTCTTTTAACACATAAAACTTCATAATTTTTTCGTATAAGAATTATTATGTTTACACTTGGCGATAACAAGGCGGGCAATAAACATCCGAGCAATGTTTGTATATGGGTGTGAAGTTGATACAGGGTGTTTGCGCTTTAATTATTAAAAACTAAGTAGTTGTGAAATTTTTGACTTATAAAAAAATAAGTTTTTATTTCTGTAGAAAAACTTTTGAGGTTAAAAAAAATAATTATTAAATAACTGCTTAAACTTGAAAATTGACACTAGTATTGCAGTTGATTTATTCTGAAGACGAGTCTTCTTTGCCTGTACCCATTAATATGCAAGTTTATTCTAATCAGTTTCCAGTGTTAACGATTGTGAAATACGTGACTGTGTGTGGGGTAGACTAATGTGCCAGTGACCAATAGCTGGGGGCGAAAGTGATAACTGCTAGAGAGAAAAAAGAGCAATAAAGTGAGAGAATTCTCTTATTGATAGCTCCACTTTTGGCAAAATATAAGAACAACAAAATGTTTACAAGATTTAAAAAGTAACACTTTCTTTTGAAAATATCAAATATCATAAAATAAATGGGTTTCAATAAAATATGCCAACAAAATTAATGGCTTTGAAACCAAAAAGGTTTTTAAACTTTAAATTTTGGAAATGAGTTTTGTCGCTTTCATCTTCAACATGTTATGAGTCTAAAAAGTTATTCATTTCATGAATAAATACTGCTGAGATACATTTTATATTTAAGCCTACGTTAAGTCCATAGCAATTGTATTAAGAGATCTATATCCTAGGTCTTTTATCAAAAGTTTGCAAAGAAAAAATTCCAAATATTTCCAAATACGTTACCCCCTTAGGTGAAAAATTGCTTTTGAAAAGGAAGTCTTGTATATTTATTATCTACTAAGTCTTAGACTTTCGTGGATAACCTTGAAATATGCTGTATATCGCTGCCTGAACCAAAGTTAAATTGTTAAACAAGGTTGTAACCTGAACATAATGAAAGCGACAGCAACGTAGTCTTGAATAAACTTCTGCCGAAACTTATTTATATGCATTTATCATGCAGAAGAATTTTGTGGTATTGTAGCTACACCATTACTGCATTGCAACAATATTTTTGTCGTCAATTTAATCAATATATAATTTAAGTGGCGATACACATGACTTTCCCGCGTTCGCCTACGTTTTAGTAGTATTTTCCTTTGCTGCTCTCACGTTAAAAAGAAGCAAGTAGCCGACTTTAACATTTATAAATTAACGCTGTGTTATAATGCTGCTGTTGCGTCCAATGTGTTCAGGCTAATAAGAGAATGAATATTTTTTTACATTTAAAACTTAAAATTCACAAAACTGAGATTTTTCTTAAAATATAAATTCCGATGCAAACATCTTTTGAGGCAATTCAACTTTTCTTATGTCAACCTTCGAAATTTGCGGTTATAAATCGTTTTCAGACGAGTTTTAATATTTTTAGAAGTTCTAAAATCGCTTGACTTCTTCTATGTACTTTTGGGTTGAAAAAGTAACATCTTTTTTTTAAACTGAAAAGTCAAAATAATGTTCTAATTATGAGATTTTATGACTGCCAAGGAGCCATAGTTGAATAAATAAGGTTGTCGCATGGGTGAGAGCGAGTTCCCATAAATGTCAAATCGAAGTTGACAGCTCATACAAAATCTGAAAGGGAAAATTATTAACATGCAAAGCCGATGAAGTTGTTGTTGTATCTTTTCATTGATTTTGACAATTATGGGTACTGAGAAGAGAGTACGATCAGCCACGAGACAACCTTATTTATTAAACAATGCAAGGAGCGATTCAGAAAAAAAAAAATCATATAGGAGTCGGAAAAAATCTAAATATATCTAATTTGAAGGGCAGAGGAAAACAAGAATATGATTGTAAGAAGGTGCTACAGAGTAAAAACACATAAATTTGTACGGCTAAAAAGCGATTTTGGGGATTAAGAAATCTATTCTTAGAATATACTTAACAATTTTATGGTTATCTGAGAGGTCATGAATCTTAGAAATTGGAATGTTGTAATATTATTATAACTATAGGGGATATTTTGGAATGAAAAATATAAATTCAGTGCTTATTTTGAAAACTTCTATCAACACACGCGTTTTTCTAAAAAAAACATCATGCAAAAACTAGGAAAATTGCATATACATATGTGCAATTTAAACTATTTTTTTGGCCCACACTGTGTTTATTTAGAGATTTTATGGTTGCAGAGGGTGTTTCAGAAAAAAAATCGTTGCAAAAGGAAATAGTTTCGAACTATCTCAAATTAAAAGGCGTAACAACAAGAGGTGTCGGGTTGCAAGGGCTTGTCGCTTGGCAGTTTTGATACAAATTGTATTTTATACACAATCTTCATTGACCAACCTTATAATCCAGCTAAAATTTAAGTGACAACTGGACCATAGCTCGTTTTATTCAAAAACCAAATCCTACACTTCTTGTTGATACAGCTTTTATGAGACTCTCTTGTATCAAAGAGTTCAAAAGTGTACTTATTTATAAAATAAATGTTCTTAGGGCTGTGTTAAGCAAATAAGATCTTAAAATCCAATGAATGTTTTATGGACCAAGAAATCTACATTCAATGTAGGTTTTTAAATTTTATATTCAATACAGATTGCTTCAGAAAAAGTATTACAAAATCACCAATGAAATTTAAAAAAACAACAGACTTCGCCGGCTTTTCCTTATATACCGCCAGTTAGTGAAAAAACCGTAACGGGAATTTTGAGTTTTTTCTCGATTTTTTTTTTTTTCATCATTGTCCAAATTCGAATGCTTTATAAATGTTAAAACGGGAAAAATACTATCTATTTATCAATCGCTCTGCGGGTATGGAAAGTATAGCTGTTTGAATTTGGGTTAAATACTTGACCAATTTTTAGCGCTGAATGTCATTAGTCAAAATATCATATTGTAAAGTTTTGGTCATGTTATAATGTAATATGACCCACAAAAAATAAAAACAAAAACAAACGTTCTTTTTATAGTCCAACAAAATCAGCCTTAATAAACCTTGAAACTTGTGATCGCCCTGCACATTTTGAGTTGTCAAAACTTGTTGTCACAGAAACAAACATGAAGAAGGAAATACTTCAAAGAAACAACATTGATGCAATTGTGTGGCATTTAAACTGCAGGAAATGTTTATCAAAGGGGAACAGAATGACCGGATATGTTGACGAAATGACTACACAGCAACGCTTATAAGGGTTAAATTCAATTAATTCAAATGCAGACAGACGACTGTTCAATGGGCAATATTGTACCATTAATATTCAGAGACATTGGCAGAGTTCTATTTTGAACATTAACGTTATTATTGATTTTTATAATATTTTTCATTTTTGGCGTTATACACACTCTCATACAAGTATATCTTTTAATTTATTTTTAGCTATTTACAATCACTGCAGTTTATTTACACTCTCTTGATATATAAGTGCGCACTAGTCGTATTATTGACACACGTCATGACAGACAGTCATTAAATCTATCTATCCACGCGCCACTATTTCTCACTTACAACTAAATGTTGTGACCAGCTATGATTTAGCCAAAGAGTAGCAGCGACCTGCAACTACACACACACATACATACACACATCATATGAGAACCAGACATAGATAGCTAAATATTAATTGGGAATAGTCAGTCTTAGCCCCGTTAGTTGAGTAGCGCTCGACAGAGTGACCAAAATAAACCGCATCGGCAAGAGAGTTCGGAAAAAAAGCACAGAAATAATATACATATAAACAAAAAACATGCTTGCGAAACGAATGTAAAATATTTTGGTGTCGAAAGTAAAATAAAGAACAAAAAAAAAAAATAAATAAATAAATTAAAGAACACATAAGACGTCACTCTTTCACATACACAGAAAGAGTCTGTGTTTGTTTCCGCAACAGAAACAAGCCATCGTAAAAGGCAAAAAAAGTTTCCATAAATGAAGTGTAGCACTTTGGCCCACAGTTTAGTGGTAGGCCATACAATGTTTCACTTAAGGCGTCTACCAAGCAAATGAAGTGTGAAATAGTGAGAAGAAGAAGAAGAAGAACCACGGAATACTTAAAAGAAGCAGTAGCAGTTCAACTTCACAACTCCACAGCACATTCATCAGAACAATGTTTAAATTTTTGTTGTTTTTATTTCTTTATCTATTAATTTTTGTAAGCCAACAATTTGCTGTAACAGTTGCCTCAAGTTCATTGCGCCCTCCTAGCCCAATGTGGTTATATAGCGCGCGGGTGATGGCTTAATACAATATATCACCAACGTTTAGTGGCCAGTAGCAAAAAATTTAAATGTCTTCTGTTGTTTAAACATTTTCTTAACTACTTGGTTAATATTTTGCATAAAAAATCAAGCAGTTAAACGGTTGCAGCGGCAAGTCTCTCGTAGTTGAAAATGGCCTTCATTGCTGTAAACTTTTGCATAATTTTAGGAGTTTATTGAACAAACTATCGTGCCAACAAAAATACAAGGTGGAGCAAAAGTAATCACACTATTGGAACACCCTATAACTTTTACAAATGGCGCCAAATGTCAATTCGGTTTTGACATTTGTGAAGTAAACAAACGCAGAATACAACTCGACAAGCCATGAATCGGTTTACTCGGCAAGAACGCGGAATAACTGTTTCCATTTTTTGCGCAACAATTTGTCGGTTGTGTTGGCGCCGCGTGAATTTCTTCGCAGGTTTCCTGGTCGTCCGACACCAACCGGACAAACACTGCGGCGTTTGGCTACTCTCCTTGAAGAGACTGGGACAACACAAGATCTTCCCAAGGCTGGACGGTCCCGGAGCAGCCGTTCTGCTGAGAATATCGCTGCTGTTACCCAAAATGTCGAAGTAGAGCCCGGAACATCGACCAGACGACGTGCCACGCAATTTGGCATTAGCCGGCGGTCCCTACGCAGAATTTTGGTGAAAGATTTGAAGATGTTCCCTTACAAAGTGCAGACAGTGCATCAGCTGTTAGCTGTTGACCGCCAACCGCGTGTAACCTACGCTCAAGCCATCTTGAATCTCAACAAAGTGGTGGACGATTTTTAGTCGAAAATTATCATGAGCGATGAGGCTCATGTCCATTTTTGCGGTTACGTGACTAAACAAAATAATCGTTTCTGAGGAACCGAAAATCCGTGTATCACCCACGAAGAACCATTACATTCGCTCAAAGTTACTGCGTGGTGTGCAGTTTACGCTGGAGGAGTCAGAACGCCATTTTTTTTTTAGAACACCGCGGGCCAAACGACGACTGTAGACAGCGCGCGCTTCAGAGCCATGATTACCGAATTTTTTCTTCCTCAATTGGATGAATTGGGACTGGAGAACATGTGATTCTAACAGGATGTTGTAACGGTACACACTTCTCGAGCCACAACCGTTATTCTGAAGGAAGCATTTCCGAATCGCTTAATCTCTCGTTTTGGTGATTTCCACTGGCCGGCCAGATCATCCGATTTAACCGCTTGAGACTGCTTTTTATGGGGTGTACACGAGTGTATCGTGAGTGTACGTCAACACGTCTCAGACTCTTCAAGCTCTTAAGGAGAATATTTGCCAAGAATGCGAGAACTTGTCGCCCGAAGTTCTGGCAAGAGTGATGACAAATGCCATAAAACGAGCCCATATGGCCGATATCATTTTCTTAACTTGATGGAATAAATTCTAGTGGATTAAATAAACAGATTTCACAAGCAAATCCAAAGTTTTCCATTAAAAAAAAATTACAGCAAAAGAACATTGGGTGATTACTTTTACCCCACCTTGTGCCTGTGGAAATTTGTATTTTTAATTTAATTTTATTTTAAAAATAACTGCTTTATAAAGATGATTTGGCGCGAGATTTCAGGCTTATGAAACTGTGCATTAACCCTCTGCAACTGACGTGCTTCAAATTTAACAATATTCCTGACGTGGGGTCTAGCAGACCTCACTTTTAAACTGATTTTTTATGATGAAGTTTCTGACTGTAACTCTCTTGACCTTATCCCATATAATAGCTAATAATTATTAGACTAACATAGGAATAAAATTTGAAATAAAATACTTTTTTTTAAAGATAAAAACGAATTTTGTATCTTCGGATTTCACTTTTGTACGCATGAAGTTTCGATTTCCGTTGTCTGTCAGACTACGACGTCAGCTGCATAGGGTTAAAATGGGTTTATAAGAGAAAAAACTCCAAATATACGAGGGTTGCCTTTTAAGTCTTGCGCCTAATAATGAAAAAACAGGGGTTTATCAGAGAAAATGCTTTTATTGTTTTTCAAAGTATTCTCCAAGATGTTCAAAATATTTTTGCATTCGTTTGAATCAATTTTTGAAACAGTTTTGCCCCAACCTTAAGTTGGTACCTTCAAAACCAGGTTTTTGAAGGTCTCACGGCCTGTTCGGATGTGGAAAAACGCTCGCCACGCACTTTTTCTTAATGTGAGGGAACAAGAAGATATCATTGAAATCATAATAACTTTCAATGTTATTCAAGTTATTAAAGAAGAAATTCAGGAATTTAAAGGTCTAGTATTTCTTCATTGAAATTCGTCATCATAACACAAGTCGGTAGATCAATGTGATAGATACGGCAAAACTATCAGAAAAAGAACTGATTTTCATGTTATTGCCTATAACTCAAAAACTTGAACTGATGGAGAAAAACGGAGTCCATATTTGAAATCAGGAAACCCAATTTATTTAGAATCAGCTGAAAAATCCGCGGCACCAAAATGTCTGTTGCGCAGTGTTATTTTAAATATTCACAATTGTACAAGTTGGTTGATTTTTCTTAGAAATCTTGTATTGTTCTTTTATTAAGAAAACAAACTTCTTCTGATATAACATAAAAATGGTCACACAATTTATTTGAATTAATCTACCCTGACAGTAAATTAAATAAAAGTTCCGATATCATTGCCAAGTTCATGACTCATTCTTCTACCACTTATTTGCAGAGATTAATTGTATTGTTCTGCATTTCAATATAAATTCGAGTATATATTCAAAATTTTGCAAATCTTTTTATATTCTGTTTCAATTTGAGAATTTGTTGGCAGTTGTTGCAAAGATGAGATCATAACAAGAGCAACTTAAAATACTATTGTGCCATGAACATTTCTGTACTTGTGTTTTTAAAACAAATATCTTTGGTATTTGAATCATTTGAAAATAATAGACAATTGAAAACAAGCAACGTAGCTTTTCGAAGTCTATATTGAGCTCATCCGGTAAGGCTTTTTTGAATTCAAAAGATACTCCTTCATTCACTATCACGAAATAAAGCACGAACGACAAAAAGAAACGCAATGTCTTGCTTTTCGTTGGTGTACTTTTTCGTGATACAGATTGAAGGAGGAGGGCAAGTTATGACAGTTACGTTTATCTGTACCAATTTCAAGTGAATCTTTTGGACTCACTTTGGACTTTAGGAGGTTCTATTTCAAAACTGTGTAAGCTGCATATTTTTCAACATTTAATGCATAATTACGAACTTTTAGTGTAACTTCGGATGAATGAAGAATAGCTTGCTGAACATGGTATTCTTCCTTCACTTTTTCGTTTATAAACAGTTTTTCATTTTCATTTTTATTTTCCAACTTTTTAACTAAATATTTATTCGATAATGTTTTCCTTAGGCCATCTGTTTGAAATTGTGTTTTATTGCTCAATGCAATTTTAATGGTTACAAAAGAACTCTGCACTCAATATTGAACACATGGTCTTCTTTTATAACCTCATAAAAAAAAAACGAAAAAATAATTAAAAAAGAAAGTTCAGACAGAGATCAATTGACTGAAGCAGAACATCGTAGAGCTGTTTTATTCTTAGAAAGGATGAGTAATGAAAAACAATTTATGCAATTACGACTCACAAAGTTTTATGTCCGCTCCATAAAGTTATTTTTTATTTGTTTATAAAGTAAAGGAAAAAGATTTGGATAACATCATTTCGTAAATATACTAAGATTATGTGTGTGAAACGGAAATGCATATCGGTGCATTGCAAAATTGTGCTTTTCTCGCTAGGGTGTGAGTAATGTTTACTTGCACTTATAAATTTCTTTAAAATTCTCTTAGCAATTAAGAGGACAGAGCTATGTTGATATATAGTGGAAGTAAATTTCTGAATTTTAAATGAAAATTTTTAAAAATGAAAATAACAAAGTGAATGAAGTATCAGAAATGAATCAAGGTGATTCCATGTGAATAATTTTATGTGAAGTATTTGTTATTGTTATTCGAAAGAAAAATTTTGAATATGGGTGTTCTTTATCAAATTGGCAACCCCCTCCCCCTCCTAAACGTCTGAATTTTTGAGATAAAAAGTTCCATGGCGGCTTAAAATTGTCCTTGAAATCTAAACTAATAAAACAAAAAGTGCTCAGAATTTGTCAAAATATAAGTATAAATGAAAAAAAACATTTTGACATTAATAGATTTCTGAGTTTGGCCATTTTTTGCAAAATTCAAAAATATTAGGGTTGTTTTTATTTAATTTTTACTTATATTTTTTTGTCAAATTCTAAGAACTTTTTGTTTTATATAATTTTTCCCTAAAATGCCTTATTTTTTAATAACAAATCGCTTAAGTCTGAAAATTGAATATTTTTTGGACCCTCTTTTGTTGATAAGGGTTCACCTTTTAGAAAAATTTACGCTTTGCAAAATATTTTTAGGTAAGGAACAAGATTCTATCATTAAGTAGAAAAAAAACTAAGGGCCGTTTTCTCATCTTACCTTTAAAGTTCACTTTAGTTGCCGACCAAATAAATTTATCCTCTCGGTAAAGCAAATTTGGTTTTCTCATGTTACCTCTAAATTATTATTTTATATGTATGAAAATACGGCAAGGCCGTACAAAATTGGCAGTAGTCCTTACGCTTCTGAAATATTCTTGGCCTAGTATTCTGCACTTTTGTATCTTCGAACATGGCTTCTAGTGCATTGATTTGAAACACACGCCTTTTATTCATTACGAATATTTATTTTGTTTATTTATAAGAATATTATTGAATTTATTTTGAAGTTGACAAACGGCTGCTTTGTGTTTACAAAATGGGTAGCACTTAAAATTTTATCTGTGATATAAAATTTACAACCAGCTTGAACCTCCCGTTAAATTTATCATATCGGTAACACTAAAGGCAACATGAGAAAACGAAAAACAGCTAAAGGTAACTTTAAAGTGAACTTCAACTAAAGTGAACTTTATAGGTAAGATGAGAAAACGGCCCTAAAAAAGCCAATTTGTTTAACGTTTCTTCATGCTTTTTTTTCTTTGTTAAATTTCACTGGATTCCTGTTTGACTTTAAGGGTTATGCGCAGTCGGAAGGCAAAAACAAAAATTGATTTTTCAAGAATCATTTAAATTTATTAATGTACAAATTAATAACAAACTTATTATGACACTTTAAGCTTTACTTTCATATTTTTTATTTGTAAAAATAATTATTTTTTTTTTGTTTTTTCATTTCAGATGGTACAGTCCAGACCTATCGTGCTCACCTTAAGACTTCTTATTTAGAGCAGCTTTCAGAGATCGTGTACGAAAAACAAAAAACGAGCATTTGAGCTTTTAAAAGAACTTCAACCGAGCTTCTTATGATAAAATTGTGTTGTGAGTGTTATTAAATGTTTGTAGAGAAATTAACGAGAACTAGAACTACTAGTTTTATGCCAACTCCAAACGGCTAATGTGTATGTTCTCAAGAAGCTTTACATGGGATTATTTACTCTCTGAGGTTTGGCAATGTCTGCAGTTAGGTTACGATCCAAGAATGATAGATACAAGATTACGCGTTCTGCAGTCCCGTTATCTAATGCTCTCTTTCTCAACTGATTGCATGACGTCACACAGTACTTTTGCTTGACAAAAACGTATGCAATTGTGCGATCTCTTAGGCAAATTGACGAAATAGAAAATAAATTCTTTCGAAAAAGTAAAGTAAAAATATCCACTCTTCTGTATAAAAAAATTAATATTTTCATATACAAAAAATATGAATTTTTTAAAATTTTAATATTTTTATCTCCTAAGCCATTCGAAACCGACAAAATTTTATTGCAGCAATAGGTTTAGGAGGTCCATATACATATTATTAAAATACAAAAAAAAATATTTAGGCGTGGGTATGGGAGTAAAATTATTCCAAAGTCTGACAATATCGCATGTGACGTCATGCTCTCCCTCTCATTTGCGGAACGCGTAATCTGGTTTCTATCATTCTTGGTTACGATCGATCAGAAAATTTAATATCAATTGAAAAAATTTTTTGTATCATCTCGGGTGCGAACCTGGGCGCGAATTTTTTATCAATTGGTTCACGCACTTTTTAATGCACTCGGCCACGGCCACCACCGAGATCGGTCCCAGCAACTTTAAAAGTAACTATTTTTACAAATAAAAAATATGCAAGTAAAGTTAAAAACTACCGCAATATGTCTGATAATTTTTACGTTAATAAATTAAAATGCCCTCTCAGGAAAAAATTCTTGAAAACATCGACTTTTTTTGGACTCTTGACCGCGTATAACCCCTTAAGAAAAAATTCTCCCATATAACACTTATTTGTGATAAGAAATTATAAACGAAAGTGTGTAGATTGACGGAAGAATTATCCACAGTACGACGCAATACCAAGAGTTCGCAACATAATCAGTTCTTAATTATTTTTTGAATAATTTCGAAAAATAAAAGAAAATATTGTGACGATATTTTACACAGCTTATATATGGATGAATATATGGATTAAATTTTCGTTCAAAATAGTTTTGTACGACCTTTTGTCTAAAGACCTCCAAATAATTGAAAATATGTCAATACATTTTGTTCAATATTATTCATTATTCACATCTGTTAAGTTACAATATTATTTCTAGAATTCGAGGTGAGGTGAAGTGAGTTTTAAAAAAAGTTAAATTTGTCAATAAAAGAAAAAGTCAAAATAATAAACCCTCAAGTTAATATTAACACTTTTTGCTTTTCGAAAGACTTTTTTAAGATGCGAAAACAAAAGCTTTAATTAAAAAAATTCTCTACAAATCGAATTAATTTTTTTAACACTTTCAGGAAAATTTACATTTATAACATAATGTTAACATTTAACATTTTGTTAACACTTCAAAGAATTGGAATGTTTTGTTTGAGTTTTATGTTGTTCGTAGATTCTGACATCAAATGATATCACTTCAGAGCACTTCTCTCAATTTGAACTGTTATAATCTTAGTTTTTGTTTAATTTTCATAAATACTTTATTATTGAAATTTAATTCTCTCATATATTAAGCTATTAATTAATAATTCTTCTTAAGCACTTCCTTTAGCACTCTTTTTTTTTGTATTCTTTGAAATTCACTCACTTGATTCGGTGAAACCATGACACGGCCAACGTTTTATTTAATACTATTATTGTTAGTTCTAGCTACATGAGTTTTTATAACGTTGACCTTAAAAATGAATAAAGCAATTTTTCAAGAGGGGTTGAAGTGTCGTTTTTTAATAATTCAACGTTAATGACAACGATTTTTAGATGTAATTTGCTATCCACCCACACCCTCTACAATCTGATTCAATTCAAGCTATGCAAATTATAAATATTTCATATTCCCATCAGAGGGTGAAGCGTTATAGACTTTTGTAAATTGCATGTTATTGTCGGAATATTGGCTTTAATTATAATAATGTGTCGCTAAAGAACTGTTGTTGAACTAAAGATAGTTTTGTACATTATAGTTGAGTAAATTCTATTAACTAATGTTATGCAATTATTATCGAAATATCCATCCTCAGGATGATGGGAAAAAGCTTGATTTTTGCTGTTTTATCACTCAGTTTGAATGGATTGATCATTAAGTTTTTTTTTTTAATTTTTATAGAGATGTGGGTATGTATAATAAAAAATAAAAGGATTACAAACATTTTATTAAAAATTATGTGTTTAAATTTTTATTGATTTTTGCTGTTATGTTCTTGGCTTGTGCTGCAATGTGCCACCAAGAGCTGGAGAAAATTTTAATTTTTTAATTCTTTTAAGAAGTAAATTCATTGCCTTGATTTTCTACATTTCTCACCACAAAATTGTTCAACGTACCTTGTCATCTAAAAAGTTGCATCTAAACGTACTTTTTCATATGAACATTAGCATACTTTTAGACATTTCTCAAATTGAGTTTTAATGAACACAGAAAGAAAGTTGAGTTTCATCCGACAAAATTGTACTAGGGAACTCAAGAGTTTATTTCGCTTTCAGTGGCAAAACTCAACTTTGTACTGGAAACTTAAACTAAACTCTCTGTGTGAACGAATGAATAAGATAGCTAATGCCATGTCTACACAGAGAGTTTAGCTTGAGTTAAGTGTTAAGTTAACCATAGCTGTTGACCAGAGATGCGTCATAAGAATTGTGTTTAACTAGTGCGACATTTCTTTGTTAACTTTTGTGTTCCCATATTTTTCGGCACATCCACCAACGTAACATCAATTTCACTTGAGGACAAGGCTGCAGCCATTTCTGCGTACACATGCTAGTTCTCCCTTTCGCTGCGCAATTTGAAATTTTTATCGACCCATACTAATATGAAGACATCATCTTCTAAACTTGCCCAAGCTCTTTTCTTCGCTTTTTTGTTAATTTTTTGCAAATAGTAAAATGCACAAACAGCAGTTTTGGACATTTCTCATCACAAAATTGTACAAATTGCCTTTGAACGTACCTTTTTGTAAGAACATAAGCATATTTTTAGGGATTTCTCAAATTAAGTTTTGATGAACACAGAAACAAAGTTGAGTTTCATCCTTCAAAATTGTAATTGACTGGAAAACTCAAGAGTTTATGTTGCGTTCAGTGGCAAAACTCAACTTTGTACTAGAAACTCAAACTAAACTCTCTGTGTGAACGAATGAATAAGATAGCTAAAATGGGTTTGAACATGAAAAGCAGCTCTGAACAATTTTTAATGAAACTGAAAAAAAAGTCAATTAACTTTATTCCCCAAAAAGAAATTTATAACTTCAATAGTTTTTGTATTCATAGCTTTGAGGAATTAAGTCAAAAGTAGCGGGCTCTTAAGGCCGTATATCGGGGTATTTTATTTTTACACAAAAAGTACATAACAAAATGTTTCGTCTTTACTTAGGGGTCGTTCATAATCTACGTGACCGACTTTCAACATTTTTTTACCCTCCCTCCCCCTCCGTCACTCTTCGTAGTGCATTTTAAACCCTCTGTCGTTACTTATGAAGTACATTTTAAAATCCCTCTCTCCCCTAAATTGGTAACGTAATTTATGAACGACCTTTTACATATATATATAAGTAAGTTTAATGGAAAATAATATTATTTCATAAAATAAAAAAGTTTTAGCAGATTTGATCGAATATTGAAAATCGAAGATAAAAAATTTGACAAAATTTTTGCGGAAAAAGAACAGCCTATTTTCTCACTCTCTTGTAATTTTCTCACTTGTAACTATTTCATATCAGGATTTTATATTAAGGTTTTAAATTGTATGAACTTTAATATAATATAAGTAATTATTCACGATCTGATGCATTCGTAAAACTACGTAGGCTGCTTCTTATATTTCGGAATCTGGCAACGCAAATGTCGTTCCAGTCAAACTGACGTTTTTATTTAAAAATCTGACATTTTTTAGCTTTTACGTGCTCACAACGTTTCGGTGTAAATGCGCTTATTGTGTTATTTACAGTGCTTTTTAAATTGTATTTTAGTAAAAATATGTAATTAACGCGTGAACATTTTCGTGTGATTATTTTTTACAACTTTCAAAGTGAATTATCTCAACCAGAGTGCATCGATGAACTCAATTCGACTTTTGGCGATGAAGCACCATCAAAAACCTCTGTTTATTGCTGGTACACAGACTTCAATTATAGAGTTGACTGACAAAACATGATTGCGATATGTGCGATATCTGTCATACAGTCAGAACGAGGCATCCCCAGGCATTACTTTCACCAGCATACATACCATTTAACATGAACACATATTTTTGAAAAAGAATTGTTCACGTTGGACTCCACATAATTTGACAATTGGTCAAAAAAAAAAAAACTCGTTTCAATTGGTGCAAAGAAACGCTCTAGAAATACAATCAAAAGACGTACATATATAGGTGCTTCAAAAGACGTAAATAAAAATCGAGACCGATGATGAATCATAGATCTATGCTTATGAGCCTAAAAATAAACAGCAATCGACTGTATGGGTCTTTCAAGATGAACCAAATCCAACAAAAGTTGTTCGAGCTCGATGCACTGTGAAGCAAATAGTCTTCGAAAAAAAAAACTACTCATATGTCCATTGTACCACTTGAAACAAGTGGAACGGGCAATTCCGAATGGTACACAACCATTTGCTTGCCAGAAATATTTGGTGAAATAAGGAAAACAAACAAGCGTCGAAGATTTATTCATAATCAAGACCATGATACAATTATACAAGGTAGGAGTGACAGTTTTTTCGTCTTGCTGTCAAAAATAGTATAAATTAGAGAACGAAAAAAGTGAAAAAGAAAATAGAAAGTAAACCATACAGGCAAATGACGGTCGATGCAAGACACTCGTGAGAAAATAGGCAGTTGTCACTCCTACCTTGTATAATTGTATCATAATAAAGACAATGCGAGCTCTTACACATCAGTTCAAACAAAGGCGTTTTGAGCGATCAAAACATCGAATTAATGGGTACAGTTCTGATTTGGCACCCAATGACTTCTTTTTGTTCCCGCATATCAAGAACAAACTATGTGGACAACTAGAATTTTCGACGCCAGAAGATGTTATTGATGCGTTCAAAAACTATGTTTTGGAGGAGATGTCTCAAGCGGAAGGGGATAAATGTTATGACAAATGGTTCGAACGCATGCAAAAATGTATTAATTATAAAGAAGAATTTTACGAAAAAAATAACAGACCTATTCTGGCTGTCAATTTACAAGAAACAATTTGTCAAAATTTTGTCAACCTGACTTGTAAGACCTATTCAGGCAAAGACTTGACAAATGAAAAGCTTTATTTATTCATCACAGGAAGGTGAAAAGCATGTTGCCAGAAAGCAGCTGTTGAGTGTTGCATGCTTATTGAAAAAAATACCCTAATTTTGTTAAGTTCCTTTTTTAAAATGAAAATATTAATTTATCGTTGAGAATTTGTTAGCTCTTTTGATATTATATATTTAAATATTGAAGCCTTTAAAACAATGGCACAAAAAATTTATTTTCTCTTTTCTTTTAGAACTTGGTTTAAAGTTATTTCTCAAAAAAACTTAGAAAAAACTAAAATCGTTATATTTTTATAACTATTGAGAAATTTAGTAAAAATTTTAGTAAGTATAATAAAGGTAATCAAACTACCTTTTCAATGATACCAGCTCTGATGAAATATGTTCAAAACTTTCAAAGATATCACACTTTTAAGATGGAACTTTTAACCTCTATATTTTCTAAATCAAAAGAGAAATACACTTTTTCTTTCCACAATCTTTTTAAACGATTCAATGTTTTTAAATCACTTGAAAATATTTAAGGAAACAAATATATAAAAATTTCATTTTGCACTTTAATTATCCCCCACAACATATTTGATCAATACTGCTTATAGGAGGCAACACTTTGTTTTGACAGTGTTTAAGTTATTTCAAGAAAATTGACGAAATAGTTTTTATTTTTATTCTTCTTTATTTTTATTTTCTTTCTTTAGTTCTTATTATTTTATTAATTTGTATTAAATATTATTATACAATTATAATCATTTATTTGATTTGGCGAGCAAAATATGAGCAAACAAACCAGCAGCAGCTGGATATCTACATACAAAATTCACTGTCAACACCTTTTTTGCTATTTACAACTGTGTCAAGAAAAGAGCTTTTAGAATTGAACGAGAATAGGAAATATTGACAATTGTCAATATATTTACTATTGTTAATATGTTGAACTTTGTCAACTCATCGGAATAGGTCTGTAAAGCTATTTTGAATAAGAAAAAAATTGGGTACTTATATTTATTCCCGAAATATATGTAGCAATCCTCATATTGCATATTTCTGATAAATTAAAACTTAATGTAAACACTAGAGTTAATTTTTCTTACTTGTTCGTTTAAGTTCTCACAAATCTCCGCACTCAATCCGTTCATTTTATTGCCGTTCTGGTTATTGTTGTTGTTGTTGTTGATTATATCGACGACCCCACCACCAACACCATCGACCGTTTTATCCTCGAAATCACAAAGCAGTTTATTACGAAAGTTCTTTAGATTCTCCAACTTGAAGCCGTTGGTATTCGTATTATTGGTCTTATTGCAATTATTAAATTTATTAGTTAATGTTTCAATATTTAAAATTTTATCCGCACAATTATTTGTATCAATGAGTTTGTTTTCAATAAAGACCAATGAGTTTGGACCCGATGGCACAATATCCTCAAAATCGGCAGGATTGAGACTGAGGAAAGTCTCCTGATCAATTAGCACGGGTTTATTGGAATCGTAATGAACGCCAAAACCGCCGAAGCTATTTGTCATGGAGTTATGCGCAGGCGTGGTGTTAAAATTTAAGTTTAAATCTTCTAAACTTTCAGTGGATTGATTAAGACTAGATTGTTTATCACCGAATTTTATAATGGAGTGATTATTTCGATTATTATTGTTATTATTGAGAGTTCTATTTTTATTATTGGAGTTTTGGTTGTAGTTGTTGTTGTTTTGCGTTGCTGTTGTTGTTGTTACTACTGCTGGACCAACAAATTCAAACTGGCCAGCCCACATATCATAGGCTAAGTCGATGCTATCGGGCTGGCTTGCAGGTTGACTACTCATGATTCGATTTTGCTTTGAGTGTTGGAGTATCTGTCAAGCATGGGCGTGTCACTGGGTTGTATAAGCTTTTCGTTGTTTTTTTTTTTGTTTTTGTTTTGTTTTGCCTTCAAGAAAGTGTTTTTTTTTTTGCACTATTTACAGGAACATGTTTTTTGTAACAATTGGTGAAAAAAATTTTCTCTCGATATTGTTCAGAGCGAACATTTATGATTTAAAGCCTGGGAGAGATAATACATTATAACTTTATAGGTACTATTAAAACATTTGAAAATTCTTTGAAAATTATGAAAATTTATTTTTTTACAGTTATAAATTTCATAAAACAGTTAACGAACATTAATTCTTTTAACTGTTAAAAGAAGTGCGATTATTTTGGTTATTTTTTACATAGTTTATGCGTCTTGTTGTAATTTGTAATTTGAACTCAAGAGTTATATTTATCTCGTAAGAAAATTTTATGTCATGCTACTAAGTAACTTTTTTTTAATTTATTTTTATTTTATTTTTATTTTTATTTTATTTTTATTTTTGTTTTTGTTTTTGTTTTCCGAACTGTAATTATTGTCACGATGTAACGTGTGCGGACATTGTTCAATGCAACTAATTAAATGATTCTGCTTCGTTGCACGTGACTTTGGTGCGAAATTGCACGAGATCTCTTTGTGTCGTTATATGATGACAGTGCTGCCAATTAGTTGATTACACTTTGAATAATTTTCAACTTAAAAAAAAAAATCGATGTTTGTAAAGGTTGACAAATTTACGCACTCTCTCAGACGTAAACAAATAAAATTTACTCAAACATAACTTGGACTTAAAGAGCTTGTGAGCTAACTCTTCAATAAGAGCTTGTGTGTAAGTGAAAGTTCCCAAAAGTCGTTGGCATAGTAAAAAAAGGCAAGCTTGGCAACCCTAGACCATGGCAATGGAGTAAATTTACGAGCTTTTTGTTAAAATTTACCAATTAAGCTTGATTGACAATTGACGTAAAACTGATCTATTTGGCAATACTGGTGCTTGCACAAGCATTTTGAGAATATTTCAGAAAATAAAATTTTTCCAATATTTGTTATAAATTTCATAAAACAGGTTTTATAATGAACATTAATTCTTTTAACAGAAATTTATAATAATTTTGACGACAGTCTGAATATCTTCATTTTTAAAATTTTTTGATAATCCTGTGACAAAAAACTTAGGAAATTTACTCCATGTTTATATGCATGATCACATAAATTTCATGGTTATCTTATCTTTTGTTCCGACTTTACGATATTTACACTATTTCAGTCGCACGCGTCATTCTTTTATTTAAATTTATTGCTTTAAATTAAAGCGTACTTTGTCATTCAATTCTTTTTTTTTTCAATTTTTGTATAAATTTTATTAATTTTTTTATAACGTACGTTATACAAACAACTGTTTTCCATACACATCTTTACATTTCTCGCTCGCTGATTCAGTGCGTTTGCGACTCATCAGAGTCGTGAGTTTTCTTAGATACTAAAGAGTGATTTTTTAAGTGCCTGATAACTTTTTTTTTAAAAAAAACGCATAAAATTTGCAAAATCTCATCGGTTCTTTATTTGAAACGTTAGATTGGTCCATGACATTTACTTTTTGAAGATAATTTCATTTAAATGTTGACCGCGGCTGCGTCTTAGGTGGTCCATTCGGAAAGTCCAATTTTGGGCAACTTTTTCGAGCATTTCGGCCGGAATAGCCCGAATTTCTTCGGAAATGTTGTCTTCCAAAGCTGGAATAGTTGCTGGCTTATTTCTGTAGACTTTAGACTTGACGTAGCCCCACAAAAAATAGTCTAAAGGCGTCAAATCGCATGATCTTGGTGGCCAACTTACCGGTCCATTTCTTGAGATTAATTGTTCTCCGAAGTTTTCCCTCAAAATGGCCATAGAATCGCGAGATGTGTGGCATGTAGCGCCATCTTGTTGAAACCACATATCAACCAAGTTCAGTTCTTCCATTTTTGGCAACAAAAAGTTTGTTAGCATCGAACGATAGCGATCACCATTCACCGTAACGTTGCGTCCAACAGCATCTTTGAAAAAATACGGTCCAATGATTCCACCAGCGTACAAACCACACCAAACAGTGCATTTTTCGGGATGCATGGCCAGTTCTTGAACGGCTTCTGGTTGCTCTTCACTCCAAATGCGGCAATTTTGCTTATTTACGTAGCCATTCAACCAGAAATGAGCCTCATCGCTGAACAAAATTTGTCGATAAAAAAGCGGATTTTCTGCCAACTTTTCTAGGGCCCATTCACTGAAAATTCGACGTTGTGGCAGATCGTAAGTCTATTCATGATGAAATGTCAAAGCATACTGAGCATCTTTCTCTTTGACACCATGTCTGAAATCCCACGTGATCTGTCAAATACTAATGCATGAAAATCATAACCTCAAAAAAATCACCCTTTAGCTATTCTTTTTGATTTTATTTATACCGTTGATTCAATCTTGTTAGTGCGAGTAGAGTGGTGTATTTATGCAACATCTGGGTGGCAGATTCTGAATCATTAATAAATAAATAATTTTAATTCTTGGAATTTAGATCAACGCAATGCATTAAGAAAAATGTTTGTGAAATACAAGGCCTTGGGAGGCAACCTGGGGGTATACAAGGGGCATAACTTTGAGTGATGATTTTGTAGACATTGGAAAAGCATTCTAAATCTTTATTTTGTTGATAAGTCAAGTAAAAATGGCTCATTTCAATAGAAAACTTCAACAGCGACGTCATAAAATAAAAATGGTCAGTCAGAAAATATTAAAATGAAAATAAATGTGAAAATTCATGTATAAATAGCAAAATCATTAGCGGAATTCACGACATGGCGTTGTTGTGATAAATTTTTACAATATATGAGACAGAAATCCCACCTAAGATGAAATATTTCTAAATATTTTAGGGGTATTCACGATGTGATGTAATTGTAATAAATTGCTATACACTATGCGTTAGTAATATGATTATTTAAAACAATGCTGGATATATAGCAATAATATTAGAAGCTTTGAGTATTTAATTTTGTGCCCATTTCTGTTAAATGTAACAAATATTAAACGAAAAGAGGGAATATTAAAATAATATTGGTAGCATTCATGATGTGGCTATTTTGTATTGTATTAAGAAATATGCCCACACATACTTTAAAAAAAAATTTTTTTAAATGGTCGGAAATTTAATGAAAATATTTATTAATAGCTTCAGAAGCACTCATAATGTGGGACAAATACCACCCTTATTGGGAATTTAGTTTTATTACAAAATACCTCAACTAAAACTAGATATTTTACTTTTATCTTGAAAGAGCGATTTCCAGGGTCCAAATTGCATTTTTATCTCAAAAAAAAAAAAAAAAGCTAAAAAAAATAGAATATGACACCTTTAAAGTGGAAAAGTGATGAAAAAGTGGATTTTTTTTAAACATATTATTTTCAGGACACTAAAAGTAATCCATTCCAAACCAGAGATAAATAGAGATAAAATACTTAAGTTTTGACTTTGGTGTTAGAATTATTTAAATATTGAAAAAAGGAATTATGTCATTTATAGAGGGCTTTATCGATGCTGCACAATGACATAAATAACCAATTTAAACAATATATGGAGACGCAATCTGGTCGCTCGATTGACGAAGTGATGTCTTTGAGGAATTTTTGAAGATTTCACCATTTTAATGACGTCACTTTGTATGGGAGGTAGGCGTGGTTTTCATTAGATTATGACAAATTTCATGTGTAGAAAGCGTGTTTTGAATATAAGCAAATTTTGTGCAACATTTTTAAATTTCAGATTAATTTTTGTGGACTTTTTAGAGATATGTATTACCATTTTGACGATGCTACTTAGTATTGAAGGTAAGTGTCGTTCTCATTCTAATTTAACAAATTTCACATGTAATTCGCGTATTTGGAATTAAAGGTCAAGTGCAAAATTTCAAGGTCTTGGATCAGTGTCGACCACAGCAACAGCATTTGTCTCATTTACTCTTTCGTGTATACATAAAAAGACGAAGTGTTGCTCCACACGCGTGTGTACTACACGGTCGACACTGTTTAAGATTAATTTTTGTAGAATTTTTAGAGATTTTACCATTTTCGTATAGTCACTTTCCATGGGAGGAGGTTTTCAACCGATTTGGCTAATTTTCGAACTTGCTATTCTTTTTTTAAAAGCTACTTAAGAAAAATTTCAGCAATGATTGAAATCGGTCAGTTCCTAGGGACTCCACTGGATCTATATTAATTTTTTACATGATTTTGTATAGTTGATATACATAAAAGTTCATGTCTGTAACGAAACTCTGTCAGAAGAATAGGCAAATAAAATAATAGATCTGTACAAAAAATCATCGAAATTGGTTTGATCCTTGGGTACCATAGTTCAGCAGTTTTTTCAAAATGAATTTCTTCAAAAAGGAGGACTGTTTTTTATAGCCTGTAACATAAAAGACAAAGGGCATTAACTAAAAAAACCGCTACTAAGTTTAACTGCTTTTTTAGCAAATGTCTGACAAAATTTGCCTTTTTGAGTAGCTTATTTATTTTTATTTTATTTATTTATTTTTTTTTTTAATTTGAAACTTCACCAAAATTCTTTTTTATTTTTTTTTTTAATTTGAAAATTCGACAAAATTCTGTTTCAACTTTTTTTTTTTAAATTCTAAAACTAAAAACGGATCAAAGTTTTCTCTTGCAAACGTGGTTTTCAATTTTAATTTTTGAAAAAAATATATTTTTAGAAGATTTTTTTTCTCTGAACATCAAAAACACATTGGACACCACCTTGCATGTTTCTAAATATTAAGACGACTCTTACAGTGCCTACATTTTAAGCAAAAATATTTTAGATTAACCTTAATAGGAGTATATAAGTCTGTCGAATTATACCAACTTTTAAGAATTCCGAGAAGAATTTTTTTTATTTATTTCCACTGCGCAATGCACTGTGCATGGGGGGGATTTGTGGATTAGAGCGACGATATAAGAAAATATCAAAAATTCACAATGTTAATTAATTTTGTTAAATTGTTTTTTTTAAACTCCATAAATTTTCTTTATCGTGAATACCCTTGTTAAAATAGTAAAAACGCAGAATCAAGCACGAAAATTAAATTGCAACGCTGGCAACTCTATTTTGTCTCTCGTTTTTGCTGTTCTGCACTGTTGTGGCTCTCAACACACAGAATTTGCCTGCAGTTAGTTGCATGTTAAACTGATGAACTTGCGATAAACTCTGATGTTATAAAATTGAAAAAAAATAAACATTGCAACAAAAGCAATAAAATTCTCACTGGGTACCCCAGGCTGCTAACTTTATTGTTTATTGATTTCAGTTTAGAGGAGTATTGTTTGTAGATTCTATAGCAAATATTATTTCAAACACAACAGGGTACAATAGTTAATTTTATTTTAAATGTTTTATTTTTTTAAAATAATGCATCTTTAACTTGAATTGGTTTTAAAACTACATAATTTCTTTTAATTACTTTATTTAATGTAGTGTCTTTAGCCAAAGCTGCAAAAGATCGTTAAGTTTTTGTTTTTATTTTAACCAAAGTAAATGCATTTAATGCTCAAACTGCACTAAACTAAACTGAACTGATTAATTTTATGTTTGTGAATAAAAAAAAACCTACTCGTAACATTACAATAAATAAAGTTATTGCCCTTAATAAGTATAAAATTCAAATAAATCAAGTCTAAGGTAGTGATGTATGGCTATAGATAAGGTCAATAAACCCAGAAATGCAGCAAACCCTCGCTGGGGATCGAACCCATGTAAGCTAAGTTTGCAACATGAATAATTTAAGAAAAAAGAAAAAAAAAGTTAAGATCTGAAAAGCAAAAGCACATCAAAATTTTACAACATTAAAAAGCGATTAAAAAGAACAACATTTCCGCTGTTTTAAAAAGGTTTTTCATAACTTTAAGTACAGCGTGGAAAATATTTGGCTGCATCAACAATAAAAAAGAATTTAAGAAAACATACAAAAACTCATTAAAAAGTCGTCGCAATTTAAATAACAATCATTACATATAGAATAAAACTAATTATTACCAACTACTTAAAAGCTGAATGTTAGAAACTCAACTCATTGAAGTTGAACTTGGAAATTTGTGTGAAAATTCTTGCCTTCTGGTAATAAACTTAAAAAAATAAAAAAACAAAAACAATTTTAATGACATACCATCGTATGTTGACATCAAGATTCCACATTTAAATGGCAAATGACGGGAACAATATTGAGAAAATGTGGGCCTTCTCATCTTTTTATTGTTTAAGCTTAAACACCCGCTAAAGGTTGCGCGTCCTCTTTATAAACTCGTTATTTTTTAAATTTTCTTAAATCATCATGAAAATACTTCCACACATATCCGCTGGTTTGACTGATGGCTTGACGCACTGATTGATAGATGTCAAAAACAGAAAAAAAAACTTGTTTCATGAAGCAAAGAGTTCTAAAAATAAACGCCATATGTTTTGTAAACATATATAAAAGATTACCTTAAAAAACCAATAAAATGGTATTTGAGGCAAAGGAAAAACATAAGTTAATTAAGACCATTTTCAGACAAGACAACACAATTTTAAACAAACCTGGAATTTTTAGGAATTGCTTGTCTTTTAAACGCTTGAATCATAAATTGTTTTCAATAAATTTGAAGATATTCCAGATAAATATATAAACAAATGGGTATTCACGCTGGTTTGTATTTGAAGCAAATCTTCTTAATAATTCATTATATTGAGACTGGCTGCATTGACTCAAGTATTTCTTTAAATTCATCTTCACATGTGTATATCTTTTTTTTATAACTTTGCAGATTGATTCATTTCATTTTTTCATGATATTTTCAAAATTGTTTTAGCTTTAATTTTCAGATATCATATAATTCTTATCGAAAAATTGATTAAGCAAACCATAGCATACCGAAGCATTTATTATTTTAAAAAAGAGTATTTACAATGGTGTGAGAGCATATTGTTAGTAGGTATATGCAATAGGTTTTTCGTATAGAATTTATGCAAGAGAATAGCAAATGAAAATTAGTTTAATTTGTGGTTGTGATTGCAAAAGATGCAAGTATATTTAACATTTGCTTTGATGCAAGACTATTTGCACCAGTTATATTATTGGAGTAAGAATATTTGCAATGGCGTTGTAAATACATACAAAACTTTTCCCGTATATCATTTATGAAAGGATAAAACAAATGGAAATTAATTAGATTTCAAACATTTTATATTTGCTATTATGCAAGACTATTTGCACCGGATCGTTTACTGTCCTAAAACATTTTGTCTTTGTCAATGACAAAATTTTAATACAAATAACAAATCTATCACAAATACACAATACAAGACCAAATACATCACATTGTGAATACCTCTAAGCTTGACAAATCTTACTTTGGTGTAACGCCATAAAAGTGTCAACTGACATTTAAATAAATATTGGTAATAAATGGTGCTTTTTTAGAGGCATAATCGATTGACTTGAAATAAAATATTGAGATGACATAATTTCATACTGAAAATTGGCTTTACAGGGTGGGCCATCTAGTGGTTTCTTTCTACATCATACGTTATTTTGACACTGACAGCTGTTTCCCGCTCGAAATCTTGACATAAAGTCAGTATTATACCTTCGCGGGAAGAAATTGGTCGCTTAACGCTTGAACAACGTTGGGAAATATTGGAAACTTATTTCCAAAGTGAGTGTTGTGTAGTCCAAACAGTGCGTTATTTTAAAAGAAGATGATTTGGGTGAAAAATCATCTTTTCTGACGAGGCGCACTTTCATCTCCGTGGATAGGTTAACAAACAAAATTGCCGCATCTGGGGCTCGTAAAACCCGCACGTTCTTGTCGAGAAGCCGATGCATCCACAGAGAGTGACATTTTGGTGCAGATTGTGGAGTGGTGGCTTCATTGGACCATTTTTCTTCGAAAATGAAGCTGGGAACAACTTTTCGGTCAACGGTGGGCCTTACAGAGCCATGTTACCCTACTCTTTTTTACTGAAATTGGAGACATGAATTTGGACGACTTCTGTTTCACGCAGGATGGCGCACCATGCCACAAACGATCTTTTGACCACCAAATTCCCAAATCGTATTATAAGCCGTCTTGGCGATGTCAATTGCCCGCCTCTGATCTTGGATTTGACCCCTTTGGACTTATTTTTTGTGGGGAGCCATGAAGGACCGATGTTATGCCAACAATCTGGGAACAATTCAAACACTTAAGGTAACATCCAAGCAATCCGTAAGCTACAACCCGAAACCATCAACAAGATCTTCGAAAATTGGAGTGACATAATACGCTACTGTGACGTCAGGCACTTGAGCGATGTTGTGTTCCATAATTATTGGGAATGTTTGCTCTTACTAATAAAGACATAGACCGTGTGCGAGTTGCATTAAATGCAGCCTAAACGAAATTGTGTCCATAAAACAGTGCTTCCTAAATAATTTAGGTAGATTCTGAGCTACATAAATGCTTCCTAAAATGATGACATTTTCTAAGAGAAAATAATAATGGAATTTCTTAACCTGTCATTGTGTTTAATTTATGTTAATTTAGGAATGAACTGTCAAAAAAATTGGGAAATTCGCACACCTCATTGCACTGCATTGCAATTTTTTGCAGGGATGCAAATTTTCAATTTAGTTTAGGTTGCATTTAGATCAACGTGCACACGGCCATAATATATGGAAGAAATTTAATTTATTATTTTAATTCATTTAAAAAAAAAACTTGTATTTGGCCCACCCTGTATTATCCACTGTTTGTTTGCATAAACCAACGACTTCATATAACCACGTAGAAAATAATCCAAAGGCGTTAAATCCCACTAACTTGATGGCCAATTGAAAGGTCCATTTTGAGAAATAACACGTTCGTCAAATGTTTTCACACATTTTTAAAACACCTAATATTTTAAAATTATAAAATGCGGTATATGTTCCGATAATGTGAAAAATTATTGTTTGAAAATATTACAAAATGTACAGCATACATATAAGTATGAAAGATTTATGCCAGAATCAATATAAAACATGTCTTCTCAAGCATTTTTAATCAAAAATGTGCGACATGTGTTTTGATCGAGGCAAGTAAATGTTGGCCAAAGGTAAAATTATCTGAAAATGTGCCGCCAATAAGAGCTTGGAAAAAGCTCAATCCATAGCGCTACATCTTCCATTCCATACATAAAAACGTGCACAACCGTCAGCTGTACTCTTTGCCTGTATTTCTTTCTCACTCATTTGTCTGTTATTTCAAAACACATTTCTACCTCTGACAGTTGCAACACAGCTGTTTTTCTTAGGCAGTCAGTAGCAGACATAAGGGTTTATCTTGATGTTACGCGTTGCCACCTTAATCAGTGCTTTGTGCAGATTGTCACGTGAATTCCTAACGGTACAGCTATAATATTATTATTCTAATGTCTTGTATGTTAATTTCATAACTTCTTTACAAATTTTTATATGAATTTTTATTTTATTTAATCCGATGTTGATGATGTTACAATGCTTCGTTTACACTTCCTCAAGCTAGGTGTTGTTTTTCTTTGGTTTTGTTTCCTGAGTTTTTCTTTTTTTTTTCTTTTCATTTTTTTTTAAAATTTTCTTATTATTGCAAATGTTCTAAATTCTTTATGCATTCGCCATTGTTCTATAATTTGTTTCTTTATCTATGAAGAATCTGTTGTGGCTTTTGTGAGTTTCTTTGTTCATCAAAGTGGAAAATTATTTTTTCCAAAGCCAAACGTCCAGCCACAGAAATACACACAAACACACACACAAACAAATACAACAGCTGGTTAATTCCAGTTTTCTTAGCCTTCTAGTTATTGTCTTAATAACTTTAGCTTCTAGAACGAACTATGCTATACTTAGCTGCCATAGAATCTAATTGTACCGCATTCAATGGTTGGTTAAACTCACAAAAATACAAAAAAAGAAAAAAGAAACACAAAAAACGAATTTGCTTATTTGTGAAAAAAATTACACTTTGTTTTTAGTTGTGCAAATGATGGCACGACAGGAAGTGTGGGTAGGTGTGGCTGTTCTGTAGAAATTAAGACTGCAATTATGTGGGGAGCTTCTTAGCTGACCTGTGTATTTGCTGTGCGCCCTATTTCATGGTTTAGTAGTTGAGTATAATCAATAAAAAAATTCACATTTTCGAATAAATTTAGAAAGAACAGCGTTTTATTGCATGCTATACTGTCTTATCTAATACCTTAAGCTTTCAATGTCAGAAGTTCATAAGACAAACTGATAATACCGGATTGGCGTGACAAACTCAAATAAATTTTTGGCTAAACTGTCTGAAAAGGAAACTTGTGAGTTAGGTCTATGAGAGAGCTACTATACACTGCAAGAAACTCGTTTCAAAACTCAAAGTCAACAGTCAAAGAAATTCTGAAGAAATATCGGTCAGAATTTTCTTAAAAATACTACCAAAAATTTATTTTATATAATTTTTGGGTAATTTTTCAACCACAATTTTAATATTTTAAAAGAATTACTCATGAAATTTGATAAAGCCATGAAATTTTAATTTACAATGTTTAGAGGCATTCAAGATAATGTGTATTTTTGATATATGTAGGTATTTAAAGTGGCGTCCGTGGCGTAGTTGGTTAAAGTGCGTGGCCGCTATGTCAACGAACTTTGGAGACCCAGGTTCGAACCCCAGCAGCGACAGAAAATTATTTGAATTAAAATAATTTTTCTGTACGGCCGCCACCTCTCTGCAGACAATGGCAAACCTCAGAGAGTAATCAAAATGCCATGTAAAGCTTCTTGAGAACGAGAACATTCCGTTCATCGCCGTTCGGAGTCGGCGTTAAGCATGTAGGTCCGGTTCTCGGTCAATTGTGTACAAACTTTATAACACGCACAACACAATTGATCATAAGAAGCTAGGTCAAAGTCCTTTCAAGGGCTGAAATGGCCAGTTATTTATTTATTTTTTTATTTTATTTATTTAAAAAAAACCAACATAAGCTGTGAACCATATCCGCTTTAAATTAAATTAAAAAATAATTTCTTTTTAAGAAATTAAAAAGAAATGTGCTTTCCAAATGTAACAATTTTTACTACGAATACAATAGGGTTGTTCACTATTCATTGCAAATAGTCTTGTATCAAAGCAAATTTAAATTACATTTCCACCTTTACATTCTCAACAACAAATAGCCTTTGCATAAATGCTAAACCGAAAACCTTTTGCATATGCTTATAATTTGCTCGCACGGCATTGCAAATGCTCCTCTCATTTCAAAAGCAATAAATACAACATGTTTTCCGAAAATTAAGGCTATATTGAAAATGAAATAAAAACAATTATCAAGTTGGAAAAATTATTTTATAAAAAGATGTATGTATAGATGGTTTTACAGAAACAGAAATGGCTGCGATTTATATGAGTGTTTTTTTCCTAATATTGCAAAGTAAATCTGTTTAAGTATGTTGCAAAATTGCACAATTTTGCTACCTCATTTGCACCGGATCGTGAATAGCCCTGATATGAAGTTTTGTATTTAAAGCTCAATGTATTTTTGCGCTTATTAGCTTGTCAAAGTTAGTGGACTGCTAAAACCACAGAGACTACTGATGAGTCTGAGTAGCGTCCGACGAAACCATGGTCTAGTCTGCTCGGTTTGTTCTGCAAATAACTTTGTTGCTGTAGAACAGGTTGCTTCATGAATTATTTGGCATAAAGCTCAAAATATAATTCTTAAAAAATTCTGTTTTTTATAAAACTATGAATTATAAAATTAAATAAGTATTTTTTTTGTTGTTTTTTTTTTGCATATGTTAAAAATTTAGCAAAAATAACATGTTTAAAATTTACCTCAAATAAACCATATTAGACGATAAATACCACATGCGCCATATATATACCATATACACAATATCGTGAATGACCCTTATATAGTATTTTTTTTTTTCAACATAAAAACAAATTTACAAAATTATGCTAGTAAACTACAAATTGGAAAATTATATTGAATTAATGTTGTATGCGTGTAAAATTATGCAAGGGCTGCCTTTTAAGTCTTAAGCTATGGCAACACTAAGCATTGTCACATGAAATTTGACAGTTCCATTCGAAAATTTAACATTTTCTTGCATAACTGTACTTACAACTTTTTGGTGTATGTGCGCTAAATGTGTTGTTTAAAGAGGTTTTGAAAATTTTATTTGATGATTTTTTACGATTTTGGTGGATTGACAAGAAAAAATTATGCAACGATCAGCTTAGTTCAACTTTTGGTGATGAAGCACTACACCTAGCGACTGTAATATCCTCTGGGGCCGAATCGCCGCATCCGTGACGTAACGGCTTTCGTATGAGAAAAAATTAATCTTATGAGAATCTCATGAGATTAATTTCGTATCTCATGAGATTCTCATACGATTAATTTTTTCTCATACGAAAGCCGTTACGTTCACGGATGCGGCGATTCGGCCCCTGGTTAATTAGGCGCAAGACTTAAAGGTCAACCCTCGTATCATAAATACAAAGGTTTTCAACATCAAAATTCAACTTTTTACACTCCCACTGCAACATTTAACAAAACAAATTTGAATTTTTATATTTGAACTTTTTAATTTGTGTTCTGTTTTGTAAAAAGTTAAATTTGAAATGTAAAAAGTTAAATGGACTAGTTTTATAAAAATTAAAAATAATGCAAGAGGTTAAACTTGATTTGTCAAAAGTTGTATTTGAACTGTAAATGGTTTAATTTGATATTAAAAACCTATACCACACCGTTAATATTTCTATTGTATTTAATTTATAATATTGAATTTTTAATAATTGATCAAATGTTGAATTTAACACTCAACTCTGTAAAGTAAAAGAATAAAAGATTTTGAAGGATTTTTTAAGAAACGACCAAAAAACTTGAGAGAAGATCTCCTTGTATTTCGAGTTGAGGTAGCGCAAGTCCTGCTTTCCACACCGAAAAGACGAAGGGATGTTCTATTCTCATCTAAAAACCGAAAAACGATCAGTACTTTCCTTTTCCGGGAACTAGGGAAAGACTAGATGGTGGAGAACATTGATCAATAGTGGACAAATTATCAACTGAATGCAACTGTTTGGTGAAAAAATGTACAAGTCGCACGCTCACTTATGCAAAGTCTTTGCAACGAGTGCAAAAATGCAGCATCTACTTGTGCCTTACAAGCGACAGGAATTGTTTTAAGGATTTTCATATGTTATTAAACAATTAATTCCTTTAAAAGTGTAAACTACATTCAAATTCAAAAATATTTCTTTTTGGAATACTAAAAAGTCATAAATTTATATGAATTTATAAAAATTTGTTTTATTTTTACTAGCATGTTTGCAATAATGCTGAAAATTCTTTTTAATTTTAAAAATCCTCTGAATTATAATGTAAGATTGTCATAGATACTTTTTAATAAAATACATCTTTAATACATACTACCTTGTCATATTTTTGTATAACTTAAGACCCAATCCACACAAATGTGAAGGTCCACTGTCCGAAGATGGAACAATTGGAATTTCTTAAAAACATTATTTTTTAAATTTAGAGACCTAAATAGATCTAGAATATTAACCCTCAATTAAATGCACCAAAATTTCAAAACTCTGGGCCCGAAAGGGTTAATATAAGTACTTGGAAATTTCTGCTCAAATTTTTAGCATATCATAAATTATTGTTACTTCAACAACATAGCTTCTTGCAGCAAACATAGCTCTTCTCTGCTTTGTAATTCAAACGCAATCTGGCAACACCTGAACATGTGCATTTTTATGGCAGTGCCAAGTGTTGTTGCCACATTTCGTGTTTTATTTAACTTCTGCAGCAACTGTTTGATATAAAAATTTTTTTTTCTAACAGCCGTACCAAGCAGCTAACAATGAAAATAATTAATTAACAATTTTAATTGCTAATTAATTAAAATGCATTAGTTTTTCTTTGTTTTGTCCTAGCAAAAAAAAAAAAAAATGGGAAAAAGAGTTGCCATTACTTCTGTTGTTCGAGCATAGAAAAAAGAGCAAACTTTCATTTTCATTTGCATGGAAAATTATGACTTTTTGCTATTAGTACAATTAAAAATAGTCAAATTTACATAATTTCATAAAAAGCATGCAAAGAAGCATGTGATTTTTTTTTTGTAATTTTTTTCAATTCAATTCAATCATAAAATAATGAGCTGGAACAATAAGATATGTAAATTAAGAAACCACATTAAATTTAAATTCAAATCAACTACCATTCATGCCAAACCACATCAGGCCATCCATGTGAAGACAAAATATAAAGGTTGGCAGCTCGAAATTGAAACAGTAAAGTTCACTCATCTAATGATTTTTAAAAATGGAAGCAGTTGCGTTGCGCCTTAAACTAAAAAAAATCAAGTTTTAATTTTTGTTTTTTTTTTTTTTTTGTGTATAGCTCTTTAAATTGTTAAGTGGTCAATCGAAAATAATTGTTATCTTTATCTTAAGTCATTGAAGCTTATCTGAGCAACAACAAATGCCAACAAAAAATACAAAACTAAAACGGAAAAACAAGCATTTCATGGCAATTTGAGTCAATTAAGCAAATACTGCACATTTAAAAGGTTTCTCAAGTTATCGACAGACTCAAAACTATTTGAGTGGAAATGCATTGAAAAGAAATTACTTTGGAATTAATTTTATCTCAAGGCATAAAATACTTCAAAATTTCTAAAAATACGAAAGCTCATAAAATTTTCGAGTTGCTCAAGTGAGTGCGTTCTAAGCATTTACGATGGTTGCTATATATATTTCGGGAACAGATGCAGTCTTCTTCAAGTGTATATATATTTTTTTTTCAAACTCAATTGAAACATACATCTTGAACGGAAATGCATCATCTGTTTATTTATATTGTAATGTAGTAGTGGGTCTCCAATTAAGCAATGATAAATGGTATCTTCCAAATGTCCCCCCAGTGTACGTCTATAGATTTTGATTCTCTTGGTAAAGCTTGCGATCATATTTCGGTATATTTGGGGCTCCATTTCTGCAATTTCTGGCCCAAGTTGTCTTTTAAGACTTCAATTGTTTGTGGTTTAAAGGCAAAGAGCCTTTCTTTGAGATGGCCCCCATAGAAAATAGTCTAAAGGTGTTAAGTCGGGCGAACTTGGCTGCTAAATTGTTTCAGAATTTTGAGAGTTTATTCTTCCCGGGAATTTTGTATACAATAAATTCTTTGTTTCGCTGGGTGTGTGACATGTCGCATCGTCTTGTTGAAACCATATATTTTCAATATCCATACCAGAGATTGGTATGAGACTATTCGACATTTTTTGCTACTCGAATAACATTCGTCGTCAGTCACAATCGCACACAAAAATAAATGCATGCATACCACTCGAGTCCGTTAAGTACTGCACACATTGACGACGACAACGACGACAGCGACGACAAGCTGTCAAATTAGGAATAGTTTTATATCGACGACACGACATTGCGACATTAGACCAAATTCTCTCCATCTATATCTATACTATTATATAAAAGGGTTCTCTCGGATTTTTATCGCTCAATCACGGGGTAACCGCTGAGCCGATTTTAATAATTCTTTCACTATTCAATTGCTATAAGAAGCGACCCTGTTACTGGGTACTTCGTTTTTGGTAAAACTTTTTATTTAATTATTTAATTTATGCATTTTAATCCATGCTGCTATTGTATGTATAAGCAGCACAAAATAACAGCAAACAATAGCTTAAGCTCTTTGTTGAGAGAGAGAGGTGAAAGTCTACAACTCACCGCGCTGCCATCTTGAGTGGATAATTGCACTCAGTTCATTTCTGCTGCAGTGTTGCCATAAGTCTAATAAATCGTATTTATTTTGATTTTACTAAAATTTAACTCTTTTCATTCCAAGAAGAACCAACTCTTTATATTTCAATAAGAAATATTCTTAAATAAATAAAATGAATTAAAAATATTTGGTTCTTGAGTGTTTATTTAAAATATGTTTTCATATCATATTTTTACTCCCAAGTAACGCTGGGAACGGGTATGCTAGTAAGAAATACATGTAAAACAATTTGACAGATGCCGTAATGTCGCTGTCGTCGTCAATGTATTCAGTGCATAAGCACAGTTTGTCACGATTCAGAATAGAGACATAGGCAACATCCAGACAATGCAGACGGTCGGATGCTTCTCTTAAAACTAGAGTGTCTACTGCTGCATGAATTTTTCATACAATCATAAAATTTGTATGGGAGCCCCCCTAAGGAGTGGTCGGAGGGGAAAGGTCCCAAAGGAAAACTGTTCCTTTTACAAAAGTAATGTGGGTCAATCATACATATTAAACCTCTCCGGCCCTCCCTTAAAGCCCTCCTATTCAGGTGTAGGGAATAAATATACTAAAATCACTATATTTGTATGGGAGCCTCCCTAAGGAGGGGTCGGAAGGGACACGTCCTCAAGGGAAAAATGTTACTTTTGTAAAAGTAATGGGGGTCGGTCATACATATTAACCCTCTCCGGCCGTCCTTTAAAGCCCTCCTGTTCAGGTGCAGGGAATATATATACAGAAATCATTATATTTGTATGGGAGCCCCCCTAAGGGGGAGTCGAAGGGGGTAGGTCCCTAAGCAAAAACTTTTCTTTTTGCAAAAATAATGAGGGTCTGTCATACAGGTTAACCCTCTCCAGCTCCCTCACATAGTATGAAAACCTAGTGTGACCCGAAAAAACTGACTTCATATTCGGTTACAGTGACTTCGAAAATATTGAACGAAGTCGTCAAACCCCACGGGGTGAGAGATGCACTCAAATGTGAGTGTATTTAACAATCTTTCCTTGGTGCGATTGGACATAAAAGCATGTATTTTCATTGCTTTTGGCGAATGTTGCTTATGTCTTGCTTCGTTCGATATTCTTGATTCGTAGGTATTCGGTATCTCAAGCTCTCGTACTCTATGCCATTCGTTCCACACCGATTGGTACATGTATGTATTCGCGCATTAATTTTAATGCAGAAGGCACATTCGTAGCTCGTATATTGACGAGACATTCGAAACGCCATTTGAATGCACTCAAGTTGTTCTCTGATCCATACCATCAACAATAGGACAAAAAAACTTATGTTAAAATGTCACGTTATCGCAATGCGTTGAACGGTAAAATGTCTCAATGATACCACCAGATCAAAATGCACAACAAACAGTAACATGAGAGGAATGTAAAGGCTTCTCAACGTTTTGCTGTGGATGTTCCAATGTCCAAATACGGAAGATTTGTTTTTTGCGTACCCACTCGAATGGAGATTTGTTCCATTAGAAATTTTTCAGCAAAACCATCCGTTTGTTCTTGGATGAAATTAACGAATGTCGACATTTCTGATGGTCAATTTGGATTCAATTCTTACACCAACTGAACCTTGTAAGGCTTAATAGCCAAATCGTTATGCAAAATTCGCCATGTGGTGGTTGGAAATAGGCACAATTGCTGTGAAAGTCGTGCAATTGACAAATTTTGATATTCTTCAATATTGAAGCATTGAACCACCCTACAGTCTGTTGTAGCTCCCTTACAGCAGCGATATTTTCATTTGAAAGGACGTGCACTGTTGTTTTTATGTCTTGCACCGAACCAATAAGCTCAAATTTGTTGATTGACTTTCTTATTCCGGCCTCTGTTGGATGATTATAACGACCGATAATATCCACAATTTTGCGAAATGTAGTTTTCAAGGGTCCACTATTTTCGTAGTGGATTTAAATTATTTTTTAAGGCTCTCGAGCGAAATTGACTTTACATCTGTCAAAAGAGATGAATCGAACTGTGGTAGCTTTTCGAAAAAAAAAACTCAAACTTGAAAGGCACTGTATAATATTTTATTTCCATTCAAAATTCTACACCTCTAAAAACGAGAACCTATATTTTCTTTTTTGCACCTTTCAACATATTCTTTTCGTCAGATATTGAACGCCTAGCTATTTATTTTTAACGAAATTATTTATGAGAGCTACATCATTTCAGTTTTTTTTTTGCGAAAATTTAGTTCATGAAATTTTTCTGACCTGAAGGCCAACTGAACTGATACTGAAGGCCAAATAGAAAACCTCATTAACCAGAGTCAAACCTATTCTTTATTACATGAGATCAAATTAAAAGAACTCCGTACGTATAAGTCACTAAGAAGGCTGGTGCGTTTTTTCACAACTCGCTTCAAATGGGTTAAACCTAAGAGAAACCAGGCAATTAATAATAAAATAAAAACCTAAATGTCGCAAAACTATCTTTAAAATTTCTAACAATATTGAATATTATTCAATAGAATGTTAACCCATCGAAATATTTCTTCAATGTCATATGGTAGAAAGACAAGCCATTAATTATTTAAAATTTTTTTAAATATTTTTATGAGTGAAGTTCTTCTCATAATATCGATTTGTACTCAAAAGTATCTTAAGAGATTCTTTATTTTTGGGTGTATTAAATATTCAAAAAAACGATGCCATCACGACTATTAAATTTGTAGATATTTTTAATGTGCAGTCGAAGAATAGTATCTGCATCGACATGAGAAATACCAATAAAAATAAAAAATTTTGGAAACACAACTGATATTACATAGTAATCTTTAAAATAGCCATTTAATAAATGCTCATTAAAAAAAATGCTTGTTTTTCGTTTGAGAAACTGTAAAGACCGTTAATTGGCTATTAAATACATTTTTTGTCTAACATAGAGCTTAAGAGGTGACCTAGTTTTTTCACAATTACAACTTAAATTGAAAAATATTATGTGTTCTTGTGTTTTTCTTAAATAAAAATTTGAGTGAGAACTCAGTAGAAATTCTTCAAACTCAAACGTAAAAACATTCAGAAAAAAATAGTATCTTCCGCATTTAATGCTTAAGTTAAGTGTATAGATAAAAAGATACAATGACGAATTTCTAGCTGCGATAACTAACACAATAGCACGTTTAAGCTGTCATAAAATGTCTACAAAAAAATATTTAACAAGCGTGGGTAAATTTGGAGTAACAGACTTTTTTGGTGGCCTTTAGTTATTGTTTTCTTTTTGAGTGTTTTTACTTAAATATTCACGTAACTATGGAAACTGTAAAAAAAATACTCTTATGATAACAAAACGGTCGGATAACAAAACGGTCGGAAAACGGTACCTCTTATATCTCTTCTTTTTCTTCTTTTTTTTTGTTTGCATAAACAAGGGTTATAAAATAATTTTATCTGCTTTAATTTTGGACGCCAAGTTGACAGCTTTTAATCAACCAACAATTAATTATAGGTTAAGAATAGAACTACCAAGATAAGAAAGTCCATATAACAATTAGGGGAAATACTACATGGATAATTATTGTTTATGTATAAGTTCTATGAAAAAATCTATACGAGGGGAATGAATTGATCAACTTAGTTTGACTTTTGTTTATGAAGTACCACACCCAGCGACATTAAAACGTTGGTTCAATTAATTCTTCAATGAGCTCGTTAGTTCTTAAGAAGAAAGTTTCGATACGATAAGTACGCCGAGAAAAAAAAGTCTATAACAGCGAAATAACAGCGGTTCAATAACAATTCCAACAAAAGCCAATATAAACAACAAAACGTTGGAAATTTCGCACAATCAGGAATTATCAAAAGGACATAATAACAACAAGACGCGTGTTCGCGAAGCTAGCGATTGCCCAAGAGTTTAAATTGTAGAATACATAAAAACATCAACATATTGATAGGTGGTGCACACTAGTGAGCAAGGGGGAAGCTGCAAAAAAAAAATAATTCGGTCAATCACAACGAACATTAAATAAATGAATTTATTGTAAAGAGTGGAAGGGGCTAGGCAGTGGGCATCGCTGGACTATAAGATGCTGCAGAGGCGGTAATGAATTCTGATGATACAGAGACGGTAATGAATAAATGAATTCAACACTAATTTTTTTTCGATAAACTAAGGATTTCAGATGTTACACTTATTCGTTCAAGTCTGCCTTGGTTCAAAATGGGGTAATGCATGAATACGGAAGTAAGGAAAATCAAGTATAGAATTCTCATGAGTGGAGGAAGCTGCATAAAAATGACAATTTGATTCTGAGGTAAGTGTTATCCCTTTACCACATTAAATTTGAGTTACTAAGCAATTCTGTCCATAAACTTCAACACCAACTTTTAAGGGGCTATACACAGTCCGGAGTACAAACAATTTTTATGTGAGCGTCTTTCTCAGAAGCTCTATAAATATGAGAATTTGGTTCTGAGGTAAGTGTTTTATGCCTTTACCACATTCAATTTGAGTTATTCGACAATTCTGCCTAAAAACTTCAACACCAACTATTAAGGGGCTATACACAGTCTGGATTACAAACAATTTTTATAGGAGCGTCTTTCTCAGAAGCTATATAAACATAAAAATTTGGTTCTGAGGTAAGTGTTATGCCTTTAAAAATAAATAAATAACTGGCCATTTCAGCCCTTGAAAGGACTTTGACCTAGCTTCTTATGATCAATTGTGTTGTGCGTGTTATTAAGTTTGTACACAATTGACCGAGAAATGGACCTACATGCTTAACGCCGACTCCGAACGGCGATGAACAATGTTCTTATTCTCAAGAAGCTTTACATGGCATTTTGATTACTCTCTGAGGTTTGCCATTGTCTGCAGAGAGGTGGCGGCCGTACAGAAAAATTATTTTTAATTCAAATAATTTTCTGTCTGGCTGGGGTTCGAACCTGGCTCTCCAAGGTTCTTTGACATAGCGGCCACGCACTTTAACCAACTACGCCACGGACGCCTCGTGTTATGCCTTTACCACATTCAATTTGAGTTATTAAACAATTCTGTCCACAGAAGGCTATACACAGTCGGGAGTATAAACAATTTTTATTGGAGCGTCTTTCTCAGAAATGTGAAACTTTAAACGATTTTTTTCTCAAAACAATGCTTTTGAAATCGGCAAACAAGATTTCTTGGAAACAACAGGACCCTAGCAGTTTCAAATTTTACATAAATCTTTTAAGCATATTTTTGAGTAATTGATCGATAAATATTTTTAAATATTTTAAATTTCATAAACAATTAAAGACCTAAATTCAGTTGAGAAGCCGCCATTTTGTCAAAAATCAATATTTAACTTATTTCTTCGAATTATTACTAAATAGTACTGTTTGTTAACTACATTTTTTGGTTTTTTCATTTCAGATGATACAGTCCAGAGATATCATGCTCAGCGCAACCCGTTTTCTTTTAGAGGAGGTCCCAGAGATCGTTTACAGCGGCTTTAAAATAATTATTTTTACAAATAATAGAAAATACAATTTTGTACGTTAATAAATTCAAATAACTTCCAAGAAAAAATTCTTGAAAAATCATGATTTTTTCATGATTTTTAATGTCAGATGATCTATAAATGAGAAAAGTTAAAAACAAAGTTTAACGTAGGACGATACCAGGTCAGAGGCAGTCAGGCGCGCTACCGCAGTCGTCATTCTCTATCCTAGAGTCAAAAGTTATCTTTCCATTTTATAGTACATTTTTAATACACGGGTATATTCTCTTTATAGTTAGCTAGTGTTTTTATCTAGCTGTAGTAGTCTTAGATACTTGAGATACAATCAAAAGCTCTCAAGTATCTGATATAGTTTTGTTCGCACAAAAAGCAAAGCATATACCGTAATTTTTTATTAATTATGAAAATGTTTGGAACTGCATTTATCTTCAGATATTTTCGACTATAGTATCTGTTAGTTGTTATTATATAAGTTGCAAATATTTTTGTAAAATTTTTTTTTTAATTATTATCTTTTCATGGACATAAAAACTGACACGTAATTTATTATAATTTTTTTGATATAATCTTTATGTTTTCCATATTTTACTGTTAATAGTTATTATACTTAATCAATAATTCGATTATATTATCTTTAATTATAAATAGCATACGTTTTGTTTTTTTTTTAATGATCTTTTTATTTACACTTAAACTAACACACATATTTTATGATCTTTTTAAACCTTTGCTGTAGTATTATTCCAACATTTGACTATCTTGCCATAAATATTATCTTAAGTATCTGTTAATATTTAATAATCAATTTATTGCTGCTTTTCTTTTTTTTCAAAATATTTTCTTTATTTACACAGTAACGAACATTTATTTCCGGCACTTTAGATCTTTTAAGAGAATTTTCAAAAAATTTCACGTTAAGATGCGTCTAGTTTGATTTGCGTACTAAGTAATCGCTGTTGTCGTGTAGAACCTCTGGTCGAAAATCGGCAGAAATAAATATGATTGAACAACTACGAATAAATATTTGCACAAACTAACTATGTATGCATGTTTATCTAGATATTTTTTGGATTATTTGAGCAGAGTTTTTTACCGATCACAAATAAGAGAAACAAATAAAAATTACATAAATAAATAAATTTGTCGAAAAATTGAAAGAAAACGCTAAAATCACGCTTAGTAATTGTTTACACGATCAGTTCTTTCAACGTAGTGACTGAAAAAAGCACTAAAAGCCCAGCCAAATGGAAATATAGCAGAACAGGCAAGCGTTTGTGAGCAAAGAGAGCGAGTATGAAAAAATAAAAAAAAAATAATTGATAAGCTTTTTAATGCGAAGAATTTGAATTCTTGTATTACGTTAGTAGTGAAGAGTGACCGGCGCAAGTCGGACGTTAAAGAGGGAAGAAGCGTGAACAGAATAGCTCTTGAACAGATGTGCGCACTGCGCAAAAGCATCCCTGAAACTAAGGGATGGTGAAGAGTAACCGGAACATAATGAAACGGTTGCCAAGAAACGCAAATGGTGTTGAAAAATGAGCAAGCATTTATTTTGAGCGAAATTAAGTTAAACTTTTCTAACCAGTTTCGGCTGAAAGTGGCTAAATTGCCACCTTTTACCGTCAATGTATTTGACATGGTACTTGCAAGCCTTGTAAGGGGCCGTTCATAAATAACGTGACCGATTTGGAACTTTTTTTACCCCCCTCCCCCCCCCCCCCACAGATAGGACACGATCTTAAACTGAGTTTTTTATTTTTGGTCGTTACTATATCTGATACCCCCTCCCCCCTCGATCGTTACTTATCGTAGTATATTTTAAAACCTCTCTTCGTTACTCAAGTGCACCACTTTCCAAAATGTCGTATTTACTAATAGAAAGTAAAGTAAAGTTTACAAAAATTTTGGATTATTTCCACACACTTTAAATTGTTTTTTTGGGAAAATTATTCAAATTGACATAACTATTTATTTGATTGCATACGGGTGTGTACTTCAAGATCCTGCAGCAAAAATTACAAAAAATTCGCAATCAGGGACTTAAAAAATCCTCGTCTAAACATATTCGGACTGAAATACAAAATTTTTGATCATTTTTGGTCCGCAATCCTTTGATTGTGCAATAGGGTAATTCTGACTTCGGATTCTTAATCAGTGACCTTACTCGGGGGGAGTAAACAATTTCTGACCTCATTTTCTTTAATATTTCCGACTTTATTTCAAAAAAGTCCACAATTAATGACGTTAACTCGGGGGGAATGAACAATTTCTGATCTCATTTTTGTTTTTTAGTATTTCAAACTTTATTGGAAAAAATTACACAATTCTTGTGAAAGGGTGGCCGTTTTTGGTTCGCCATGTAGAATACAGAAATTTTTGCAAAGGGACGAATAAATACTTTTTTTAATCAACATCTTGTTGTCATAAAAAACAAAAAAAAAAACAAAACATGGACATATGTACGTCCAAACTGACGCAAGATTTGTGAAGCAATCTCCAAAAAATAATTGTAAAATGCATAAAAAAGTTCAACTTGTGCAATTTTTTGCAATTTTTAAAAGGATAAATTTATTTGCTTTGGGAAAAAATCTTTCTCATAAAAGTAAAACTATTTAACATAGGCTTATATACGATTTGGAACGGATTTGGATCGAAATATAAATAAACTAGTAAGAACTGATCTTCGACTGGGGCGAAATTAAAAAAGCCCGACGGCCGAACCAAAATATTTTCAAAGTTTTAAGGAGTCAATTAAATGTTTATTTGTAAAAACATTTTCGTCATAGTTTTAACAGAAAATATTCCCTTTTGTTTTTTAATAAAGTCAAAAGACTAAAGGAAGTAGGCGTGGTTTTTATTCGATTTGATTGAATTTCATAAATAGAGTACATGTTATTTATCAAAGTTCATATGCAAAATTGCAAGTCGAAATATTAATTTTTTGGAATTATAAAAAAGAAATTTTACCTTTATGAAAAAGTCACTTTGTATGGGAGGTAGGCGTAGTTTTCAACCGATTTGGCTCATTTTCTAACTTGTTAAATATCGAATTACGTGATGATAGCTTGAAAACTACGGCTGTAATCGTGATCACAAACAGACAGACGGAAAGACAGACAGACGTACAGATAGACAGACAGACGGACATCGCTAAATTGACTCAGCTGGTGATGCTGATCAAGAATATATACACTTTTCTATACCTGCCAACCCTCCTTATGAGCGTTTTAAACGGAGTGACAAAATTAATATATCCCTTTTACGTTTTTTAGACGTGGGGGTATAAAAATCTACAATTTTTTTTTCATTTTTCTGTTTTTAGTGAAAGAAATGAAATTTCGATCCAGGAAATCGATAGAACACGCCCAAAACTAGTAATATACAAAGTTTTGGTTGAAGCATCCTCAAATGTTTCCTCAAATGTTTCTTTAAGCTCTGAAAAGAGGCTGTATTTACGTCTTTATGGACTTTTATAGTTAAGTTGTTGATATTTTTTTTTTTTGTGTTTTTAATATTTTTAAATTAGAATTTTTAATTTTTTTTTTTATTTAAACTTAAAATTTGATAAGTAATTTTGCGGTGTTTTTGCAATTTTAATCGTTTTTTGTTACAATTTCTTTGACAACTTTCAAAATTTTTGTACTGCATTCCGTTAACCAACTTTTTTAACCAAATATTTTAAAATTTTTATTGTAAAGATTTGCTTAACTCTTATCCGGTACTTTTTTTAATAAATAAAAGTATAAGTGTCATCAAATGGTAAAAACCTCCAAGTTACATTTTAAAATTAAGCAACAAAATAGATTTTTTTATGTTTTCATTGAATTCTGATTTAAATGAAAAAAAATATTTTAATTATAAAATAAAACATTATTTTATAGAGTAATAAATATAAATATAATAGCTTCTAAACATTTAAAAAAGGATATTTGATAACAATTTGATTACAAATCTGGATAAAGGTTAAAGGAATTTTTAAAGTATTTAAGTATTGAATAATTAAATTTTTAAATGTTTTGTTTTTGTTTTTTTTTATTTTTTTTATATTTTTTTTATATTTTTTTTTATTTTTTGTTATATTTAATTTATATTTTGCTATTTTGTATCGAAATGTCTTATTCGTTTTTTTTTATTTTCTTTATTAATAACTGCTTGAAATTACTTTCATTGCAAAAACAAAATCGTTATTTTTCTTTAACTGCTTTCATTGCAAAAATAAATTTTCATAATTCCACGTTTAACTCTTAATTAATCTTTGAATCGCTTTAAACACATTTTCTATATCTTTTGCTTCCCGCTATCGGGTAAAGTTGTTACTTTTTTTTTTTTTATATTTTTGCACATTTTTGATGATTAGTTTTAATATTTTTCTATATTAAGTTAAATTTGAAACGTGCCTGTTGTTTAATTAACTGTCGGCTTAGTTTAACCCGCTGCTGCTGATGATCATTCAGAGCGCTTCGTGCAAGTGTTGCCAACGACAACGGCGACGAAGACTCATGTAGCTGCATTGCTGCATTTGCGAATGCAACAACAATGAACGCAGGGCGCACATTTTACACCCCACGAAATAAGCGTAGTGAACGACTTTAAACGATATACGAAGTAGAAAAAAAAAAAACCGAAAAAAACAATAAAAATTTTTTTTATAATAATAATAATAAAACGAAAAAACAAAAACACCCGACGCTAAACAGACTATTCGCGACGAAAGTTCAAGCAAATCTGACTGAATGGAAAAACGAGGCGGCGAATACAACCCGACGTTTTTATGAACAAACGTGTTTGCCAGAAAAATCCGAGTGGAAAACGAATGAAAAAACATACTAAATTTATTTGTCTGTTTGCTAGTTGGTTGTTGGTCTGTTTGTTTGTTTGTTTGTTTGATTGTCTTTCTTAAGAGTTAGGCGAGGAAAAGTTGCTACTATTTTTAGTAGCTATTTAAGTACTCTTTGAGTTTGCGTAGCTACAGCTGCAGCTATTTTATTGTTGAGTTGCTTTTTAGTTGCTGTTTTTTGTTGATTCTTTTTGTTGTTGGTTGCCATGAGCAATATTGAGGTAAACAATTTTTATTGTGTATCTATCTATAAAATGCCGGTTTTTTCTTGTAGTTTTTATTTTTTGTTTTTCTCTTTCGTATAACTAACTAACTAGCTGCTTCATGTTTCAACAATGTTTTATTCATTCATAACTCAATAACAAAAACTACGCGCTTTTATTATGGTTTAATAGCTGTTTTAATGTACTTTCAACTGCACTACAGTGTAGTATCTCTGTTATGCATGATGTGCATGTTCGAAATAATTATCGAAATGTTTCTGGAAACATGTCGATAGTAAAGTAGCTTAACATCGCTAAAATGAAGTGACAGCTTCGTAAAAAATTTGAAATATTTCAAGTAAAAAACCAATTTAATGAAAAATCTGTGAAAAACCAACAAGATAGAACCAACAGAATAGACTCGAAATAAAAATCAAAAGAAATAATTCTCCGTTTATATGTCAATTCTTATTCTTTGGCATGCTCATGATAGAAAAAACAAGGTAGATTCGGGGCTGCTTGTGGTCTCTTTTTGTCAACCTTAACTGTCAAAATAGCGAAAGAAAGCAAAAGCATATAAAAACTTATCCAAATAGAAATGATTTCAATTTGACAACTTTGAGTCCAAGCTCTAACCCTTGCATATACCTTGCAGTTTCTATGGTGTTATAAACAATGTAGTCAAATTTTCAACTTCTCTCAAAAAATCAAACTCTTGAGCTGTCTAACCAAAATCAAAATCATCTCTTCTGTTTCATTCACTGATTTATATGCTTGACAGATCCAGTCATTCAATTTAACAGTCTCGTGTTAACCTTGTTTATAACACCATGGTTAAAAATGCCTCAATAGTTTTTTTTCAACACAATGAGTTGCCAACTCTCCAAAACAAAGTAACAAAACCTTAAACTTAAGAGTATACAGACTTAAGTAGTTTAAGCTTTAAGTAGTTAAAGGGACCACTAAAGTTTTTTGGCGACCAAAACTAATTTTTTTTTTAATTTTTCGAATGTACCTATATCAAATGTATATAAAGGATCATTCAAACAGTGGTGTTACTATTTTTTTGCATTGTGTGAGTGTGTAACGATCCATATCTGATAATTTCTACCTAGATTTTCTTTGACAAAAATCTAGTTTTTCTTTGACAAATGTCATCGAATGACTGTTGTATGTTTCCTCCTAAAAAAATGGTGGGAAATTCAAAATAACACCTCTTGTTGAAACACCCTTTAGGTGATTCTATGTAAGTTGAAAAAAAAAAATTACAAATTTGTCTCGGAGCGTCTTTCTCAGGAAAGCTAAACTTTAAACACGTTTTTATCGAAAAGTGCTTTTTGAACCAAGTGAACCAATATTACTTGAAAACTATACCAAGGATCGATATAAAATTTGACTCACTTGTTTAGTGACTAAAATTTGTACTTCTGAATATTCGTTCTTTATTTGAGAGAAATACTTTTTTTTAATCTAAACAGTATGATTTTTTTTAGTCCAAAGTCGAGCATTTCAACTACCATTTTGGTAAAAATCAAAAGTGTTCTAAGATCTTGGATTAAAAACTCAAAAAGTGTTAGCAGAACCTTAATTTTTTTTTAATAATAAAAACTAATAAACTACTAATTTCCAGTATAAAGTTGAGTTTTGCCCTTGAACTCAAAATAAACACTTGAGTTCCCAGTACATTTATGCAAAATGAAACTCAACTAAACTGAATTTGTTTACTGAGTTTATCAAAACTCATTGTGAGCAATGCCTAAAAGTATGCTAATTTGCAGATGAAAAAATACATTCAGATGCAACATTTTAGATGACAAGGTACGTTCAGAGTATTGAACGATTTTGTGCTGAGAAATGTCAAAAACAACTGTTTCTAACAATTATGCAATTTAATATTTGAAAAAAGCGAAGAAAAGAACTGGGGCAAGTGTTTACTTTGATGCTATGTCTACACAGAGAGTTTTGTTTGTACTGGGAACTCAAGATTTTATTTTGAATACAATTATGTAGGATGAAACTCAACTAAACTAATATTATTTTCTGAGTTTTTCAAAACTAAATTTGAGAAATGCCTAAAAGTATCCTATTGCTCCGATGAAAAAGCACGTTAGATGCAACTTTTTAGATGACAAGGTGGAAAGATTGACTTTTATTAACTTTTTGTAATAAAAAATATCAAATTTTTCTTTTAATAATCTGATTTCTATGAAATTTTTTGTTTGTTTTTCGACACTATAGGTGGTGGGAGTTTTAACCCCGAAACCCCATAGAAATTTCTCCTTAAAAACAGCAGAGTTGTGAACAAAAATATCGTGCATGAATCAAAATCTCGCCATTTTATTTTGAATGAATTATTTTAAGTAATTTTATGTTAAAATGAGCTGTAAGAAATGTGTTTTTGGGACTTGTTGGAGCTCTTTTTAAAGGAACAAAAATCTGATCAAAATTTTTGTTATTTTGAAATTATGAAAAAAAAAACGGCTAATTAGGAGCTGTTTTTGCTATTGTTGCTAGCAACTAGAACACACAAATTATCTTTATTTGCTAAACGAACGATAAGAAATACTAGCAAACAAAAAAAAAAACAAAAAAAAAAACAAAAAGAACAACGAGGTAAGACATGTGCCTTAAACTGCAAGTGGTTTACCTTGCCCAACCTTGCTGAATATGGCTGTAAGACAAAAATAAAAAAATAAACAAGCTGTCAAAATAATGACGTAATTTATAATCCATGCTATAAGAATAGAAACCGCAACTATCTAGTCTATGTTTGCTTGTTGGCTGGAAATGCAACACTGGTTGTCGTGTGGGAAAATTGATGGTAATCGATTTTGCCGGCTTGGCTTACATAGAGCGTTGCTGGTAAGAATGCGAATTAAAGCGTTACATCTAACTTGTAGAAGATGGCAGACGAGGGGCAGCTAAGGACAAGTCGTTCAAAACCAGAAAATGTATGAAGCCAAAAGATTAATAAACTGGCACAATTCTCTTTTTTTTCCAATAAGAAGTCTAAAGCAGAACAGGTGTTAAGCTGAAAACAAAACGTTATTTCCTAAAAACAAAGAAATATTTTTTAGCATTAACGTTATATTTCTGGTATTTTATTTTAAATTATTTTTATATTAAATTATTTAAAATTTTACCAGAAATTTAAAATAATTTTTAATGCCATTAATTCTGCTTTAAATTGAAAAGTAAATTTTTTTCCAACAAACATTGTCTGCAGAAAAATATTATCAATGCTATAATTGCTCAATTATGTAGCATATATTGCGTAATTGGATTTTTTTTTGCATTTATGTATGCAAAATTGCAGGCACTTGGCAACCCACGCATTTTTGTAGTGCGCTCTCTAGTCAGTCCAATGCTGCCACTTGGTTAGAAGGCAAATTATTGTTCAATTTTTGCTAATTGCTTGTTTGTGTCATTGTGTTGGTTGGTATGTCGTTTTGACTTGTTCTTTTTGTTGTTGTCAATTTGTTGTTTTAGTGTGATACAATAATTTTAAATCAAAAGCTTAAATAATTTATCAATACCCTCGGAATAGCATGATTTAAGCTCAAGCAATATATGGATGTAGGAGTTGTTGTTGTTGGCATAAGAAAAATAAGAAAAAAAAAGAAGGTAAAATATTCAATTTTATCTTAACGCTACGAGGCGGTATGATTTTTGCAACATGGCCAACATTTAAGCTGCTGGCGTTGGTGGTTGTCAAACAGCTGGTAGAGCAGAAAGCTTGAGAAAAAAGAACGCAATAAGAAGCTTTTTTTAGCTAAGCCTGACTAACTTTAACTGAGTTTTTTTTTTTTAAGCCATAAAATTCCATTTATTTAATAATAAGCGCTTATTCCAAATATTTCAAAATTTAACAAAATTTTTAAATTTTGAAAATTATTTCAAATTTTTGCGAATTAAATTTTCTTCTCTGCTGAGTAGAACTTGTTAATCGATTATAGTTTTTTTTTTTCAAACTACTGCAAACTGAATAATCACATCGACCTACACCTTCCGGTTCACCACTAAGTTGACCTTTTAATTCCACGTTTCTCTTTTTTTTCTGAGCCAAAATTAAACTAGCACAAAACGAAAGAAGCTCACAGAAAAATTGTATGTTCGAATTATCGAAAAAAAAAATTAAACTAGAGCTCAAGGTAAGCCGCTGCTGTTCTACTGAACTTTCTTCAATTTTCTTTTATTATTTATTTTTTTTTTTTTTTAATTATTTGTTTTTCTTCTATTTCATTGTAGTTTGTGCTTTCGGATGTGCTGGAAAAGCGGAAAATTGTTTTGTTGGTCAGGCTTAAACAGACTGTTTTTAAAACATTTTGTTTTTTTTGTAACGACGATTGCAGTTTAATTCAGTTTCAGTTTTTCCATTGAATTTTCAAGTGAAAAACTTTGCGCTCGTTATAAGCATAAAATGCTTAGCATGCATTCAGGCGTAAAAATAACATTTATTTTAAGAGCTTTATAAGAACAGGGTAGTTGCATTTTTGTGATACATTTCCTATAAGATATAAGACTTTTGAAGGGGTTATAAGTAGATTATACGATGCTAGGTTCCGAACAAAACAAAGTAGAGTGTTGCCCCATTGAAATTTTAATTCGAAAACACCTTTTTTGACAAGAGACATAAAATTAAAACAAATGATTTATTAAAGAGTTTATTGTTTAATGATTTTCAAATAAAAGTGATTTAAAATTAATTTCATTGCAATTTCAAATTTTTGTAGAGCATAAGGAGGATATGCTACAAAGAAGAGAAAGACTTATGAAAGTACCGCAAAAAGTATTACGAGATTATAGGGATCCTTTTGAAATTGATAACGAAATGTAGGTAGTGCACGTTCCAAAACATTTGTAAGTGCTCGACTTGCTAGATGGAACACTACCAGCCGCAACCACGCAAATGACGATGCAAGCCGATGTTTTTGTTTCGAAAGGAGTGCATTCGATTTGAGTCCGAATTGCGGCTGTCGTCATCGAGAAAAATCGTTTCAACTACATCCATCAACTTGTTTCGTCAACTATCAGACATACCGCGTATTGATTCCAGATTAGATAACGAATTGTTAAGGTTGGTATAAGTTTTCACAATAATTAGGTACATAAACCTTTAAAAAAAAAATAACCTTACATTTTTTACTTTAACATTACATTTTTAACATTACACCTTACATTTTAAATAATGGCATTTTAGATATGTTTAAGAAATTATTTGGAATACACATTGAAAGAATGTTTGTCAAACTATTAAAAAACACTAAATATGTAAAAGCATTTGCAGTATATCTTCATATTAAAAAAAAAAAAAAAAAAAAAAATAAATAAATAACTGGCCATTTCTGCCCTTAAAAGGACTTTGACCTAGCTTCTTATGATCAATTGTGTTGTGCATGTTATTAAGTTCGTACCCAATTGACCGAGAATCGGACCTACATGTTTAACGCCGACTCCGAACGGCGATGAACGGAATGTTCTTGTTCTCAAGAAAATTTACATGGCATTTTGAATACTCTCTGAAGTTTGCCATTGTCTGCATAGAGGTGGCGGCCGTACAGTAAAATCATTTTAATTCAAATAAATTCTGTCACTGCTGGGGTTCGAACCTGGGTCTCCAGGTTCGTTGACATAGCGGCCACGGACGCCACCTTCATATTCAAAGGTTTTTTTAATTAGGTCCTCAGTTTGGGTGGACAAAAAAATAGATACATTCGAGTCTCGTTGACATTCTGTAAAAAAAAGTTATTTATATGTAATTTTTCTGTGTGTTTTTAACAAATTAATTGTCAACCGTCAGTATCCGCTGGGACCATCTTTCTTTCTATAACCTTTTTCAATCTGGTCGGCATACTTGCAATTAGTTTTTGACTGTATAAAACTCATTTATTGTAACTTGGATTGAAGCATAAATGAGTTTTAATGCAGTTTTGTCGCATTGTGATTGTCTGTCGTTGAAGACTTGGTAAGCGACAGCCAGTCATTTCAGAGTTCAGTAGTAGAAAGGCTTCCAAGAAAGAAATATTAAAATAAACGTCGGGTTTTTTTGAGCTTTGACTTTTTTCCCGAAGAAAAAAAATTAATTCTGTTTTTATTTAATTTAATTTATACACTGACAGAACTCCATAGGAATTTCATACCAGGATTTTTCCACAAATTTCCACAAATTAGTGAAACTTTATTTGTCCAATTTATTTTTCAGCTGACTCCACAAGTTTTCTTTCGAATTCAAGTCCGGGGATTGGCTTGGCCATTCCAGAAGATGAATTTGATTCTAATGGAATCAATTCTTTACTGTGTGTTTGGGGTCGTTGTCTTGCTGAAATGTCCATATAATTGGCGTATTATCTTCAGCATATATCTTCAACATAACATTCGTTTATATTTCTCTGAAGCCCTTTGCTGTCATTATATTTTCTATTCCGTATAGATAGATTCCGTATATACAGGACTGACTCCGAACCAAGAGAAACAGCCCCAAACCATAATATTTCCGCCTCCACGCTTGACTGTTTTCTGTGTGCATTGAACATCGAACTCCATGCATTTTGGACGTCTCACAGTCCTTTGACCATCATTGGCATACAAATTTATTTTGGTTTCGCATTCAAAGTGTTTCGCTCCAAAGTATATTTCTCTACTTTTTAATGCCTTCAAGCCCTGACCAATGACTATGATCTTTAGCAAAAGAAAGTCTCGTCTTCATTTTTTTTTTTTGCGAACCAAGGGAACTTTTTTAGCTATGCGTCCATGTAACTCAGCTTTCACCAAGCGATGCCGAACAGTTCTAGCACTGACAACGTTTTCAACTTTCGCAGAAATTAGTCTGGACGATTTGAATGCGCCCTTTTTTGAAAGAGTTACAAAGCGGCGCTCAGTTGAATTGCTTGTCTCACGCGGTTTTCCACGGTTCTTTTTCTCCGATTTCTGCCGAAAAACTTTTTTAATAAAACCAAAAGACCGTCCCATGATTTCCGCAAATCTTTCTTAAAGATGTTCCGTCGCAACGGAGTCTCAAGGCCAAACTTTGCTCTGCGGCGGTGGAGTGTGTCGATCTACCCATTTTTACAAGATTTTAATGTCTTTACTTCATTTAGTTCAAACATGCCCACGTTGTTGCCCGTATGGCCCTCGTGGCCCTTCATTCATTTCATTTTTTTTTTCTTAGTTTTTTCTTTGCTATGAGCCAAAATCAAAGAACGCCTGCAAAAAACAACAACACAAACTGCACTCGTTCAGTGTTCAGCACATTTTTCAGCGAATTTTACAAAAACAAATGCAAAAACCAAAATAAAAAAAAACGCACACTCGATGATATCGATGCTGAAGCTGATTGTCCCGTTACTTGTGTGTCGCCTAATTTTTCATGACATGTGATTTTATTGCATTGTAATTGTTTCTTTGTTTTATTTGTTTTTTTGCCAAACGCAACGATGAGCTATATTTTGTTTTTTATTTTGTTTTTTTAAGCATTGGCCCGCGCTTAAAATTTCTTGGGCCCCACATATTCAGTTGTTTTTTTATTGAAAAAAGCTTACCTTCATAAAATTAAAATATTGATCTAGTCCCATTGATCTTCATTAAATTCAAATATTGATCTAGTCCCGGAAACAATTATTTTTAGTAAAATATTGAAAAGTACTTCAGATGTCCAATCAATTTACTCACTTTTAACTAAAATTACGCGTTTAACGGAATTTCTGCCAACCACGCGATTTGATTCAGCATTAAAAAGAGTTGCCAAGCCTAGTTCTTTCGAATATAAAAATATTAGTCCAATAAAGTTGCCAAATAACAAAATTTAATATAAATTTCTATAGGGTGATGAAGTGCATTTATTTTTTGTCCATAGGTGCATGTCATATGCTATAAAAAAAATGCATTTTTAGAAAATTAAATCACAATCTCATTAAAATGCTCGTAGCTTATAAGCAATGATGAGCCTGTCAAGATAATACGACATGAAATTTCGTTGCCAACGTTAACTTCGGTGAACTTGATGTTTGTTGTTGAAACCGCAGTGGCCAAAAAAACAAAAAAAAAAAAAAAGAAAAAGAAGAAATTATTTTAGTTTGTGTTAATTTTGAATGCATTTAACAAATATTTTTGCACTGGCATTTGATATTTTTTGTTGTTGTTGTTGTAAGAAAGTGAAAATCCCATAAAAATCAAATCAGCGCCATCAACAAAAAAGCATCAGCATGTGCGCCAAACATGTACTTTGAATGCAAACATGCGAAGTTAACAAATTTTCAACAACAAGTTGGCTTTTTTTATTTTTTCTACTGTTATAAATAAAACGTTGCGCATTTGCAGTGACAATGAATCAAGATTTGAACTGAGGTTTGATGTCGGTTTTGGCTGCTGATTTGAGCTGAGGATTTGAGCTTAGGTTTGATGTCGATTTTAACTGCACAGAGGCAATTTCACCATAGCTTTTAATATTTGGCTCATTAATAGAGTGAAGGTGCAACCAACCAATTTTCATAAAAGTTGTTAACTTGAATGTGTTATTTTGAAAGCTTAAGATTGTGAATATTAAGCTGTTGAACTGATTTATTTCTTTTCTTTTCTTTTGTTTTCTTTTGTTTTTTTTTTGTTTTTTTTTTTTTTGCTTTGTTGAATTGTTGCATATACGGCGCATTTTCGTTGAGCTATTATTTAACTATGCACACATTCACAACACCATTAACAGCTCAAACTACATATATATTTACAGCGACAACAATCGGTGAGATGTACGACCTTGCCATGATTTTTTTTGTTGCTGTTGGTAGCAAGCAACATTTATGGTTTATAAACTGGTTGCTATGCTTTAAGACTTGATTTTTGGCTTTCTTTTAAATATTTTTTCGTTAGTTTTTCATGTGTCTTCAATAACTCTTGACGCAAACTGAAAAATAAAAAGAAAATCAACAATTAAGCAATTTTTTCCATTTGTCGAACTTTTGTCGAACATTATTTCGAACATTTTACTGACATGTTTGTTTAATAAAATACCTGCATGTTGAGAGCTTTTAATATTTGAAAAAAACCGCAATAGACACTTGTTGATTGCGTGTTGTTTGTCAACCAGTTGCTGGTTGCTTGAAAATTTTTGCATAACAAATTGTCGCTACGCTGCTACGTTGTCTTCTAAACATGCATCCATCCATCCATCTATCGCTCATCCTGACTATCGGTCGTCTTAAGACACACTTGTTGCTATTATTCACTCCCCACAAGCCAACCCACGAGCTCTAATTTACGTAATTTAGACTGACATCAGTTGCCGACAAACAGACAGACAGTTTGACGGACGGACGGACAAACGCTTTGGTTGAATGGATGGATGCTACAACAGTTTTCGCAGCATTTGAAAACTAAGAAAAAAACATGTTAAGAAAGCAACAACAACAACAATTCTGCTTGTTGCTGTTATAAGCGATGCTGGATTGCGTTGCAACAGCAATAAAAACAACAAAAAACAACAACAGTAAATAGTGCAATGCAACACCTTCGAGGGATAAGCTGAAATAATGCCACAAAAAAAGAGTAGCAAAAAAGCACCAGTGTTGCCACTTTTCATTTCAATGTGCGGAAGATTGTTTAAAATTGCGCAGATGCTAAAATATGGCTGCTTCCATGTTTCTGCTTGAATGTTGTTGCACTTAATGTTTAGATGTTTTTTTAGTAGTAAACATGCAGTGCTGCATCAACAACAATAAAAGCAATCTCATAAACAATGAGAAAACTTAAAACAAGCAGAAGGAAAATTTAAATAAACCAGTTCAAGAAAAAATTTTATAACACAGAGCAAACTTTAGCAAATGGCTTCTATTCTTTTCTGTTTTTTTTATTTTTGCTGCTCTTAATTGTGTTGGCCGCATTTGCTTAATTGGCCACCAGTCGCGCTCTAGAAGCTTAAAACTTAGCCAAACAAGATCTAAATATTTACCAAAAACAGATTCCAACAACAAGTTCCTAACGCTGAAATTGCAACAATTTTTTTAAGCGATTACTTGAGACGCACGTGTTTAAAACATGCAACCGCAATCAATTGAAACGCATGCGCAGCTGTGGGTGTGGCGTGCAGCGGCAGCAGCAAAGGCGGTGGTGGAGTTGTTACTGTATAGAATGTCATGCCTAGCTTATAAAAATTATGCACAAACCTCATTCAGACAATTGTAAAACGCGTCCGTCCGTCTAACTACCTATGCATGCGCCCTACGTACAGTTTACCGGCTGCGTATGTAAATTATAAATTTTATGCCACAAGCAAAAGCCTTAAAAAACTGCTTGACGCAGCAGTACGTTTAATGAAAGCACGTAGTAAAACAAAACAGCGGATATCGGAAGTCAACGCGGAAAATTCTAAAATATTAAAATCAATCAATAGCCAACGTCTTGGACAGGATGTTTATTATTGCGAATGATTTTGTTGTAATAATTCAAAAAGTTTAAAACCTTCCTGCCGAATTATCACAGAACGTGTGCTTTCGATGCATTTAAATTACTCACAAGTAAACTGTTGGTTAAAATAAAATTAATTCAAAATTATATAAAACTTAAATAAATTTTTTGAGGCAATTATTGTATTGACCGTATGTCACGCCGCGTCTCGCTGCAACAAAGTTTTAATGTAAATTTTAAGCTTATGCTTATGCAACACTTAAGAATTTTATTCTGTACTCGTATATATTAAAAAAATATAAACACATACTTTTTATAAACAATTCAATATTTTTTTTTAAAGATATAAACATCAAAAGTATTTTGAAAATAACAATTCTTTTCACTATTGCTGCACTGCTTAAGAAAAAGTTCACAATAGATGGCTGCTTACAACATCAAACGTGCAGATGCTAAAGGGCGCTTCTATCGCCCGCAGTCATCGTCTTATTCATATGACGCAAGAAGCTGCATAACACAACGAGCTGTCAGTCATGTATTGTAAACATTGTTACCAATAGAGCGCCAAAGAAAAAAAATTACATTTAATTGAAGCTGAGTGCGCGAAAAAGTCTAAGGGCATCATTTCGTAGCTAGTATGGCATAGTTTTTTCGTGTGACTTTGGATAAACAGAGATCATTTTTATTTCTGTTTATTTAGGGATCAAAAGTATAATATTTTAAAATACAGAAATCTGCTATAGGAACAGATATTTTACATTTTCATTCTGCATCAATCACAATAGCTTCTGAAGAATTTAGAAATTAACATACATTTTTCATTAAAATCTAATGTATGTAAGTAGCCGGAGAATAAGGAGTTTCACCTTCAAAATGGAATCGGGAAATATAACGAATGTTTTTTTAGAGGTATAGAATTTCCTAGCTGTCAAACCAGCAGTCAAAGTTAGCAAATGTGGTCAACATTTATGTTCAGTATATATAAATAAATAAAAAATAAATAACTGGCCATTTCAGCCCTTGAAAGGACTTTGACCTAGCTTCTTATGATCAATTGTGTTGTGCGTGTTATTAAGTTTGTACACAATTGACCGAGAACCGGACCTACAGGTTTAACGCCGACTCCGAACGGCGATGAACGGAATGTTCTTGTTCTCAAGAAGCTTTACATGGCATTTTCATTACTCTCTGAGGTTTGCCATTGTCTGCAGAGAGGTGGCGGCCGTACAGAAAAATTATTTTAATTCAAATAATTTTCTGTCGCTGCTGGGGTTCGAACCTGGGTCTCCACGGACGCCACGTTCAGTATATATACTTAACAAAGCGTGGAAATTTATTACAAATAAATAAATAGAAGCAAAATTACAGATGACTTCACACACAATTCATTTCTGGCTTAACGGGTACATAAATAAGCAAAATTGCCGTATTTGGAGTGAGAACAATCCTGAACAGACTATCCAGGCTCCCTTACATCTAGAAAAAAAATTAACTATCTGGTTTAGTTTGCATGCCAAAGGCAAAATTAGTTCATACTTTTTCACAACTGAAGATGGAGCCAACGTTACCGTTAATGGTGCGCGCTACAGGCAAATGATAAGCGACTTTTTGGTTTCCCAACTATATATCAATAGTCTGAGTGATAAATGGTTCGAGAAGGACGGTGCAACAAGCCGTACAGCGTATGAAACTTTATTTTGGACCGAATCCTATCAAGAAATAGACATTTAGGTCATGCAACGTGACTCCGTTAGATTATTTTTCGTGGGGGTACGTCAAGTCAGTAACCTATGCTTATAAATAAAACAGCTACAACTGACCAGTTGGAAACCAACATTCGGTGCTTTATTGGCAAGATAAGACCAGTTTTGCTGGAAAAAGCCGTGTAATATTGGATTGACAGGATGGTCTTCATTAGACATAGTCACGATGGCCACATGCCCAAAATTGTGTCCAAACGCTAAATGCTATAAAATTTAAGAACTAATAAAGCAAAAATATTGGCTATTTCATTATTTTTTTTTTGTTTGTTTTTGTGTTATTGGAGAGAAAATTTCTACACCTCTAAAAAAATACCCGTATATAAATTGTTATCCACGCAGCTTGCCCTTGATGTGCGGGAACAAAAATAAGTCATTGGGTGCATAATCAGAACTGTACGGTGGATAACCTATTAATTCGATGTTTTGAATGCTCATAAACTCCTTTGTTTGAGTTAATTTGTGGGAGCTTGTGTTGATGAAGAATAATTCTTTGGCACTTGTTTATTTTCCTTATTTCGCGAAATATTTTTTATTTTTCTAATTGTCTTATGTGTGCTACGATGGGTTGTAACCATTGAGAGTAAGAAATACGACAATTAGTTAGATTTATGCACATTACTTTGCAAAAATAAACTTTTTGTGCATATTTTCAGGCTGAAAATCTTAAAAAGAACTGAGAAAGCAAGAAATAATTACAGTTTGACCGATATTAGGTGTGGATCAGTACGCTTGCCTTTTATGTATCAAGACTGCCTATTTATCATAACAAAAATGCAAAATTATTTAATTTTATAATTCTTAAAAAACATATTTTTATGCTAAATAAATTATGAGCAACAGGTTGCTACTAGGTTGCAGACTAGACCATGGTTTCGCAAAATTTTATAAAACTAATAAGATTAAGAAATGGATTTCGCAAAAGTTTTTAATTTGTAATTTTGTCTTTAAATAACCCCGTAGTTAACTTAAAACTATCAAATTTTAATAAATGCAAAATAATAACTTTATCAAAATAAAATATATAATAATTTTAACGTGATAACGTATTTTGAAACGTTTTTCAATTGAAGAAACATTTTATGTTTAAAATTTTATTAAAAGTTTAACCTAAGGATCGGTTTTGAAAGGCTTATTGGTATTCTAGCTAATCCAATTGATCCAATTAATTAAACTCATATGAATTTGCACGTGAGCCTTTACTCACCTCTTAGTAAAGGAACCGCTCAGTTCATATCGATTGATTAAGGGTCTAAAATCATGAGCATAAATCTTTATACGAACTACAAATGAATCTAGTTTTTCGAAAATATTGACAAGTTTTCCTTTTTTTTTCTTTAATGTTTTATTTATGACACATGTATGACATACACATGTATGACATCTATAAGTGTTTACATTAAGAGTCGAAAATGAAAGTGAATAAAAGCAGATGCTATACAAGGAATGTCAAACTTGTTTCTATGTATGTAATACCGACAATTGATGGCAACTTCGTAAAGTATTTAAAAATATATATAAAAAAATAAATATTTGCAATAGAAAATGTTATGAAATATTTGCCATAATCACTTGCCAACAGCATAAACTAAATGCGCAAACTTGAAAAGTTTTTCACAGCGACAAAAAGTCGCGCAATAAGTAGTAGAAAATAAAAAGAAAACAATTTGATATGCGCCAATTATAGAAATGAGCAAAGAAAATACGAAAGCAAAGGAAAGCGAAATCTAGCCAATGGTTGTCATTCGATTTGGATTTCATTGCAATTGAAAACAATCACACGCCGCAAGTGGCTGCAATTTTTTTGATTTTTTTATTAGTTGTGGATACATCAACAGAAATACAGTCAAATTAAATGCATTGAACAGTTCGATTTTTTAACAAATTTCAAACATTGAAAATTCATGGAATTCCCACGACTTCGTCATGAACTCAAAGATTCATGACGCTTCATAACGAAAATCAGCGATTTTAATGCTTGCGGCTTAAATGAAGAGGGCATAAATGCAACTTGGCATTCAACAGCAGGAAGCTGGCAATTTTGGTGAAAATTGCAGCAAACGACCTTGAGGCGCTGTATCGCGCAAAATTACAAATAACTGAAAGTGAAACTATTTTTTTTGCAGTGAAAATATTGCGGGCTGGAAATGCCTAAGTGGCAGCAAAATGCGTTGGGCCACAGTGATCAATTGATTGGTTAAAAAAAACATTTGACACGATTTATTGGTTTTTTTTTTATTAATGCTTTCATTTTTAGGCGCTTACCTTATAATTTAGGTCCTGCACATTGTCCAGACTAACATCGCTGTACATGTCTTCGGTTGTATCACAGTTGGAGCTCCTGCCGGACGAGTTGAAACTCGATGATCTATAGAGTTGACTGAAAATTAAGTAGAATTTAAAAATTGTTTTAGTTTTTTGGTAAAATTATTGTTCTTTTTGAAGAGTTTGAAGATTTTTTTAAGTTACAATTTGATAGAAATCAAAGTCCTCAGTGGAAAATGAAACTACCAAAAATGATGCTTTGGTTTCATTTTCCACTGAGGACTTTGATTTCTATCAAACCTACCAAAACTGATTTATTCAATTAAATCAAATAATTTTATTTTTTCCATTTGAAGGAAGAAGAAAACTGCTTATAATGATTTTTTATTTTTAATATTACTTTTTATTTTGTTTTTATCTCTATATTTGTTATTTTAAAGCATTTTCACAGCATCAGTCACTGTGAATGTTTAAGTGAAGAGTTCACAATGAATAAATGCTTTAAAGTTGCTTGGCTTGTGTATTCGTTATGCGTAAACTGCAGTAGCACAGACACAAACCTACTGCAAAGTGAAGGCAAAAGCAGTGGCTGTTAAACTGATGGCGTCTTTGCTTATGACTTTAGGGTGGGCTACATTTTTAAATTTTTTTAATTATTTTTTTTATAAAAAATATATATTTTTTGCAATAAAAAAAAAACTAGACTAATTTAAATATTACAAAATAAAGCTTTTTTAAAAAAAAATTTTCTTTCATTAAAAAAAAAAAAAATACACTCAAGCAAATATTACAAAATAGAGAAAAAATTCAAATAAAATACTGTATAGTAGCAAATTTCTCTGTGTAGGATTCTTAAAAAAATCTATTTAAATGAATTTTACCAGAGGAAAAAATTATAAAACTGAAAATGAAAAGAATCCTGATTTGACTCATCCATTTGTCTGAGTTAATGGAGGCTGCCGTCTAACTTAAAGCCAATAATGTTCACAAGCTCTTGTAGGCAGCTTTTAATTTTCTAAAAAATTTGTATTCTTAGTGGAAGATAGGGTGGAAAATTATGTTTTACCAAAAAATTGCTAAACTTAAACGAATTAAGAAGTGAATGAACTTCAAGAAAACTAAGAATAATTTCGGAATTCAAATTGGACAATTTTTAACTTAGAGAGGCATTTACACAAAAAGTTTACATATTATTATCGTGCCAACGTCACTTATTAACTTAATAATAACGATAATTTAACTACTTTTGAGACAGTCAAGTAGTTGACAGTCATTGGATAAATTCTCTGTGATTGCCAGGTGTGTCAAAATACAGAAAAAAATTACTCGTTAGAATATTTAGCAGAATTACTGCAGCCTGGTGTAGATTCTATTGTTAAATAATTTTAAGGAACTTACTTTCTTTTAGCTAATTTATATTTCAATTTCTGTAACATGTTATATTTGTGGAGTTTACCCAAAAATTTCCCATTGTTATGATATAATACGAGGTTTTTTTATATTTTATAGGTTCGGAGCTAGTTTTATTTATTAAAAATTTTCCGTGGTAGTTCATTTTGACGAAATTTTAACCATTGATCAAAAATATAGTCGATATATGGCCAAGTGGTTCATAGAACTCATTGAAGGGATGGGAAAATACAAATGAAATTTGACACATTTGTCAAAAAAAAAAATATTGGATGAAGAAGAACAATTTTGTTGAAGAACTCTAAAGAACCCATACGAATTCCTGTAATCCATCTGTGAGCCCTACTTTGCCCTCTTTTTAGTCAATTTTTTCATATAGAATTATAATTATAAGAGATTTTACATAAAAATTTAGAGAAAGACATTTTTACATTTTTTATTTTCATATTAAATTCTTTTAAATAAATTACTCAAAAAGTACAAAACACTTAAAAGACGCAATTGTTCACAGTTCAATATGGCCACGTTTAGTGAAAAATAGATATCAATCAAATCAATAGGTCATCAGTATTAAATTTCCCTTTTCTCAAAAGTTGGAACCATTCTTTAAATTTTATATTTTATTGAAATGTTTTTTAAGTAATCAACCTATCCGTAAGATAAAAATTTTTTAGGTAAGTACTTTTTCGAAAAAATTCCCTTTCCTTCAAATTGACATTTTCGCAATTTTCAGTATATTTTTAAGTAATAAGGTAATTTTTTGTGCAGTTTTGAGAATTCAATCTGTTTATAAGTGATTTTCGCAAATATTTTTAATATCTCTTGAAGACCACAGCTATTTAGTCTTTTGACTTAAAATTTCCCAAAAGAAATCCCTTTTCTCGAAAATGATTATTTCGCTAGTTTGAATCAGCTTTTGGGGGAAAAACGGGTTTTTATACAATTTTAAGAGTTCACTCTGTTAAAAATAGAGAAAACTGAAGTATTCAAACAATTTAAAATTTTCAAAAAAAAAAAAAAAAATATAAATCGATTTATTCCCTAGTGAATACTCACAAGTTTTTTAAGAATAAAATTGGTTTATGTACTTCAATTTTAGGAATAAGCCCATTTTTGTACAATTTTAAGAATTTGCACTAAAAGGGATTTTTGCAAATATTTTTAATATATTTTGAAGATCTCAGCAGCAATTTGGCCTTTAAAATTAAAATTTCCCAAAGAGGAAAAGGAATTTTCCTTCATATTGATATTTTCGTTAATTTCGGTACATTTTTGAGGAATAAAACCATTTTTGGTGCAATTTTGAGGATTCTCTCTACTTATAACCAAGTTTTGCAAATATTTTTAAAAGTTTTTGAAGATCTCAGCTGTTTCGTCTTTAAATTTAAAATTTCCCAAAGAAATTCCTTTTTCTTCAAAATTATTATTTTGCAAGTTTGAACAGGCCTTTGAGAAATAAACGGCTTTTTGAACAATTTGAAGAAATCGCTCTATTTAGAAATGGTGAAAATTGATTTTCGTAAATACTTTGAAAAGTTTTTGAAGTTTTCAACCAGTTTTAAATTTTATTAAGAAAAAAAAAAAATTAAAAAAAAATAGATCGATTTTCTCTAAAGTGGCTTTTTTTTCCTTCAAAGAATGGGATTTTTGCAAATATTTTTAATATCTTTTGAAGATCTCAACTTTAAACTTAAAATTTCCCAAAGAAATTCCTTTTTCTTCAAGTTTGAAAAAGTTTTTAGAAATAAACGGGTTTTTGTACAATTGTAAGGATTCATTCTATTTACAAATGGTAACAAATGATTTTCGTAAATATTTTTAAAAGTTTTTAAAAAAAAAGAAGAAATAAATCGATTTTCTTCAAAGTGACTACTTAGAAAGTTCATCAAGCTTTTCGAGAATAAAATTGGTTTTCGTTCCAGTTGGAGACTTACGTCTATTTAAATTGATGAAAAATTATTTTTGAAATATTTTGAAAAAGTTTTTAAAGAACAATGTGTAAACTACCTGATTTTAAAACTTTACATATTGTCTGTTAGTTGCTTCTTATAAGAATTTCCCTACATTGTTCTATTCAAATTTACCCCAGATCACTTTCATTCAAACTCATCAAATATTTTTTTTTATTTTTTCTTTACACTCACCTGGCTAGGGCATTAGACCCCAGTTGCCGTCTTCCAGAGCTATAAGAGAGAGAAAGAAAGAGAAGGATGGTTGGTGAAAAATTTTACAAAACAAAGCAAGCAGATATTAATCTAATGACAGTAATAAAAAAAAAGAAAAATATACATATTTACAATAATACATAGAAAAATACAAAAATTTTAAAAAGAATGATATACTTGGTGCAAAATAAGCTTTGAACTTTGAGCAACGAATCAATAAACTGAAAAGCTATACGACGAATAAGTATGGCTTCGCATTAAGCTTTAATTGAAGCCAAGTTGTCAATGAAAGCTGCGTCATCTACTGATGTCATGTCTGTTGTTTAAAAAAAAACCAAAATACAGCTCAAATCTTTTCATATATGTACATATGTATGTATGCATATCATATATGTATAAAGCAAACACACAGACACGTGTTAATGTGTGTCTTCTAGCATAGCCAAAGGTTGTACTTTTTCCCACATGACGTTATTGAGTCTTAATTACTTTGTCTTTGTTGTTGTTATTGTTGTTGCTGTTCATTTGCTTTTATTTTCGCTTTTCTTTGCATTCCAAAGCCACGTGATTCTGTTAATAAAAAGAAAATTACAACCAACAAAAAGCTACATATATAAAATGGCAACATGCGGAAACTTCGCGATTTTTATCAATGAGATAAAACGCTGAAAGCAGTAATGCTGCCAGAAGAATTCCAATTATTTTGTTTTCTAATTCAATTGTCTGTGTTTTTGGCAGACATTCAAGTGTAGCGAATAAATTGTTTATTGTCTTAATTAAGACTAAAAGTAAATAAAGTAAAATTAAAAAAAAAAAAAATCGAATTCGACTAGAAATCAATTGAATGTTGTTGGGCTGCTTTTAGAAAAACCTTCAACTTTTGACACTTCAACTCTGACACTGTAAGAACTGAACTTTTTTTCAAGAGATTAACTATAAAATAATTTGAAGCTTTAATCGCCATCCAATTTAACGGAATCCCAATAATTACAATGTTTCTAAGCGAATTAGCAGAAAATTGGCGCTGTCTGACTGAGAGCAGCGGAAAGCTCTCAAAAAATTTCAAACTTGAACAAATGATGCCTCAACTTGGCCACCATCAATTAAGTATCAAAAACTACTTAAAACTATCAAAAAATCATGAAAATATGTCAATTTTTGATTTGTAGAAGTATATCTCCGACCGATTGGGACAAGCTATCTGTTCATCTTAAAAATCAAGTGCTCGACTCTATTTGCTGGAATGTTTACTTTCTCGAACCAGAAAAAAAGAAATTTTGATGGCCTAATGTTTTTTTAATTCTACTGGAGAGATTTACGAAAGAAGCCAATTTACTTTTCCAAATGCAATTTCGGAGGAGACTATGTAATGGTGTTTGGGGATTTTACATCAAAAGCGACGCTTGAAAAATACTTTGCATCATCATGATTATAAAGCAGAGAGTACATTTAAGTATTAGAAAAAAGTCTATTTACTTTTCTTGAGGCAAACAGGGAGGTGCCACTAATTTTTCCAAGGATAATGCTAACATTTCAATTAATTAAACCTTCAGAAGTATTCGTTGAAAAAAATTAAAGTAAATTTCGGTTTAATGATCTGAATTCCGCACCCAGTAGCATTGACATTTCTTCATTAATGACGTCACAACAGCAGCCAAGCATTTAATAATAAATCAAGAAACTTTTATCAACACCTTGGAGCAATGCCACATAAACAATTTTTTTATTTGATAAAAAAAATATACATGAATCACTCATAAGAAAATGAGAGAGAAAAAAAAAATTAAAATAATACGAATATGAAGTTGGAAGTAATGCAAAGAATACGTCAGGGGCGTATTCTTGTGGGTCATGCAAAACACATCGAGCTCAATTAGTGTACATTTCAAACAAATATGAATATTAGTTCAGGGACGTACGAGGGATATTTTAAAGGGATATATGTTCCCCTCAATTTTTTAATGTGTTTTTAAACAAAGTTAAAATATGTGCTTAAGATAAAATGAGTCGGATATAATCATGGAAATGGGAATACAATTTTTGGCCTTTTTTATTTTATTGTTTTTTATTTGTTGATAAGTAAATTTTTTAAAGAACTCTCGCAAACATTTTTATTAGAAAAAAAAAACAAAAAACAGAAGATACTGGAATAACAATTCAATATATATAGGCTTTTAACTACATATTCCCATTTTCACAAACCAAATTCCACTTTCTAAACTTCAAATTTAACTTGTTTTCTAGTACTTTGACTTGAAAAAAGTTGAACTTGATATCTGAAAAGTTGAATTTGATTTGTATAAAGTTTAATTTTAAATATTTATTATCACATCCCTCATAAAATAAAGGTTTTATGGATATCACATCCCTCCTTTTAGTGAAATTCTAATTCAGAGTTCAGAAAAGGAGCATCAATGCATTTTTTCTGGGATGCGACATTGGAGGCCTTGCAGATCATTTAAAAATAGCCCCATAGGCACCATTAACCACTGTAATTAAAATGGGATTTTTGGAGGGAATATTGTTTTTGTCTTCATATTATGATTTTCTTATTTTTTCCTTCCGCGTATTATTTCGACCATAAATACTCATATTGTATGTACTAACTACACCGGGTAAGTAAAAAACAAGTTCGAAGTAGTACGAAGAAGCCTCTAAGTAAAAATATAATTTAACCCTCTAATGCATGATTTTTGCGTGCGAAGAGCTCACTTTTACAATTACAACTGACAATAATTACAAAATGCGCTAAGCTAGAAAAAATTTCCGTTACAAAAAATGTTACCCGAAGTGCATAGAACCGATATATGTTTAATCTATGATTTGACTTTTGAATTTTGATAAAAGGTTTTCAGTTCTAGATTTGAATTCAAACGTAAGTGTGCCTAAAGGTATTGTTATGCAGTAGAGAGTTAACTGACAAAGCAAACATTTTCTAAAGAACTGTAAAGGTTTTCATTTACAAGGCATTTTTTCAGCTCTCAAGTGAAGCATATTTTCATACAAAAAACTGAAAAGTTATTAAAAGTAATTTTCTTTTAACAAAATTACTTGAAAGTGTATCCAGCTCGTTAAAGAACATTTTTTCTTCTCACTACTTTTTTCCATCATTAAAAAGTGACAACGACAGCACTGTAAATGTCAAAAAATATATACAAGTGTCATTATTACTAAAAGGCAAATAACATGAGGTAAGTTGTCGAATACTCATCACGATTGTCGACTGACGATTTAATTCTGTACGTCTTTATACGTTTTCTTATATTCTTTTGTTTGAAAACATTGTCAATCGACAATCGCTTGGATTCTGATCCGGCCCATAGTTGAATTAATAAGGTTGTCGCAGAGCTGATCGTATTCTCTTCTCAGTACGCAGAATTGTCAAAATCAATGGAAGCAACAATAACTTAATAGGCTTTAGCTTTTGTCGATTTTCGCTTTCAGATTTTGTATGATCCAAGGTATATTTAACAAGGTAGTCTGTCTCGGAGTGGTGGGTACAGCCGCTGTCAAACATAAGAAAAGCATAAAAAAGAAAAAAAAACAGCGAATAGATTAAAATGTTTGCTTTTATGCGTAAATAGCTGATTTTGACAGGTGCTGTACCCACCAAGAGAGAGAATTTCAACTACTAACACTACCTTGTTTAATATACCTTGGTATGAGCTGTCAACTTCGATTTGACATTTATGGGAATTTACTCGCTCTCTTCCTTGCGACAACCTTATTAATTCAACAATGATCCGGCTCTTCTGTTGAGAACATAAAGTGTTTTTCACACACTCGCTCTCTATCTCTCTCTCTCTGTATTTCACACAACATTATGTACTTGAAAAGCAAGTCTTCATATTTTTTTTTTTATTTTTGCTTCCCATCATTCAAATTCGCATCTACGCCCATGTGCACAAACATTACTACACGCTTGCATATTTGTAAGCAAACAAATCTTTTATCTTTTCTTGCTAGTTTCGTTATTTGTGTGAAAATTAAACGAGTTCGCAAAATTCACAAGTTTTTAGAAGAATTAAAATAACAATAAAAATAAAAACAAAACGCTTTCTTAGAGCTCAAGTGAACCCATTCCGAGTCATGTAGGTTAATTAGCGGCTAGCATTGAGTAGACCACACATATGTACATTTGTATATAAGCGAGATTGTTTATATATGTATATGTGCCCACGAAGGTTAGAGAAAAAATTTAAAGGTATTCTTACTGAACATCAAGCATTTAAATATGATGGGTTTAACCTTGCAATACATGCCCTTTTAAACAAACTATTAATTTATACGATTTTTATTATAAAAATTGAGTAATAAATTCTATTACAAAGATTTTGTATTTTTTACTTATCGGCTAAGCCAGTCTATAAGAGAGGCTTTTATATACCCACAATTCCAAAAAATATATTGAGAACGCCCACCACTGTTCTAAACTCTGAGTTGCTGTTAGTATTGTTCTCAATAAAGCCACAATGTATCGCCACACACTATAATGATCGATTACTTCATCACTACACATGCCTTCATTCATTCACTCATTCATTGCAATATTTATGAGGCAATACCAGGCAAATGATCGAGATATAGAAACCTTCTGCCTTGCATGTACCTCTAGCTCTCATGCAACTCTCATGTATTGCACATTAGCTGCTAATAACAACTGCGATTTAAATTTTAAGTAATAGCTACCAATTATTTTTAATGCAATCAGCTGATTTAAAACAACATTTCGTGCTTTAGTTGGCAAAGCAACCCGATCATTCAAGTTCACATTAAGTGGTCTTGTGTGGTTTAAGTACTATGTGCTGCTCTCAAAGTTAGAAACTTATTAAAACACATTCCAAATGTAAAATGGTGCCTCCTTTTAATGATGTTGCTGTATCTTGAAAGTCATGTATGTATGTCTGAGTCATAGAAATATTTACATAGGTGTCAAAGGCTTGGTAATTTATACTGACAGATTTAGTTTTGTACAAAAACAAAATAAAAAAAATACCAAGAAATCAAGATTCGACTTTGACTGAATGGCACAAATATCCAAAAATGTTGCTGAACACCTACTGACATTTTTTTTTTATTATTCGAAAGCATTGGGGCTTAAGTACAAAAAGTACACACGTAAAAAAGAAAGCAACATAAAATCAAATCTTGTCAATTTAAGTAACCATTGTTGCAAATAAAAAAAAACAACCCAGCAGGGATTTTTAGCAAGGAAAATATTTTAAAATTAATTAGATTTTGACTTTTTTCAGTTTTGAACGAAGGATTTTAGGTGTTATTCATATGCACTCAAATCTGCATTGGTTCGAAAATGAGGCGATCGATTAGTGAAAGAAGATTTCGCGATGACAAACCTGATACCTTCTTAGTCAATGTATCAAAAGTGGTTTCGATTATGTGCCTAAGTCTCGAATTGACAACGTTACGTTTTACCGCGTAGGTTTCCAAAAAGTTAAAAAAAGTACTTTTCCAAAATACATCGACGTTGCATGGAATTGTTACTTAATGATTTTTGGTGTTATGATAAAAGTAATGATACAACAGTAAAGTTTAATTCTTTTACTTTAAGACATAAAATAAAAAAACAAATATGGAAGATGTCATCGGGAGGCGGAGGGAGTTGGCTAAGCAACGAAACTGCAAGTTTGTGGTATGGTAGAAAATATTATATGTCTAATTATATGTCTATTATATGTATAAGATAAGAGAAATAGAACGGAAAAAAAGTAAGAGAAAAAAATTACACCATGAGGGCACGGAGAGAGACGCTACAAGATCGAAACTGCATCAGTTATCTAAGCAACGGCGTTGTATTGAATTGTTACTCTGTGAGTATATGCGGCACGGTATATATTATAAAACAGAAAGGAGAAAGGAAAGGAAAGGATAAAACTTGGCCTAACGACAAAAATAAAAAAGAAATAATGATGTCTTTAGGTCAAAGAGGTAGCACCTGATGCAACGAAAATTCAATTTCGTTGCATGGAATTCTTACTCGCTGAGAAGAAGCTATGAAAAAATGTTATTTTAAAGCAAAATTTAAATTTGGGGCTCCTTGACTCCATAATAAAAATAAAACAAAAATACATGCAACGATACCACGGAGGTAGTCGCTAAATCTAGTATAAATGCAACAACAATGAAAAAACGTTGCATGGATTTACAACTCTGTAACTATTGGTGTTGCGATAAATTTTATGAAACGATGGTAAAGCTGAGGCCTTCAGCCAGGTTATAAAAATAGAAAAAAAAAAGATACAGCAGTTTCAACTATGTCGTAACACAAGACGTAGAATGATTCAATTCACTTTTGATGACATCTTTTTTAAAAAAAATTTAGCAAGAATGGATAAATAAAGCAACAGCTGAATTTTTTTCGCTACCTAGTACGCTGTAGCGTCGAACAATTTTTTCAATGCTAGCAAGCTCAACAACCCATGTGGAGAGTTGAAATGTCAAAATTTCGCTGTTGATGATATGCCCGGATATTTAATTGGCTGCGTAATTTTGACATTTCAATAAGAGTACAGTACGACCTCGCTTAAGAGTACAGTACGATTATCGCAACACTCAAAAATTTACATTGTTCACTTAGTAAACGCAAATTTAAAGAAAAAAATTGCACAATTATCGCAACTTACATTTGCGTTAACTTGCATAAACTTTTACCTTATTTCCTTTCAGTTCTTCTTTGGTTGCAAACTACATTTCTAATATAGGAAAAATCTGTAGTTGCTTTTTTCTCCACACAAAAATTTTGACTCTACACTGTGTGGAATTATATGCCGCAAAATTTTCGTTTCTACAGCATACTAAGCTTTAAACAAAAAACCACGCGCAAAGCAAACAGAAACAACAAATGTTGGTTTTATATATTTTTTAACTGGCAGTGCCCTCTTGCTTTAATCAGCAACACTCAGTACATACGTATATTCTATTATATACAAGAACCAATGCAGCCGATAAATAGGTAGCAAACTTAAACAAGAACCATGCGCAAAACAAATAGTAACATCAAATGTTGGCTTTATATTTGATGTAATTGCGTAAATTTTTATAAGTTAGATAGTTCAAACATGAATTTTTCTCCCAGTAAGGATCAAGCAGACCAAGAAGTGCTTACATCAACATTGTACGATCTGTACTTTAGACACACCAAAGGCTCAAAGTGTGACCTAAAAAAGCTATCAACTGCCGCTTGATCACTATCAACCGCCCTACTAACCGCCGAGAATGACGTAATTCAACGTCAAAAATAGACTTGGTTCCAATGCTTTCTGATAGTCATTGGTCCACAGAACATATCGTGCAAGGAATTATTCTGGATTAGCTCAAATAAGCGATTTTTTCAAGATCACATTTTAAACTATGGGTCCGTAGTTAATTTCCTTTAACTTCTAAACTAAGAAAAAATTTTGATTTAAGACCTTCATTAAAATTCTTGCAAATTTTATGTCCTTTTAAATTGGGAAACATTATTGCCCCCTAGTATTCACACAAGGGGGTCAAAAACCACCTTAAATAAAAAGAAGTAGTATCTCGGAAATTCTGGGCGATATCATTTTCATAACTTCTACAAACAAAATTTTCATCATCTTATCTATAACTTCGCAGAACATTATAACACAAATAAACTGCCCTTCTATCAAAAATCGCTATTGAAACTTTAAGTCTGAAATATTAAAAAAAAAAAAAATTTAGAAATCGGGAATCAATTTTAGAAGTAATAGTTTATTTATTGTGAATCTAATACTAAGTCGAACACACATATAAAAAATCTTTACATTTTGGAAGGTTTTAATTTAAGGTCTACATATATTTTGAAAATCTACTTTTTTTGAGCAGCCGCTATTTTTTCACAATTAATATTTGGCTTATTCTTTCGACTAAATACTAGGTATGACCTTATGTTTTCTTATTTCAGATGAACCCGTCCAGAGATATCGTGGTCACCGCAAGACGCCATTTTTAGAGGAGCTCCCGGAGATTGGCTACGGCAGCTTTAGAAATAATTATTTTTACAAATAAAAAAATAATTCGTTTAACAAATAGGAACTATAAGAATAAAATTAATAGTTACCACTATATGTGTAAATATTTTTAAGGTTCATAAATTAATATGTCTTCTCGGGAAAAATTCGTGAAAAAATCGTTTTTTTCGGACTTCCTGACTGCATATCACCCTTTAAGAGAAAAATTACGCAAAAGTTTGGTATTCAAATAGATTTTACCTCGATAAAAATAAATATAAAAACATATTGTAGTACCTGGCATTAAATCATAAACATTTTCAAACGAACTATTTTCTGCGGCTTTTTTTAGATTTAACTCACCTCCACTTCATGTTCTACACGTTCTTCTAAACCCATTAAAAATGTAAAATATTTTATTAAAAATATCTAGATTTTATTGAATTGCAAAAAAAGTGGAACAACGTGCGGAAAGTAGTTCATGAAGTTGAATGTTGCGACATGGTCAAAATATATACATTTATATATACGAGTATGTATATGAAATCAAAAGCGGTTCATTGTGTCAAACAAAACGGGTTTCAGCGTGAATAATTTTGACCGTAAACATACTTAAAATTTAAATACTTTTGTTAAAATAAAATAATATCTAAGTTAAGCACAGGACTTTTTAAAATTTTTATAATTTTTTGCCACCGGTTTTTAATAAATTGCATCACTTGCATCACGCTTAAGGCCTTATTAGTTTCCCATAAAAATATAGCTGTAATTAAGCGCCTTAAAGTGCAACACTTGACCGGAAACTCGAATTTCGAATTCAGATTCTTTTGCTGACCAAAATAAAACGCTTCAATGGACGCAGCCATAGCTTGTGTGGCGTAGCGGAGGCACGGAAAGCAACAAGTGTGTTTTTATTTTTTTTTTTTATATGTTGGCTTAACATTTATTTTTTATGGTAGTCGTAAATTATTGAAAATTATTTTTAAAGCAGAAGCAAGAAAAAACCAGAACTTAGACGTAGTTTTTACATTTATTACAACAAAAACTACTAAGCGTGACGCAATTAATTGTTGTAGGCTTATTTTTATTTTTTATTTTATTTTTTTTTTTTGTAGCTATGAAAATGTGTGAAAAGCAGAGCAACAATAAATTTCTAATATAATTCTTAAGCTTTGCAAAACTATAAAAATAAGGGAACAGTTAAGGAGAACTACTTAAATTGCTATAAAATTAAGTTTAAAACCAACAGAGACAGTTTTAACTCAAAGCTTTTTTATGTGGTTTTAAATGGTATCTGCTGTTGACCGCATTCTTCTTAGCGTGATTTTTTCTTTTTTTTTATTTTCTTTCTCTTAACTTTTATTCCTTGAAGATGTTTATGTTGACAAAAAGCGTTTATTTTTTTTTAATGTATATTTATGAGCATGTTCGCAACATTATAATAGGCTGATTCAGCAAACAACAAGAACAACAACAAGAACAACAACAGTAAAAGCAACAAAAATAACAACAACAACAACAACAACAACAACAATAAAAACAACAGACTCCAGCATAACTAGCGTCAGCGTCAGAGCCATCGTTAAAGCCACATCAAGTCACATAAAGACGAGGGGTTCAAGAAACCTTAAACATAAATTGTTGGTGGTAATGTGGTGATTGCTGCTACTGTTGTTGTTGTTGTTGTTTTTGTTGTTGTTGTTGTTGTTGTTGTTGTTGTTGTTGTTGTTGTTGTTGTTGTTGTTGTTGTTGTTGTTGTTGTTGTTGTTGTTGTTGTTGTTGTTGTTGTTGTTGTTGTTGTTGTTGTTGTTGTTGTTGTTGTTGTTGTTGTTGTATTAAAATATTTCTGAAAGTTGAGCTCTTCGCAGAGGGCTTGAATAACATCAACACAGGCAGAAACTAAGCAACAGCAATAATCAAAAGGTCAAAAGTGCTTTGGATAAAATTTCTCATTAAAGGGCTTGACACACAGTTAGCAATAAAAGCATTTAAGCTCAAATACGCAGAATTGAAAGTTCATAGAAAAGTTTGTGTATTAAACATGAAAATTTTACTATAGATTAATACCAGCTGATATACCCGGTTTTACAAGGGATTTTAATTAAACAAGTTTTGTCATGAAGTCAATTCCCTTAATTTGAAGAACAGGAATATAGAAAAATCTAAGACAAGTAAGAAACTATCTGCGAATAGAACGAAGTTAAAATACACTCACCGGCATACTAAAGTGCATTCGAAGTTAGGAAGACTTTGTTATTTTGATGACGTCACTTTGTATGGGCGATGGGTGTGATTTTTATTAGATTTTGCCAATTTAATTAAAAATTCAAACAAATTAATTTTAATTTCAAATTTAGATTAGCTAATTTGTAAAATATCAGTTCAATGCATTAATTTTTGTTGAATTTAAGAAGGTTTTGCTATTTTGATGACGTCATCTTTCATGGGAAGTAGGCGTGGTTTCTATTAGATTTACACAAATTTCAACCCAATAATAATTAATATCATTTGCAAAATTTTAAGTGCCCTTTGTCATTAATTTTGGTGGAATTCTTAACGATTTTACAATATTGATGACGTCACTTCGTATGGGAGGTAGGCGTGATTTTCAAACAATGTTGACAAATTTCAAACCTTGAATGCGCATTTAGAAGGAAAGCTCATGTGCAAAATTTCAAGCGTTTTTATTTCATTTTGTGGAATTTTTAGAGATTTACCCATTTTGATGACGTCACTGCGTATGGAAGTTAGGCGTGGTTTTCATTCTATTTTGCCAAATTTCAAACTCAGAGAGCATATTGAAAATAAAAGCCTATGTGCTTAATTCCAAATCATAAGATTAATTTCTTGTGGAATTTGAGGAGATTAAGCGTTTTGATAAAGTTAATTGTGATGGAGGTAGGCGTGGTTTTCATTCGTTTTTGCCAAACTCAAATTTATGGAATATGTCAAAAATCAAACCCTATGTGTAAAAAATAAAAACCATTAAATTTATTTTTGTGGAATTTTAAGAGATTAACCGTTTGGGAAAGTCAGTTTTTGTAACAGGCAGGCGTGGTTTTCATTAGATTTTGACAAATTTCAAACTAAGAAAGTGCTTTTGATATAAAGGCATTTTTATTTTTATTTTTTTTAGCTTTGAACCAAGGATTTTAGATTTAATATCTATTCAGTCAAGTCTGCCTTGATTCGAAATGGGGCGATAGATAGGATGTGTAGGATGTTCTAAGCGTGTTGGAAAGGCGTAGAAACATGTGAACTTAAATCTGAGGCAAGTGTTATACCTTTACCTAAGTCAATTCGAGTAATAAGGCGATCTCATTCGGAAAATTCTCTACCACTATCACTTCTCTACCAACATCATCACTTCTTTACCATCACAAACTTCTCTTTGAACTACAACTTTAAATCGTAAATATTGATGAATTTTCAATTTCAGTTGATTTCTATCCTCATAACTGGATCGAAAATACAGAAAGCGACCATAGGACCATAGGCTGGTCGGGATTTGAACCCGGGACCTCTGGGGTTGCACTCGAGCTCGCTAACTACTTGGCTACGCAGGCCACCAAATTTGAAGTCATAAACATGAATTTATCGTTTTAATAAAGTTACTTTGCATGCAAGGTTGGCGAGGTTTTGTTTTTATTGAGCTTAGAATTCTCATCACCCACGAAAGGAAACTTCGCATTAATAGCTCAAAATAAAACCTACGTTTAACAACAGACTGAAAAACATTCAAAAGTTTGTGTCTACAGTTACAACAACCACATGTCATCATATGTAGCAACTTGACTAAAAAACATTCAAAACTGGCTTGTGTCACAATTCAGCAGCTATGTAAATTTCTCTTCGTCCTTATAATTCACAGCTAATTTCTAAGAAAAAAAAATAATATTTAAGATAAGTAAAGGTATTTCTAAAGGTCACACTAAATAATGCCTGCATTCAGAAATAATACTCGTGGAGGAATGAAAATGAAATTTGGAAAGCGATGGGTGCCTTTGGGGCTATACAATTTCAGCCCTTAAAAGGTATTTGACCGAGCGGGTTATTTGATGTTTGTACCCAATTATCGAGTAAGGAACCTACTGGTTTTTAACATATGTCGTCTTCGAAGGGCTAATGTGCAAGTTCTCAAGAAGGTTTACATGGCATTATTTACTCTCTGAAGTTTGCCATTATCTGCAAAGAGGTGAGGACCGATTAATTTTCATTAAACAAAATTTCTGTTGTTTCAACTGGGGTTTGAATCTGGGCTCACATTGGCATCGAGTGGTCCACACATTATTTAACACACTCGTCGACGGGGCTATACAAGACGAATTTAAAAAAAAAAAATAAAAAATTGTACCAAATCAACCAAAGGTTTGTTTAGACAAGAAAATTCTTTTTAAAATCAACTAATTAAGAGAAAATTAGTTGACAACTCGAAGCTTATGGCTTAGAGTCCGAAATCTTATCTTATCTAATCTTATTAATGATTTTTTGGAGTAATTTCTCGTTGAAGGCGCCATATTGCAACCTCCATTATGAATTTTTAAAATGTAAATTTTAAGCTCCTACGATGCGAATAAATAATTCTATTAGTCATTAGTCTATGAATTAAATGTTTTTTAGGGTAATCATCTCATTTAGGTCGCCATATTGCGATAAAAATCTTGAATTTAAAAGGGGGTCACACGGTACCATGAGGTAGGCACTTTAACGAATATTTTAAGCACCTACAGAAGATTTTTAATAAAAAATTAAAAGTGGGTAGGTGGTGATATGTGGTTGAGACCGATCATTCTCTGTGGACCGAGAATAGCCCTTAAATTTATATATGAAGAGGTGCATCTACAAGTGGTTTTGGGTTGTAAAGGCGTATTATTTGACATGTGGTCGCATTGCAGTTTTGAAAGATATTGTACTTCATACATAATCTCCATGTATCTACTTTATAATACTTTCAAATTTACTTTTCATGTTCAACTATTTAAGAGACCTCCTAGCAATTATTCGTTTTATTCAAAAACGTAATTGATTGCACATTATATATATGAATATTGCGCATTAGAATCAAAATTTTTTGCTGACACCGTTATCTTTAATCATTCTCGATAACAATTTTTCAAATTGAATAGAGTTTCCAAGCATATTGTGCTTCTTATTTTTTAAGTGTCATGTTATAAAAATTAATGTCATGATTATCTATTAAAATTAAAAATGTTAACAAATAACAACTAACTTGACGCGGTTAATTTTTTTATTTCGCTAAACTGATATCTCGGTAATATTCTTTTTCAGAGTTGAAACATTTAAAGTGTTTGTTTACTTCGGAAACCATTTGGTTAAAAATCAAATCAAGCACCTACTTTTATTTGAGAGACCAAAAAGAGGTTAGAGAAAGTATGTCTGTTTGAATGCACTAAAAAAATGATCAATGTGCAAACTTATCACAAATGCGTGTGGGTCTATTAGCTAATTTTAATTTTACTTTCCGCTTGGGTATGATGATGTAATGTTTATTTCTTTTATTGTGCGCTTATAAAAGCTTTAGAAAAGTAAACATCTTTATGAACTTAAAATGAAAGTCTAGAGTGAACCAAATTGTAAACATGCTGTCAGCAATTACAGCTTTTTTTTTTCTTTTGGCCAACTGATGCCAATAAAATGTACGAATCGCATTACAAGCTTCTTACATAACCTACAAGCGGGCTCAAGACAATTAAAGCCGGTAACAATGAAGCTATTTGTGGTCAGTGCTGATTGTCTTCAAAGGCACGAAAGATTTGAGGGGGGCCACTAATTGTGTGAAAGCTCTTGAGTGGCTATTGTTGCGCTTTAGCGTGTACTTTGTTGCAGATTGAAGTAATAAATAAGGGAAAGATTTTAAAATTTAGTTGTTTTAAGCAATTAAATTTAATGTCTTTTCTAATTTAAAGCAATTCGAATAATACAAAAAAACGAACTGAAATAAATATTTTTCATTGGGTGAAAAATAAAGAAATAAAAAACAATGCAATTTGAGTTATTCAAACACCTTGAAAAATTTCGTTAGTAAATATTTTAAATCAAAGTAAGGAGCCAACTCCTTTAAACGAGAGTTTACAAAAAGAAATTATTTAGTGGTTTTTTTTTAATTTATTTTGATTTCCTAATTTTTTAATTTTTTTTATTTTTTTATTAATCTTTACCAATTTCAGTGTCATTTTTCGAAAGAGTAACATATTTTAAATCCATATTTGAACCGATTTTTAACCGTTATTATAGGACGTGTACAGATTTTGTAAATTCTGACAAGGAATTTCTTTTAAGCCAAGAAAATGACTTCTGCATACTTGAAAAAATCTTTGTGACCTTGAACTAGTTATGATATGATTTGAACTTAAAGTTTCTACAAATAAAATATAGGGTATTCATGTAGAGGATTGAACACTTTTACTTTCTCAACCCACATTATTTATTATGTTTCTTTTTTTTTAAGATTTTAAAACGTTTTTATTAGCTTCACTTTATTTGTCCGTCCCGTACAAATCTTGGAATCCATTTTAACTAACTTTTAACATCCAACTGGAGGACAACACAATATTAACTTATTTTCTTGTCTGTACGTTAATTTGTTTGGCTAAAATGCGAAATTATTTGATACATACATATATACATATTGAAAATCAAACAAAAAAAAAATTAATAGCTCATTGACATTTTTAAATTACAAAAATTCACAACTGAAATGAATGTGTTACACGGAAATTATTTCCGTGTGAGTTCTGTAGCTCAGAGCGTAAGGTAGTGAGTTCGCTTTATAAACGCTACGTAGTGAGTTCGAGCCTCGACAATGTTAACGAATTTATAAAACAAATTTGTTAACGAATTTATAAACATTGTTTTTATAAAACAAATTCAAATTTTAAAAAATTCACCACTGAAGGTGAAAAAAAAAAAATTGTAAAAAATAGTTTCTTTGATTTATTGCTATTGAGATAATATTTTTATGTGACTTTTGTATCTCAGAGCGCACGGTTGTTGCTTTATAATCGTGAGGTTGTGAGTTCGAACCTCAATAGTGTGAATGAATTTTTTCCGTTTTTTTTTTGTTTGCTTCATTTTTAATATATATTGAAATATTTCGGTTTTTCAAACAAATTCTTTTGTCACCTTCAGTGCTGAATTTTTGAAGATTCAAATTTTAAAGTTTTTGACTGAATTCAAAAAAATGTTTTATATGGAATTAATGTAATTTAATTAATTTACTTAATTTAGCTCAAAACTCGATTAAAGTGGAATATTAATAATAATAGAGAGATTATCTTAAAGTTATCGAAAAACTATCCGAAAGTTAGTAGAAATTTAAAAATTATTGAAAAGGAATCAAGAATTATCGATTATCACCGAACAATTTTCGATAAGTTAGATAAATATTATCGATAAGTTATAGAGAAATTATGGATACATTTTCGAGAATTTGGTTTCCATTTCATTATTTGTTCCCAGTATCATTGCAATTGTACTGACAAAAACAGAAGCTTCAAAATCTATTGTAAAATTTTAACAAGACTAAAAACCAGTTAAAAAAATCAGTTAAAAAAATTAATTATAGAAGAAAAAAAATTTTTAATATACCATGTTTTCAAAGCGAACTTAAAAGTATGAAATAATTTTTCCTACACTAAGAGAAAGAAATATTAAATTTATCCAAAAACTTTATTCAAAAAGTGAGTCATTTTTGCACCAATAACGCATTTCCATAAATGCAAATTCAAATTTATTTAAATACTTTTTTAATTAAATAATATTTATATAAAAATATTGAAATTAAAAAACAATGTATTTAAATTCAATATGTTATTAATGGTTTTATAGTTCTCGTTTGGTTTTTGCAATAAAGAGTTTTTGTATGGAAGATTTTTTGTAATGATAACCTCGCCCACCGCACTCACGAAGCCTCTTGGCTAAACATCTAGGCTATATAATATTCATAACAAAAACCAAACGAAAACTATAAGAAACCGAAAGCAAGAATATTAATTTTAAAAACTTCATTGATAACTGCAGGAACAGAGTGCGATGTTGTTGCTGCTTGTCGGCTGTATGGAATAGGTGTGTAGGTGTGTGGTATAAATAAAATTCAAATACGAGAAAAAAACGAGTTGTAAGGAAAATATTTGATTTATCCACGTAAATATTTAAATAAAATGTATACTCAGGCGTGGATAATGTTAATATGCGTTATTTTCCTTGGTGTAGAGTGGGGCTTTTAGTTCTCCTAAAAAGGTGCGGCGCATGCTATAGAGAATATTAAGGAGTTTGTTCACTAAAATATATTGAAATTTTTAATTTCTAACAAATAATTTCTCAACAATTCATCATAGATATGTATAGATAAGAACATTTTTAACAAAAAAACTCGTCAGCCGTGATAACTTCAATAACATTTAAATTTAAGAATTCTCAAACGCAAGTAGAACTTAATGGACAAAACACAGAAGGTGTCTGCAAGGACTTCTATCCTGATAGTCAAGGGATCTAGGTTAAAAAATAATCTGTTCACTAGCGAACCAGAATTGTTAATAACACTTCTTACTATTCTCTATAGCATGCGCCCCACGTTTTTAGGAAAACTAAAAGTCCCAATCTAGGAAAAATTATTCTATACTTCTTAGTTCGTTTTTAAACGTGTATATTAAAATTTCGTTTTTTTTTTAATAATTATTTTGTTTTTTTTGTTTATTTTTTTGTTTTTTTTTTTATTTTTGTTAATTTTTTTTTATTAATTTATATCAATTTCAGTGTCAATTTTCGAAGAGTAACATATTTTAAGCCCATATTTAACCGGTATCACAGGGTTTGTAAATTTTTACAAGGAATTATCTTCGAAGCAAGGAAATGACTTCAGCATACTCGGAAAAATCTTTGTGACCTTAGATAAATAGATAAAATAGAGGCTATTCATCAAGAGAGTTAAAACTGTTACTTTTTCAATTTTGCATTGAACGTAATGAAGAAGGTATCGGCATCGGCTTCGTTTTCGGCATCGGTTTTTTAAAATAGATTGATTATCGGTATCAGGATCGGTATCAGTTTGATAATCTAAAATCCGACGGACCTTAATAAAGTCAATTTTTATTAATTTTTACTTGTGATCATTTTTTCATAAGGATACGATATCTATTTTCATCAAAAAATGTTTTTTACAATTTTATTGGATGGAAATTTAAAAAAAAAAATCTACTGAGAACGCCGTTTTTCAAAACCTCTAAGCATCATAAATCGACAACCATTTGACAAATTTCAAAAAATCTTTTGGGCTTTATTTTCTGATGAATTTTAAAGTTTCTGAACGCTAAGAAACTCAAAAATTTTTTTTTCGAATTTATAATATTCCACAGTGATTCCAACACAAAAAGTTTACTTAACGCGAAATGGGGCCTTACTCTTTATATAGACTAACAAAATTTACATGGGGCTTGACAATGATGTTTTAAGCCCAAATTTTTTTAAATGTTTTTAATGGATGAAATACTCTCTGACAGAGCTATTTAAAACAAAAGATATAATTTTGTACCTAATAAAAAAATATTTATTTTCTAACGTACTAATTCTTGATTAAAAATACAATAATTATTTACACAAAAGTGTCTGTTACCTGTTTAGACAACACACACATTAATGCAACAAAAAGAATTTTTATTAAAAAGTAATATTTTATACTAACTTTTTCAGATGGCGAAAGTCAAAAGGCATGAATTTGAAGTAATCATTATCCATAAATGTTGGTAAAGTTGTTCTCTGTTAATGACTGCACAGTTGAATGGTGTTGGAAGATAATTAATAAATAAAATATTTTAACACAGATTTAATACAATCTGCAACACGTGGCCGGAAGTTGTACACCGCAGAACATCACTCAATAATAGTGCAGCATATTATGTGCTCTTTCCAATTTTGTTTAACATTAAAGACATTTCACAGACACTACCATCGATGAACTATCTTGTTTTTATTATTTTTTTTTAATTTTTTTTTTTATTTTTTTATTTTGTTATTATTTTATGTTTTGGTAAATTTTTCACTTTCAATTTTCACACTCAATTTCACTTAAAATAAAAGCATCTTAGCGTCAGTTCAACGTTCACTTTATGTTCACTTATTTAGTTAATATGTGTGTTTTAGCCCGTTGTTTGATGTTTTTGTATCTTTATCAAACTAGATAGTAACTATTTATATAGTTATAAGCTGATAAGCAAATCTTAATAAAAATTGTTTTTTTTTAAGCGTTCTTAGCCACGTTTTGCTTGGCTTGCTGAAGAATGCCCGTTTATAAATTTCAAAACATTTTTTATAATTTTTTTTTCTTTCTTTTTTTACTGCTTTTTTAATACTTTCATTATTTTCTACTTGATTTCTTCATAATTGCTTACTTTTATTTTTCTGTTGCAAAATTTATTTAAAATATTGCAAAGCAAAAAATTCATTGCAAAAAATTAACGCAATTAAAAATTTATGAGCTAAGCTTGCACAAAGAATTCGCACTAAGGCAGAGCAAAAAAAAAAAAAAAATTTAAAAAAAACAAAAAACAAAATTGTGGCTACTTTTTGTGGTTTTATTTTTAGCAAGTATGTAGATAAAATTATATTTTTTTGTCGTTATTATTGCTGTGTTGATCAAAAGAGTTCATTCATTGCTTACAGTTTTCGAAGATGTACTCTCAAAGCTATGCTTTGGTATTTTCGGCTTCGAATTTTAAAAGTTAATAACTCAAGTTTTATGTTTTAGAACAATGAGGCCCAAGAAATTTTAAGCGCGGGCCAAAACTTAAAAAAAACAAAAAACAAACACAAAATGTTACTCATTGTTGTGTTTGGCAAAAAATCAAACAAAACAAAAAACAATTACAATACAATAAAATCACATGTCATGAAGTACACTGTAAGAAAATTTGGTTTTTTTTTTTTAAGTATATTCAATGTTGATAGATATTACAATTATGACAAATCAACTAACTGAAAATGCTTGCACGAAAAATTACTCGACACACAAGTAACGGAACAATCAGCTTCAGCATCGACATCATCAAGTGTGCGTTTTTATACCCCTACGTTTAAAAAACGTAAATGGGGGTATATTAATTTTGTCACTCCGTTTGTAACGCCCATAAGGAGGCGTGGTAGGTATAGAAAAGTATATATATTCTTGATCAGCATCACCACCCGAGTTGATTTAGCCATGTCCGTCTGTCTGTCCGTCTGTCCGTCTGTCCGTCTGTCCGTCTGTCCGTCTGTCTGTGATCACGATTCCAGCCGTAATTTTAAAGCTATCATCACGAAATTCTATATTTAAGCTTTTATCTAAAAAAGGAAGGTCAAGTTCGTAAATGAGCCAAATCGGATGAAAACCACGCCTACCTCCCATACAAAGCGACTTTATTAAAACGGTAAAATCTCTTAGAATTCAACAAAAATGAATATATGGACTTGAAATTTTGCATATGAGTTTTGATGTTCAAAATACACTCTAAGTATGAAATTCAATCAAATCGGATGAAAACCACGCCTACCTCCCATACAAAGTGACTTTATCAAAAAGGTAAAACTTCTCTAAAATCCACAAAAATTAATGTATGAACTTGAAATTTTGCATATGAACTTTGATATATAACGTGTACTATGTGTATGGAATTCAACCAAATTGGGTGAAAACCACGCCCTCCTCCCATACAAAGCCATTTTATCAAAAAACAAAAGCGAATATTTTCTGTTAAAAATATAACGAAAACGTTTTTACAGATAAACATTTTATTGATTGCTTAAGACTTTGAATATACTTTGGTTCGGCCGTGGGGGTATTTTAACTTCGGCCCAGTCGAAGATCATTTCTTACTAGTTTTATTTTGGCTTTGCATGCATTTGTTTTTGTAAAGTTCGCTGGAAAATGTGCTGAACACTGAACGAGTGCGGTTTGTATTGTTGTTTTTTGCAGATATTCTGTGATTTTGGCTCATCGCAAAGACAAAATTAAGATAGAAAAAAATTTGTATGAAGGGCCACGCGGGCCATACGGGCAACTACCTGGGCATGTTTGTTTCAGAACCTTGATTTTCAACTAAATCTTAAAGAATTTCAGATAATCAAAAGATACCAAATGAACTTTGAATTCGTTAAAAAATATTATTAAGATGGTTGAAATAGGATAATAAGATGTATTAATATCTCTAAGGTATTATCTAAAGACTGTTAACATACTGTCAGAACTTCTTTCGAAATTGAGGTTCTAGAAGTATTTTACATACTTCTAGAGCGGTCCCCGTGGAAATCGGCTTTTCCTTTTTTTTAAATAGGTAAAGAAAAGCTATTTTAGTAAAAGTTATTAAACAGAGAAATTTAAAAATTACCTCTTGGGTCTTCTTTAGAGATATACTACAGTTTTGGGCTATTTTCTACAGCTTTTTTTATATAATTTTATTTGTTTGCCCTAAAAAATTATATACAAAAATATCGTTCCCCTTCCATACCACCTGTATATAACTACGTTATTAACGAAAACTCTCCATGTAAGATGTTTTAAGACTTCATCAAGGATTTTAGTTGATACACATATTTACAAAAATCTGTCTTGGTTCGATATTAAGTCTAATAATATTGATGAATTTTAAAGTAAGTTTATGAGAAATATGGAAAGAGTTGAAAAAGGTGGAGTCTATAGACTTGTGGGGACTCAAATTCAGGATGGTGGGCAAACACTAGCTTTTGTATACTGCCGAGGTTATCATTGTTGGCCCTGACTGCTTATTTTTTTTCTATTGACGATTTTTCTCCTACGTCATTATTGCTTTGTTATTTTTTCTTACGTTCAGATTTCGACTGGTACAGTCCGAATTTTTTCCATGAACCTGAATTACTTGATTTTAGTTAAAGTTTTGTGAATTTCTTGTAAATAGTTGAAACAAATTTGAGCTTTAGACCAAGTATGTTGACAACAAGACAACATAAAGACAACAACTTCTTGTAAATATTTAACTCAAAATTTTGTTGAAATTGATTAAAAATCTAAGTAAATTCTCGAGATTTTTAAAAAAATTTTTTTTTAATGAAATATTGCGAATTAAATTAAGAAAAAGGCAAAGAATGCTTAACACCGAATACACACAAAAATGTTGATAAGGGTATTCACGATGTATCGTATTTTTGGTATGTTTCTACAATACTTAAATGGTTATTTTGGAGTTAATTGACCAAAACTAGAGTGGAATTACAAGTGTAATAAGAACAAATTTAAAGCTAGTAGAAAAATGATATTCAGCGCTTTATTTCGTTTTTCTTTTGTAGTGGCTGTATATTTCGTGAGTAGTTTACAATAAAGAGCTGCATGAATGTATTTGATACAATAAAGTGCATCGAGCATTTGATTATCTTGTTCTCTATTTACTTTATTCTTTCAAGTATAAGCAAACATAATACAGCATTCTCTTACAAAAAAGTGCTCACTCCACAGTATTTTTTAGCCTCTCACCAAGTCAATGCAAAAAACAACGAGCACACCGAGTAAAACAAATATGTTATAGAGAAATAATAACATTCGATGTTCTTTTCTTTCCTCTGATATGAAGCAGAAAAACATTTTAAACACAAAACAATAACAACACACATTATTTGTGTGCAAGTTGTTCTTTTTTTTTTTTTTGTTAATTTTATATTCGTTTTATGCTTTTTTTCATTGTCAAATAATTTAAAAAAATACACATAAAATACATCAGTACTCAGTGTCTAGCACCGAGCATATCAACACATTTCAACACATTTCAATTTTACTCTATATGCTTGCTTTGAAGAAGTTCTCGTTTGTTTTGTTTTCGAAATCCTTTATGCTCATTTGTTCTTGGTCTCTATATTGTTAGTGTTTAAATGCTGTTAAAGATGAGAGCTGAATAGAGTGAGTAGAAAACAACAAACGAATGTCTTGCAAACACACCCGTGCAGCTCTTTAGTTTACAATATATTTGAATAAGTATTTGCATTTTATATACAATACTTATGGGATACTACAATGTGAAATGCCTAGCACTCTTATCTTTTATGAACCAAAAAGGTAGAAGGTTTAATACTTTGAATAATTATTTTCCCATCGAATCAATTTTTTGTTATATTTCGGATGAAGGAGTAAAAAAAGTATCAGAGAGGCTCGCATTGGAAGTAAGAAAACTCAGTCACTCTTTGGTTCAATGGATTCTCATTAGTTTTGAAATTGCTTGTACAAAACCAAGGCATCTCAAGTAACTTATAACTGTTTATTTAGGAACTAGATCGGATATAAGAAAATTTCGTGCATAGGGCAACCATTTAACCATTAGCCCGAAAAAAACTTACAATTCGAACAGTATTCAAAAAAAGGAGCATTGAAGAAGAACAAAAAGTTGTACTTTGTGGGACTCGTTCAGAATTTACTGAAATATATTGTTTTTTTTTCAGGGTATAACAATAACAACGTGTATAGAGAGAAAATTACTTTTTTGTGATAATGGTTCATTTATTTTCAAAAGAAAGAAACCACTTTTAGGATGACAAAAAAAAAATAATAAACGTTTCGTTTCGTTAGAAAAGTTTCATTTGTGGTACTACTGTGAACTAATTTACGAATATCGTAAGGGATTGAATCGAATAGACGTAGTTTTTAAGACGAATTTAAGTCAGCAAATGATTAATTTGTGAGTGCCAAAAACGTAGCCGAAAAGTTAAAAAATAAATTTAAAAGGGTGCTTTTGCCATCTGGAATCATTTTATATGAAAATGAAAATCTTTCCAGTTATAAGGTTCGAGAAACCTTGGAGAAAAATATCTCAAAGTTTGAAAAACTGTGATTTTAATAAGAATTTTGTGTTCCAACAAAAAAAAAGTGGTTCTGAGTTTCAACAAAGAACTTGGGATTTACAGTTTTTTTTATTCATTTCATTTTTTGTATACTTTGCTTATCGAAAAAATGAAATGCAATTTTAAAAATTGCTTGCCTAGTATATTAAATAAGTCTTTTTAAACAAAAATCTAACTTTATCGACGAATAATATCGTAAAAATATAATTTTTATTTATCCAGCGAATGAAATGAAAGCTTCAAATTCTTAGATTTTAAAATTTTTTTATAACAAATTTCGTGAATACCCTTAAAAAAACTACAAAATTTATACAAATGTCAAATTTTTTATAAAAAACCAAAAATACAAGGCAACTACACTTAATCGAGAATACCCGCAATGGTTTTCATTCTTTCAATGAACGAATAAAATAAAATTTCAGAAATGTTAATTTATTTTTTATAAATTTTTGCATTTTTGAAAAAATTTCCAAAAGCTAATGAGCCCTTTTTTGGGCTAATTTAAAAAAAAAAACTTTTTTTAAACATTAAAATGTATCTTCAGCTTCAACAACAACAACAATTATTAACACTTTCGCATTTTAAAAGCAAATAAATAATTTTACGCTTAACCGCTGCAGCTTTCAATTTTCAATAAAGCACACGCGTAAATAACATGCCAATTTGTTGTTTTTGTTGTTGTTTTTATTCTTCTTTGTTTTTGTTATTCTTGGCGCAACTTTAAAATGCTCCAAGAATAGGCTTAAATGCAGCAACTGCGGATAAGCATCTACAAGATACAAATTGATGTTTATCCATCGATAAGCAAGCCAAGCATCACACATTAGAAACAAAAAAAAAAACACAACAACAACAAAAATAACAACAACAGCAACGTGATTTGTTGAACAGCTGTTGACGTATTTGCTGCTGCTGCTGATGGCTACATTTTATCTAAAGAGCAACGAGATGCAAACGATGCTGCACTCAAGCAAGCTGCTTGGCAGTGAAAAATTAAATTAAATTTATTTTTTTTTTATTTTTTGGTTTTTTTTTTTTATTTTTTCATTGTATTTATCACACATTTAATTCAATTCCATTGCACTGCAATGGATGTGCTCTATGCGTAAACGAAGCGCATAGAAATTGTTCACGTTTTGAGGTCACGCTAGAGTGTCTAACTAAGAGATACTTTCTTTGCATGGAGCATCGTTATAAGAGATTTTCTTTTAATTTTTTTTTAATTTTATTTTTGAAACATTTAGCACAAGCAACAACAACAAAAGTATCTCAGTAGCGTAGCAAAAGTATCTGAGAGTGTGACTGGTGGCAATAAACGCATCAACTGTCAGCAAACTTTTAGAGAATTTTCACTGCACTAGTTTTCATGTAAGTATCGAAACTAAGTATCTGCAGTGTAAGGCATACACACATATTGCATTTTTTTTTCTAATGAAAAATTGCAACAAACTAAATGAAAATGCTCATTCATCCGGCTCTTGTCTGGTTACGCCATCACGTGCGTTTCTTGTGCACTTTAATATTTTTCTTCTACATTTTATAGCTTTTTTTTTTGTTGTTTTTATTTTTTATATTTTTCATTTACGCTAAGCAATGCAACCACGTTAGTTGATGTTTTTATTACCGTGTGCTGCTAACTTGATTAGATACATTTACACTGGGCGACGCTCATTAAACCATGAACTAAACAAAGCTAGCCACAACAACAAAAACAAAACAAAAAAAAATTTTTTTTAATTAAAAAAACAATTTCATTAGACATTTTTAGAGTTAAGTAATTTTTCACAACACTTTATTGTTCAACAACGCTTTCGCTCGCTTTATTGTTGACACACAATGAAATACGCGGGTCGTAAACAACGACAACAATAAAAATAAAACTTAATATTTTTTGCACTCTACTGTGCTATATACAAAAAAAAAAACTACAATCTGCATAAAATTAAATTTACAATTAATGCAAACCATCTGAATGTAGCGCACTTTTTTAGATTTGGCCAATGCTTTTCTTTTTTTTTTATTGGTGTAAACTTTTCGTTATACAAAAAAAATTATATGATTTTGAGTCCAAAATCGACTTGAATGGAACAACAACAACCGCGCGCTTTTAAGGCAAGTGCAGAACTGTTGTCAAGTTTGTCGAATATGGCTAAAAAGGCGTTTGCCGGCAGCTTTTGCTGCGGTTGCAAGTTCGAGGCAAACGTGTTGCGGGCCAGTTGGAATAAAAACAAAACGAGAAGAAGCATCTCTAGTGTGTAGAAGCAGTCACAAAACGTACAGATACTTCGTTGACAATGACGAGGCAATAGTTACAAAAACAAACAAAAAACAAGAAGTAGTTACAAGCAGATACTTTTGTATCTCAAGAAAAAATACCATGTATTTTCCAATGAATAAGATAGTGTGAAGATTTAAGTGTTAAGATTAAAGTAAATGCATTTATAAGCAGATACTTTTGTATCTTAAAAATGCAATTGACATATTTCAACTTAAAGAGTTAAGATAAAGTGCAAGATAGTGTATGCAATTACTTTTTTATCTATAGAATATTTTCTTGCATTTTTATAAATGTTGTTATTGCATGATAACTGCAGTTATAAGCAGATACTTTTGCATCTGAACAATATAGACGACATTTTGCAGCTTTGAAACTTAAGATTAAAGATTGATTTAATAGCAGAAACTTTGTAGCATAAGAAGAAGTAGCATGATTTTTAATTCATATTTATGTTTAGAGACTCTTCGCCCTTTAAAAATTAAAGAATCGTTATATTTTTTAAAAATTTGGCTCATCTAATTAATTCAAGAAATGATGTATCATCATATAGTATTGTATCTTAAGGATAGCTCTAAAGTAAAAATACAAAATCATGTATCAACAATAAAGTTTCAAGTAACAAGTAAAAAGTAAAAAGTAAAAAGTAAAAAGTAAAAAGTAAAAAGTAAAAAGTAAAAAGTAAAAAGTAAAAAGTAAAAAGTAAAAAGTAAAAAGTAAAAAGTAAAAAGTAAAAAGTAAAAAGTAAAAAGTAAAAAGTAAAAAGTAAAAAGTAAAAAGTAAAAAGTAAAAAGTAAAAAGTAAAAAGTAAAAAGTAAAAAGTAAAAAGTAAAAATTAAAAAGTAAAAAGTAAAAAGTAAAAAGTAAAAAGTAGAAAGTAAAAAGTAAAAAGTAAAAAGTAAAAAGTAAAAAGTAAAAAGTAAAAAGTAAAAAGTAAAAAGTAAAAAGTAAAAAGTAAAAAGTAAAAAGTAAAAAGTAAAAAGTAAAAAGTAAAAAGTAAAAAGTAAAAAGTAAAAAGTAAAAAGTAAAAAGTAAAAAGTAAAAATTAAAAAATAAAAAGTAAAAAGTAAAACGTAAAAAGTAAAAAGTAAAAAGTAAAAAGTAAAAAGTAAAAAGTAAAAAGTAAAAAGTAAAAAGTAAAAAGTAAAAATTAAAAAATAAAAAGTAAAAAGTAAAGAGTAAAAAGTAAAAAGTAAAAAAGTAAAAATTAAAAAGCAAAAAGTAAAAAGTAAAAAGTAAAAAGTAAAAAGTAAAAAGTAAAAAGTAAAAAGTAAAAAGTACCAAGAGTACCAAGAACCAAGTATCAATCATCAAGTAAAAATTATCAAGTATCAAGTATAAAGTATCAAGTTAAAGTATAAAGTATTAAGCATCTAGTTCAACTTTCAAGAGTCAATTGTCAGTTTTCAAATGTCAAGTATCAGGCATCAAATATTAAGTATAAAATTTATAGAATCAAGTATCAACTATCAAGTATCAAGTAATCTATTATCAAGTATCAAGTATCAAATGCTAACCATCACGTATCCATTATAAGTTAATAATTATCAAGTGTCAATAATCAACTATCAAGAGTTGAGTGTAAGTTCTCATGGGTCAAGTGTTAAGTATCAAGTACCATGTCTCAAGTATCAAGCGTCTTGGGACATGAATTGGGGAATTTTTAATTAAAGGGAACAGTGGAGAAATGTTGAAGCTACATTATCTCTTGATTAAAGCGTCGAACTAATTTTAACTTTTCAATATCTTTCTATCTTCTATTTTTTATCTTCTATCTTCTATTTTCTATCTTCTATTTTATATATTTTATCTTCTATATTCTATCTTCTTTCTTGTATATTCTATCTTCTTTATTCCATATTCTATCTTCTCTCATCTATCTTTTTTCTGCTATCTTCTATCTTTTATCTTCTATCTCCTATCTTCTATCTTCTATTTTTTGTCTTCTATCTTCCATCTTCTTTTTTCTATCTTCTATCTTCAACTTCTATCTTGTATATTTTATCTTCTATATTCTATCTTTTTTCTTTTATTTTGTATATTCTATATTCTTTATTCCATATTCTATCTTCTCTCCTCTATCTTCTTTCTTCTATCTTCTTTCATCTATTTTACACTTTTTTTCTAGTTTCTATTTTCTATCTTGTATATTGTATCTTTTACCTTCTATCTTCTATATTCTATCTTTAATCTTATATCTTCTATCTTTTATCTTTTATCTTCTTTCTTCTATCTTCTATCTTCTATTTTTTATCTTTTATCTTCTTTCTTCTATCTTCTATCTTCTTTCTTCTATCTTCTATCTTCTATCTTCTATCTTCTTTCTATCTTTAAACTCAACTCAATATATTTAAAGTATAATTTATTATAATCTGTTTAAGTCTTATAATCATAATAGTATGAAATTAATCAAAGAAGATAGACGTAGATATTTTTGCAACTTATATTAATATTGAGTTAATTTTATAACGTCAAGATACAAAAATACAGTGAGAACAAATGGTTTTTTTTCTCAGGTATTTTTAAGGCATTACTACAAAAAAGGAACATGTGACTCTTTGTTATAAATCATAAGATGTTTTTTTTTGTAATTTTATATTTTTAGCAAAAAGATTGGGATTAATAAGTACTATGATATTAAATAGGCACTGTTATATATGAACAGATACATTTTTATGTTTGTGATCGAGAAAGTTTTTATCTTTTCTTTGCAAGATTTTGTTGTAATTCGTATTTTGTATGTAAGTGTATTTACTTCATTAAGGTCTACTTTTAAGATACGTTTTGCATATTTTATTACAACATATTTCAATGTTTTAATCAAAGATATTTTGAAAAATGTTGGGAAAAAATCTGTAGATTCTGTTGTATTTTCAATATGTAACAAATGTTTTTCTCTAACTATTGGCTATGGACCAGCTCAAAGCTTGAATGTGGTGTACAGATACTATTGTGCTTTAAATTTAAACATCAAAATCTTAAATTATGCAAATAATTTAGTGAAAATAATAAACTTGCAATTTCTTATACGAGGCAAAAAAAAAAGTAATAAACTTGCAGGTACTTTTTTATCTTGTGCATAAAAATATTAAAATAATTTCTTCAGCATCTCTTTACATCTACTCGAAGTAAAGCTAGAATTATCTTCATAGTTTCTTTTCTCTACGAAAATTCAGCACAAGACGCACCTTAATTTGCAGCCACACCCTGATTTGCTTAAAATTTCATCCAAACTTCGCCCTCTTCTTAATCCCGCTATTTATTGCACTCTTTTCTCAATACAACTATGTAAATTGCTGTCATCCTCTTGCTGCAATCTGCGCACATTCCAGGTCTAGAGCATTGCAACAATAACGATAACAACAATAACAACAACAACAACAACAACAACAACTAGCTTTCTTGCAAAAGCAAACAAACGATTTAAATGCTTAAATAAATACATCAGTTCTTTTACTGCTGATGCTGTCAACATTTAACAGCACCATCAGCAACAACAGCATCAGCAACAGCATCGGCAACACTTTTACCTACAGCTATTTTTTTTTTTAACAAATTTCAATTGTTGTCTGACGTTGTGCCTTCAATTTGCATTTTGTGCGCATCGTTGTCTGATTTAATTGCAATTTTTAAGTGCGCTTTTCCATTTTTCTTCTCATTTCTTTTGCTTTTCTTTTTTTTTTTTATCTGAACGTGTTAAACAAACAATGTGTTAGCCAAAAAGTATGGCTAACAATGTGTGAGAGTTAATGTTGCGTTGGCGTTTCGGTTTGAGGGCAACATGTTTCGAGACAACATGTTGGCTTTTAAGCTTTACGAATGACTTCAATGAAAATTATTTTAAAATATTTCTTTTTCTTATGCGTTGTTTTTAAAAATCGTTGTTATTGTGATGCACGTGCTTAAAACAAAGAGCTGGCGATTGGTAGCAGTGATGATTTTGATTTACATCACCAGCTGGCTTGCATATTAATGCAGATTCTTTATCGAAATGCAGTTACTTGTTGGTGTTTAATTTTATGTGCGTTTATATTGAAATAATATTTTTTTTTTATGAAAGAATCAAAGAAAACTTAAAATTAATAACAAAATATTTGCGCTTTGAAGGCTGTTTTTAGCCTGAGCTTGAATAAAAGAAAATGTGGTACATCAGTGCGTATGCGTGATTTTAACTCAACAGGGAAGAAACGAAATCATTTAAAAAAATAAAAATAAATAACTTCATATAATTTTACAATAATACACAATTTCGCGGTTTTTTTTTTGTATTTTTTTACATGAATTATTCATTCAATCCAGAAGATCTGTTATTTTCCCTAGAATTACCCCAGTGCCTAAAAATGGAAAGATACGGAAGACGAACAAAATCACAAAATCACAAATGTTCATATGAACATCCAACCAATGTTTATATGAAATAAGTTTTCTCTGCGGCAGGGATTCTGAAGGAATGATCTAATATAATATAACATATTCTCTGGAGTGAAAAATATATAGGTTCCGACGAAAATTTGGGTGAGGAATTTAAAATTCAAAGTACCTTTTAAGATTTTTTTTCATATTGAAGAGTTCATTTATTGTTTTTAGGTTTTTTTAGGCAAAATTTTTACTTTGCACTTTAGAAGTGCGCCATTTAGCTATTTTTTTTTTTTTTTTTTTTTTTTTTGAGACTAAACCAATGCTCAGGGGATGCCCCCTATAAATGCGAAAGCATTGTGTTGATTCGGAATAAGATAGTTGGAGGGTGGAAAGATGGAGTAATGTCGACGAAGATTAGTTTTAAATTTACATAGCTCAAAATTGGCGGAGAACACGCGCGCAGGGAGATTGTACCACAATTTTATTAAACGACCAAAGAAGGAATTATCTCGGTAATGCGAGGTTCTTTTGGGCATCAAGGTATAGGGATACCATCAATGGTATAGGGATGGGCTTGGTGCGCTGCCCGAGCTGATGGTGTCAGGTCATGTATCTCCCTTGAACACTTCCCATGGTAGCACCTGTACAAAAGGAAACCAATATTGCGTCGATGCTCAACAGAGTTGAGAGAAGATTAAATTTTTTCATCCCTTATCAGATATATTGCACGTCGTTGAATTTGGTCGAGAAGCTCCAAATAAGGTCTTGAAAAATTACAAGAGCTTTTGCCCGGCCGTGAATCCTGAAAAAACGAGACGTCAACGCAAAAACGCTGCACAGCCCCAATTTTTGAGTTAATTGCTTGTATACGTCACTGATATTGTATACGTCACTGATATATTTCACTCCGATTTCAAGATAGATCTATACTCTCTTCGCCAAAGTTTCTTAAAATGGCCCATAGAACACCGCTAGGGTGGGGCCAACATCGCTAAAAAATTTGACCCGCCCTCATATACATATAATAAACTCCCCTTTTTTGGAATCTCGATTTATTGTGAAGTATTTAAAAAAAAAATCCAAAGAGAGCATACTTTTCCGGCGTCTAGAGTGGCCTAACCCCTTAAAAGGATTGGCAAATAAAGCATAAATAATGACGGAGTCGTCAGTAATTCCATCAAAAATTTTGAATGATGAAGGGAGCCCATCGGATTTCTTCTCCGTATTAAGGAATCCCCAAAACTTCTTTGGATCAGACAATATTCTCAGCTTATTATTGTCTAAATATTCAAATATTCTTCTTATTAGATGACATTATTTCTGCTGTAGATTATAAAAGAGATCCTTTACCTATAAAAAAAGCTATCCTTTATCTTTTTTTAAAATATTTATTTCAAAGCCATAATTTTCAAAATTGAAATTCATTTATAATTTGAATTGAGAAAAATGTTAAAAATAAAAAATAAATAACTGGTCATTTCAGCCCTTGAAAGGACTTTGACCTACCTTATGACCAATTAAAAAAAATCTTTGATTAATAATTTTGGCCTATCTTTACAGAGATAAGGAAAGCATAAATAGTTAATTTTTAATATTTTTGGACTACATGAGAGAGAAACCTCAGAAATGCCAACGAATTTTCCCCCATATACATAGTACAGGCATTTTATTCTCTATAGCTTCTACATCTCAAAAAACAAAACACCATAAAGTTTTTGATAATTTTCTTTCGAATAATAACCCAATTTTTTTTTATGAAAATTTCTTTTTTAAATATTGTTATTTTTCGGGTCATTTTCAATTAGCAAATTTTATGAAAAACATTTACAATTTACAAGTTTGAGCTGAGCGTTCCCATAAATTAAACACTAACTTCTTAACTTCCTTGTTTCTTAATTAAGACGAGCTAAGCGAATAATTTCTTTTGTTCCGATGCTAAAAATTTTAATTTTTCAAAATGTAACACTCCACCTCCCTCCTCTTCCTTAATTTCACCATTTGTTGAGAGTTTTTAAATTTTATCTAATCATTTTTTAAAACGAATTTTATTGTTCTGATGTTATAGACTGGAAACGTTGTGATATGTCATATTAAATGCCATTTTAACAGCATTACGTCATTTAAAATTATTGAATATAATTGTGACAATTATGTCACAACTATCAACACAAATAATATCTCAAAATAAAATGCAAAAAACCAGAAGCTGGATAAATCTAACTAATTATTTGGTAGCAGGTAAGTCAAGGTTAGCATTAAACATTAAAAAATGTACAAGTTTTTTCAACATAATTATTTGAATCAAATGTGCATTAATGACAAATGGAACAAAAAGAATAAAAAAAAAAGAATATATCACGGCCAATGAGTACAACAAGCGTTTTTAGGTTGATTTGTTATCGTTTAACTTAAAAACTAACAAAATGCCGGCTTCTAAAAGCACAGAAAAAACGTTCCACAACCAGCTCGTTCCTTTGCTAGGGTGAATGAGCGACATTCATGAATTTTCAAACAATGGATATTCGATTTTTTTTTCCATAACTTATTTTCACATTTAGTTATGTGTGAAAATCTACGCTCGGCTGAGTTTTTCTCATGTCAATTCTAGGCTGCATTTTTTTTTATTTATTCTTTTGTTGCTGCTGTGGTTGCATTACGCATGCGTGCATGCCCAGCGTGTTGGGAATTGCATTCTTTGCCATGTCAACTAAATACATAATATTAACAACTTGCCTCTATGAGTTACATAAAAGTTGATATAATTTTATGAACATATAATTTGTATTAATTGTTGAAAAAATAGGCTCTGAGAATGTGCTGCAACTATAGCATTTAATGAGAATTAATTGTGACTGATACAGCACGAGAATTATTGATATTGTACAAAGGCTTGCGTGCAACAGTTGTTGTCTGAGGAGAATAAACAAAATAGACTCGCGGCAGAGAGCGAGCCATGAGTCAGAATTGTCAAAAAAACACTGAACAACGCATGATTGAATAAATAAGGTTGTCGCATGGGTGAGAGCGAGTTCCCATAAATGTTAAATCGAAGTTGACAGCTTATATCAAATCTGAAAGCGAAAATTGATAACATGGGAAGCCGATGAAGTTGTTGTTATTGCTTTTTATTGATTTTGACAATTGTGCGTACTGAGAAGAGAGTACGATCAGCCCCGAGACAACCTTATTAAGTCAACCATGGAACAACGAACAACAGCAACTAAGATTAGCATTTTTGTATTGATTTTGACAGTTTTTACTCAGAGCGAGAGAGGATTTTCAGCAGCGAAACTACCTTGTTTATTCTACGATGGGCTGTTCTTTATTTATTTTTGGAGTTGTTTTCCTTTTGGAAGTCACAAGAAAATTCCTATAAAATTATTTTAATTCGTGATCTTTCGTGCAAGATCATCAAAGAAATATTTTCAGTTTCTAGAGAAATCAACATTTTTAAGGTTCTCTCGTCGACATACATAATTTTGCAGTACCAACTACACTTCTTCCTATTTAACCCTTTCCTACTATAGCAATCTTTAACTCAAGTATCTCTTAACCAGTTTTGCTCTGAACGTGCTTAAGCGCCAAACTGCAGTCATCTGCAAAGAGCAGCAAAAAATCTGCCAGAAGAAGCCACACAAAAAAAAAAAAACAAAAAAAAAAACAAGGTAAAAGGTAACCGGCCGCGACTGTTGCCAACTTCATGAATATACTTAGCTGCTTGTGGGTAAAGCAAAAAACCAAAATAAAAAAAAAACATACAAATTGCAGCGTCATCGCCTTGGAATGTCTGAGCATGCAGGCCAAAAACAAGTTTTATTGGCAGCAGCCACTTTTGCAGGGCACACAAACAACATGTTAACTGGAACTTGCAACAATTTGTGAAGAAAGCGTTATTGTACAAAATAATTTAGCCAAAAGTAAGAAAAAAAAAAACATAAATTGGGTTAATGGAATCAATGTTGGGGGAAAAAAAATTAGTGTTCTTCCCATATAGACAGTAGAACATCTAAATAGCACTTGAAGTTTAATTGTTCATAACAAAATAACTGTTAATCTCGAGCAATTAATCTAGCTTTTGGTTGGCTTGTCACCGCATCCTTGTCCGAAAGTTATATATGTACGTTATCTTTACCAGCTAATTGTAGCACCGACTCAAACCCAAGCCAGCTAAAAACTGCCGGCATGCGTCGCCCAAGTAAAATTTGATGATTTATGACGTTGTTTGTGCAGCGAAGCGACGCCGTTTCGAAGAACGAAATGGGCATGAAACAAAAATGCCTTACATATTAAATGAATGTGTAAGTGCTGAGTGTTTGTGTATGTAATATGCGTGTATATGTGATTAAAACTATGTCGATGTATGCAAAACAAAATCATATCAAACCCTGACAATCTTTCGAAAAGCTTGCAAAAAACCATTAAAGTATACGACCAACACCAATAAATATGTAAAAATAAGGACGCCGAAATTAATATCAATGTAAGCAAAACCACTACCAATTTAAATGAACTATTGATGAGGACTGATAAGGGTTAGAAAAGGAAATTAAAATAGATTCTTACTGTCTCATGGAGCCCCAGCGACGATTTGGCAAACTATCTGGATTGCTGAAAAGTATAGAAGAAAATTGAGATGTATGTGAGAAATAGAAATATTAACGAACGATAAGCATCTTAAAGATACAAAAACAATGTAAAAAGTAAAAATGTTTTTATCCAAAGTAAAAGCTTAAAGTTACTACAAATTTAAACCAAAAAATAATAAATACAAGCAACTTTGTGCATGTTCTCATACGTCACTCTATGTGCAAATGGGTTAAATATGAACCCGCTCAAGTAATTCAAGTCTACAACATTGACACAAAAGCTTTTACATTACTCGCAATCACTCAAGTAAAGCTAAAAATGAGTTCTTGTTACATTGAGTTAAAGCTCTTAAGACATATCTCATTGCTTCTCATGAAAACGCACTGATGCGCTAAGACAATTTAATGAGAGGCTTAAAAGTATGCAACAGGGTTTCTATTTTCGTAGTAAAAGCACTGCCATTTTGTTGCTGCTAATTTTATAGTTAAAATGAGTTGAGTCGAAAAGCGAACAAATAATTTAATATCGCAATAAATGAATCATTAAATAAAATGTAAAAAGGAAATTATAGGTAAGTTAAGACTAAACGTTTCGTTAAATAAGGCTTTGCTATTTCAACTTTTTTTATATTCTCCAAGACTCTATTACGGTTTTCTAGTTAAAAATCATTCCCAAAGCATCTGTATGTCATAACTAATCTATTATATAAAAATCGATTTATATTGATGTATGTTTTTCGAATTTTTATATGAAATGAATAAAAAGGAATTGGTTGTGGCACCTTTTACACAACTCCAAAATTAAAAACATGTTTTAACTCCAAAATAAATGCAACCGACCATTGGCTGACTCTGAACTTGAAAATGTTTGTCTAGATGACCTAGACTGATCTTTTCAATCGTTTATGTTCAACATTGAATTTTATGGCATGTACTTTTACTAGCTATAATTAAGTGTGCTTTGGAAAGATTGCGAGCACATATTTATTAACATAAAATATCTCTAAGTACAAGTTAAATTTAGTCAAGTATTTTGCAAATAGTTTTCAACATTAAAAAAAAAAATAAAAATTCATAGTAAGACACAAATTCGAAATATTGATCGTTTTCAAATATTGAGATGTAAAAAATAGCAAAATTTAAATTTCATTCATAAAAATTCCTAATATCACATAATTTTCCTAATATATTCTCCATATATTCTAAATATTTCTCTAACAGTGCTCAATATTTTAAACATTTTTCTATATTATTGTTCAATTTTCATACAAATTTATCAAATATTTAACAGTTTTGCTTCAAAACTTCAAAGAATTTTTATTTAAAATTTTTGGATTTAAAAAAAGATATATTACTTATTTTGGAAATCTTCATACCCACAAAAAAATTTTAATTGCTGAACTTACTTAAAGCATTTTTCTCAAAACATTGCATTTTTTTTTTTGTTTATTTTTTTTTCTGATTCTCATGGTGAAAGATAATCACTAAGCCGATTAATCCGATTTTTTCGAATGCGACTTCAAATCTGTACTTTGGATCAGGAATTTTATTTACAGAGCTTTAACCATGTTTTCACCTTATATTTCAGAAATAAACATTCTTATTCAGAAATAGAAATCAAGCGAGCTATTTCTAGTTTAATGGATCATATTAATTACAATTGATCCGCCTTTAACATTGAATTATAGTCAAACCTGTTTTTGTGCGGTGTTTTTTTATGCGATTTTTTATGGTTTATTTTTTTATCCGAATTTTCTTTAATATGTTGTGAAAATTTTGTTATTAAATCTATAAAATTTGTGAACATATTATTTTTGCGGTTTTTTCTGCGGTTTTTTTTTTAACCGCACAAAAACATATTTTACTGTATTCCTAAATGGTTTGCTATATTAAAACATACTAAAACACTTTTTACTGAGGAGCTTAATGCCAGAATATGAGAAGACACATGATTCCAAACCATACCACAATAAACCAAATTTAATTTTTGAAATTCGGAACAAGATGTAAAATTCTCTTTGAATAATTCTATTTTTCAATTTCTAGTTCAAAACTTTGAGGTTAATTATTTCGATATTTTGCACTATGTGAATCTAGAAAAAAAAAATAAAATTTAATTTAATTTCACTTTAATTAAGACTCTTGGACATTTTTAAAAATTCAGTTTCAATCGTGTTATTCACTGAATAGCCGGATATGGATAAATCAAAATGTTAAATTATAATTTCTAAGCCAGTAGACCTATAAAATGAATTATGAACCGCTAAAGACACGATGTGTTATAATACAGGAATAAAGTTTGATAGGCTTAATGGATATCAGGCCAAAAAAGAAAAAAAGCTTGAATAAAGAAAGAAAACATAAACACTTTTCAGAGAAAATACACTTTGCTGTGCTTAGTATATAATTTTATAATTTTTTCTTTCTCATCAAAACCTCTGACTAAATTTGCAAATTGCCTATAAATTTTGAAAAAATCATTAGTTGTACGATTTTTCTAATGACGTTGGGTGAATAAAAACTAAAAAATTCAAAATATGACTTGACTACCAGTATGTCGTAGGAAAATTGTAGCCAAGTATAGGATTTCTTTATAAACACTGTTTCTTGATAATTACAACTGATCAATTTCATCATACATCAATTCATTTAAATCATTACCTTGGGAAAACAGACAGTTTTACTGGATGCCCTAAACTACTTATTTATATGATCAATAAACTATTAAATAAACTATTTCTTATAAATTCTAAAATTCTTTACAACACAAAATATATCCTGTTGAAATATAGAGATAAAAAGGGAAAAAGTTATGCTATAAAAAAAATTTCTCAATTAGTAGTAGAAAAAATACTTTCTATTCTAATTTTTTCTACTACTTTTACAGTACATTGCAAACTCTGATTTAAGCTCATAACATCCATGCTACAATTGTGGCACTAACAGCTTTGTTGTTTTAGCCATTTTAAAATGAGACTACGTTGTTATTGTTTCATGATAATATCTCTCTCATAATTTATTACACCTTGATCTCTCAACTTCACCAATATCTCGCTCTTGAGTCTGACTAAAAGCTTTTCACTCAAACAGATTAAAAGAGAAGAGAGTCTTTAAAAATACTACGATTTAAAACCAGTTTTATTTAAGCGATTAACTTAAACCAGTATTGTACTCACTACATTGAAAATAATACGTAGATTAACGCCAACAAAAACAAAGCCATGTTAAAACATATGAAGCTGAATGAAAAGGCCAACAGTACGTAACAGCAAAATCTTTGCTTCCCAAGCTGAGCTTTTACATAAAAAAGCTATTACATATGAGCATATACATATTATGTAGTACATAATGTAAACCAATGTTTGTACGAAGTTGTCATTAAATTTAATTGAAAACAAAACCAACCACTTATTAAGTAGCAATAAATATAATACTTAAGCTGGAAATGTCAAAGTGACAGCTTACCTGGTGGGTGTGCGTCTGAGACTCATGCGTGCCCAGTTGTCGCGCGGTATGATGTTTAAATCGTCAACGCTGTAAGTGGAAAATGGAAACATTGAATAGTCAGTAAATTAAGAAGCAATACTGGAAAATAAAATAACAATAATAATAAAAGTAGAAGTCAGCAAAATATAATTTAGCTGCAGTCAGCCATATTGGAACACAACAAATATGGAGATTGAAGTAAATTAAGCAAATATTAAATAACAATGACTTTACTTAGTTTATTTTTCATACAAGACGACTTCCTTTTAACTTGTCACGATGACTTACTTATTTGGCGTGGAGTTGCCATGTGGAGCCAGTTCCAGCTCCACACCGGCGCTGCTATTTGAATTGTTGTTGCCATCATTGGCTAACAAGTTGTTGGTGTGAAGCACGCTGTTGTTGTTGGTGTTGCCTATATGATGATGATTGACACGGTTAAGAGCGCCACCACCCTCAACTTCACCATAGCCCTCAAAGGATTCACCATCGGAGAGTGAGGAACATTGTGATTTGGGAGCTTCCGCTATTGAAAAAGCAGTTTTTAGAATTTTCTCAGTGGTGTCATATACAAAGGCACTCACCTGTGCTGGAAGGTGGACTCGATGGTGTTGGACTCGAATCGCCCGAATCTGCCTCAGCATATAAGAAAGATGTGTCCACCTTGCTAGACTTAATGCTAGGCATTGGCGCCATCTTAAGTGAAGCGACTAAACAGCGTAACGGCAGCAAATAAAAGAAATAAAAGCCGCAGCTGAAAATAGTAAAAAAAATAGTTATAAATAATTTTGAAATCCAAAAATAATAAACAAAACAAAGCAAAACAAAACAAAGAAACAAAAAAAAAAATAATTTTGTCAATGGTGCCAAATAAAGCTAAAAGCTGAAAGAAAAAACTGAATTACAGAAGAATGAGTTGGTAATCTAAGACATTGAAAAAGAGCCAAATTATCATGGCCTGAAAAGAGCGGAAAGTAAAACGACACGCATACCTATACAAATTGCTCCAATCAGCCAAATATCATTAGGGCCAAGTTTCTGGCAGACCATGACATAGAAAACAGAACGCTGCGAAACTTATGTTCCAATCAAATCGCTTAGAACTTAAAGGCCAACAAAAGGACAGCAACGCATTAATCACAAGCAAGTTGTCAATCATTCGATGAACAATTGTCGCTGTTAACCTAAATAGAATGAAAGTTAGTGCCTAAAATATTTAAATACAAAAAGTCTGGTAAAAACCTATTTTTATTGACACCATTTCATGTCGCGCATGTCATAATTATATAGGTGGATAAAGGAATGTCATTCACGATGACATGTAGAACAATGGCAAAGAAAATGTTCACACTTTAATTGGAAATGTCGCTCATTATATGAAAGTTCTTTTCGAAGAATGCATGCAATGCAGTAAATAAAGAAATTCTAAAATTGGTTACAGTAACGGCTAAAATTTAATCAACACACAGTTCAAGCGAAAAGTTATTTAAAAAAAATTATTTATAAAGAGGCAATGTTATAAGACTCGGAACACATGTAATTATTCTGCGAAAACCCGAATAAAGCCATAATAAAAAAATTTGGAGAATTTTTAAAAATCCAAATCCAAAATCACCCATTATCACCCAAAAGAATCCTCAGTGATTAATACTCAAAATTATGTATAACTCCAAAGTACTCTTTAAACCAAACATGCCCACGTAGTGGCCCGTATGGCCCGCGTGGCCCTTCATACAAATTTTTTTTCTAGCTTTATTTTGTCTTTGCGATGAGCCAAATTCAAAGCACGCCTGCAAAAAACAACAAAAAAAAACCGCACTCGTTCAGTGTTCAGCACATTTTCTAGCGAACTTTACAAAAAAAATATGCATTCTAAGCCTAAATAAAAAAACGCACACTCGATGATGTCGATGCTAAAACTGACTGTCCCGTTACTTGCGTGTCGAGTAATTTTTCATAAAATGTGGTTTTAATGCATTGTAATTGTTTTTTTGTTTTGTTTGATTTTTTGCCAAACGCAACGATGAGCAACATTTTGTTTTTTTTTTTGTTTTTTTAAGCATTGGCCCGTGCTTAAAATTTCTTGGGCGCCACTGCTTTAAACTGTCAAGTTCAGTTAAAGCTAACAATCTTTTGGGCTCGAACTCACCCTGTTCTCACGAGCAGCCTGTCCAGAGCCAGGATTAAGGAGGATGGTAGCAGGCAACGGGTTCGCCCTATCCTGTGTAAATGTTGAGATACTACCCAGATCCTGGAGTTGGTCGCCCAATCTGGGGAGTAGGTGGACCGTTTGACTCGATCAACGGTAGCGTATGCTTACGAAGGAATAGCAATGATCCTTAAAATTTGTTAGCACGGGTAAAGTCAATTTCCACAGCCACATTGCCATTGTGGTCTCTGGAAAGTCTTATAAAGACTGGTTAAATGATGAAAAAATTGGTGTTATCTTGGTGTAAAAGAGGTCTCAGAATTGGCTACTTCGAGGTGAAAAGTATATCTTAGTAGCCTCGGAGTGCCAGTTTGCAAAGGTGCAAAATAGTAGTGACCATGTGTCATACACAGCCAGAACTGATGTGGTCTACGCTGGAGAACGTCCAATAGTGGTGGCTTCTGTCATCACAGTCATGAACGATGAATGCAGGTGTATCCGTGTATATTGGTGCGTGTCGAGGTAAATCCCTTTTGCCCGGGGAGACTATCGCAGGGCTAGCCCTTCGGGGAATATCGTGCTGGTTGTGGTAGTTCAATATTGCGAACAGATCCGTGAGATCGACGTGGAGTTGCGCTTAATCAACTGGGTGGCAATGCCCATGAGTTGTCAGAGATGTTAGATGAGTCTCGATTTCCACCAATAAATGTGAAGGGTGACCCAACTAATCATCCATAATTGGTACTGTTGGTTCTGTTCCAGCATTGGTTGCTAGTCATACAGTATATTTATTTATTTAAATTTCCAGTTCCGGTATTGGTTTCTAGTGATACAGTATAATTATTTATTGAAATATACACTTATGTACGGTGTTAAAACTACTATGACAAGGCGTTGGTCGCGTCTGGAGTCATGGAAGTGACGCTCAGGAGAGGTAGGATGGACGTTGTATTTGTATTAGCATGGTACTAACGTCCTGAAGATTTATCTGCTGGGCATCAATTCTATGAACCCCGACCCCATTGCCATGGGGCAACGTAAATTAAGCCTATACGGCAGGTGTTCACGTTTCAAAAAAATTGAATTTCAATCATATTTTCTGTATTTCCATTTCTTGAAAGTTTTCTTTGTACTTAGAAGGCTTTTTTCAAATCAAACCCGCCCCCAGGACCAAATCCTGCGCACGGCCCTGCCCACTCCAAAAACTCAAATAAATGAATTTTGACTGTCATCGTTTGGAAAATGTCAGATTTTAAAATAATATCGATTTGAGCCTAACGAAACCATCTATGCGTCAGACTAATTAAACAGCCTAGTATTGTAGGAGTAATGGCTCTGATTTTGTCACTCAACGAAAGATCCGCAAGATGAACAGCTATTTAATGCGACACTGCGATCTCAATATTTTCAATTATTTTGCAAGAAAAAAATCACCTAAAACATGATCTTCAACCCAAAACTTCCTCGTTCTGATTTGAAAGTATACTTCACGATCTATCTGGAATCTTAGAAAAATTTAAGCCCTCATAACTCTTCAATCTACTCCAAATGATGAAGATATGGAACCATTCAAACAACTTTGTTTTCATGAGAACATTTTTATTCTTTAAGAATTTTCGGAAATATAATATCAATAAATTTGAAAAAATCGAAAGTTTTTAAATTTAGATAGTTTAGATATATTTAGTTTGTATCTCAAGAATATTTCCCTCAAAGAATTTTTCAAAATTCGAACTATTTTTAAAGTTATAGTCATTTTAGTTCTATCAGTTACACCTGAAACTTAACGTAAAACTTTAGACGCGTTTTTCTCGAAACTATTTTTTTGGATGAGGTTGACATAATATCTCAAATTCTAGTCAACCGATTTATTTAAAATCCTTATATAATCCTCTATCGAATATTTTTAAAAAAATTCGGGAAATTTAAAAAATTAGTGAGAAAATCGACCTCAATTTTTGAGTAGCCACCATTTTGCAAAAAAAAAATTTTAATTTTTTCTGGTTCATACGATACTGGTATTTATACTGATCAAAAATTATCCATAGTTTTATTTTTCACGTGACCAGGAGGGTAGATATCATGACGACCGGGACACGGCTTTTTTCACCTCTACGTGAACGACGCATAACTTGTTGAAATCTTAATATTTTATTTTTTATTTTTTATGTACTCTTGAAATATGAATAAATAAGCCATTAAAAAATTAATAGTAAAAATATCAACTGCTTTTTTTTATGAATCCTCAAAAAATGTTCAAAATTCGGGCTTCTAGACTAGAATACCCCCTTAAAGCAACAAATGTGCCCGGTCATCGGGTTGGGATGTCTGCCTGGCTAACTGCAACTCTCCTCTCGAGAGCTGCGTTTTGTACGTTTTTGTCTTTTGTTCGCAAACACCAAACACGGTCTTCTGACCAAAAAGTGACAAAAGATAACAGAAAACCATACAAAAATGCAAAGTTACTAGAGATTTGTGTACAGTACGAATCTGGAATGGGAGACTAGCCGTAAGTTCACAATGTATCAGCGTCCACACCATAACTCAGTCAATTTTAAAATTTTTTTTTTTGCATTTTCATTGTAAAATATATTTATTTTTATTGTATAATTTTAACAAATTGTTAAAATACTTTAAATTCTTTTTTTTAATATTTTCTTCCGTCAGACTCTAATTCCTACATTACTTTACAAGATTCTTTTTTTTTTCTTTTTGCAGATTGAATAATTTTTGACGAAGTTTTGATTGCAACAAGGAAGCGCCACGATTTTCATCAGTAGTCCATTCATTTTCATAAAAAATAATGTTTAATGTCAAAAAAAATCTCCTTATTTAATAATTATTTATTTATTATTTTTTCAACATAAAGTAAAAAAATAAAAACTAAATAATATCATATGTTACCTCTTATACGCCCCCTTAGAAGGTAAAAATCTGCTTGATGATCTAAATAAAATTAAAAACACCTCCACAAACCAATTAAGAATAAGTAGGTAAAATCAATAACAAAAAGCTTTCTTGGTGACTGCAAACAAAAAAAAAAAAAACAATGTGAGAAAATAAGAGGATTACTTCAAGTGTTGGATGATGTGTGGAACATTTGTAGTCCGTATAGGCTACCTACACTAACGATGAAAATTATTTACCCACCCTATAATTACATTCAATACATTATCAAGATAAGTTAAATTTTTGCGTTAAGTTATGTTTAAGTTTAATTTATATTTACTCAAAAACCTCCTCAAAACTCCATTACCTACAACCTTTTCAACTTTTGTTTTCAAACAAATTTTGTATCATTATTTATGATTAATGTTGATTTCGGAACGGAAGTTCATATTGATTTCGGATTTTTTTTTTTCTTATTTCTTTTTAACCTCGATGTGGTTTCCGCTTTCTTTGTTTTCATCGAAAAGTAAACGTCATAGTAATACATACATTTTCTTCTACAACTTCGGAGGCGATTTCTTATTTCTGCTGTAGCTATTATATTTTTCGTCGACATAAGCTTGTCTCGTCGACATTGAGTAGTAATTATTTTGTGTTTTGAGTCGGAAAATAAGTAATGCTGCAATAAATATTTGGTTGTACAAGATATGGCTAAATGATTCATGGCTATGGCATTAACATACGAATGGACAGGCAACAATAGATGGACAAAAGACAATTGAAAAACTTCAAGTAACTAAAATAAAAGAAAGTGGGAGCATTAACACTTAATAATATAGAGATAATTATTGATTTTAAATATTAAAAAATTAAAAAAATTAATAATAAATAGCTATAAATTTTGTCAACTAGCTAAGCTTTTCCAAAACTGGCACAATAAATTGCACAAAAAATGGCACTTGGAGCCATTCTGTGCAGACTATTTATTAATTTTTTTTAATGCAATTCTATGTTTATGGCCGTCACAAAATTCATGAGAAGCATAAAACTGCCGTTTTCTCGGCAAACATAAGACATAGATCTTTTTTTGCAAGTAACTGTTGCTGTATCTATTGTTTTATGCTTACTTATATCAGGCTAAAAAACCATCATCAGCTACTCTTAGCTGTTTCTCTTTTTTTTTCTAGCATTTAAAACTAAGGCGCGAATATATAACGCGCCATATTGTAATTATCTGCAGCGCCATCTGTACCAGCAACCGAAATGCAATTGCTTTGCAAAATAAAAGATTTAATGATGCTTCGCACTGCAGCTAGCTGGCTGCTGTAATTCAAGCTTAAGTTTTACTCTAGCGCATTCATTGAATTGAGCTTCTCTTCTCAGCTGTTAGGCACATCCATGGAATGGATGGTTGGATGCAACCTAAAACTTTGCGACTTTGGTTGCGCTTTTCTGCATCTTTTGCTGCGGTTGGCTTTTTTATTTGTTGGTCGTGCTTTAATTTGCTTTTGCTTTACTTTGGTTTCGTTTCTTCTCATAATTGCAATAATTGCATTGCGGCATTTTTAACTCTTTTTTTTTTTGTCTTTTGTTTCAACTGCTACTGTTTTTTTTATATTTTTTAATTTTGTTGTATTTGCAATTCTTTTCTCATAATTCCACAAGCAATGATTATGTTTCTTTGCCTCAGCATCGTGGTAAAATTGTTGCAATTTTGCCCTTTGTAACTTCTTTTAACGGAAATAATTATAGATTGCTTCCATAAAGAAGTTTTATTTATTATTATTACTTAAATTTACGGTAAGTTTATATTCCCAGTCAACATACTTTCGATATTTAAAAGAAAAAAAATTCTTAAAAGAAAAAACAAATACAAGTAAGAATTCTATATAGCATTCTTATATATGATAAGAATACGATACCACTTTATTGAACACAATTTTTTTCTCTGATTTGATGTAGCTTCTAGTTTATGGAACAATGCTTGATTAAGGGGGGGGAAATATGTTTAGATGACTTAAATAATCGAATTTTTTTTAATCCAAAAATTTTTTGGTAGACCATTCAAAAATATGTTCCCAAAGTTTCAAATGAAAATTTTAATTCGTTCCAATGTTATGAACTATTAAGTGAGGGTTCCCCGTTAAGTGTCGGAGCGGAATTTTTTCTTCAAAAGCGTTTTACTCGAAACCGATTTTTTTTATTGTTGTGTACACTATACCTTAAAAAGTTTCTAACCAATCATTTTAAAAACGAACAGTTAACTCTTCTATACTATAAGCCTCTATGTGAACCTAAATTAATAATATCGTTATTTAAGCACCTCTAAAAAAAAACCAGTTTTCAATTTTCTTGAGAGAATTTAGGTTTATACAGAAGAAAGACATGTCCTTAAAGTAAACTTAAAAACTTATTGAGCATCAATAAGCATGGCAGCTGATATCTTCCGTATTTTTCGAGAAAATATTTAAAAAAATATTATACTCAAATAATTGTTTGGCAGCCATCAATAGTGAACACTCTCAGTGAATTTAGAAACATGGAAAAAATTGGTCATCGTTATGTGACACAATACTTTAATTTGAAAAGCTTCAGTCTAACCATTATCAAAGAGGAACTGTATTCTACTCTGGATTAGTCTGCTCCTTCGTATACAACAGTTAACTATTGGGTGGCAGAGTCCGTACGAGCTGCCAAGGCGAGCATCGCAGTGGTCGTCTTAATGAGAGAACCACGCCAGAAATGGTAAAGAAAATCCATAAAATGATATTGTATGGCTGCCGACTGAAAGTGCGCAAGATAGCAGACATGATAGGCATTTCAAAAACTGCTGTACATTCCCCCAGGAAAAAATGAGGCAACGTATTTCAACACGGCTCCTGTTATTCTAACATGATCATTTTTATATACAAAATAATAACACTTTTAAATATTTACACTTTTACATTTTACATTATACAGTGTTAAAAAATAACATGAGTAAACTGTAGATTTTCTCATTGCATCAATAGCCCGTTGAAAAAATTTTGAATTGTTTTTAAAAAAAAAAGTCGAAAAAAGCCAAAGTTGATTTGGTTCTATTTCACTCATATGGAGGAATTAAAAAATTTCATTTTAAGAAATCTTCAATTCAACGAACCCGTATACCAACGACTGATCGGTAAGAATCAAATAAATAGAAAAAAACCGTACCTTGTTAATTAATCATGGTCTTGCGCTTTTAATTTTTAACAGATTTCGGAATAGATTTGGAATCATTTAAGCTTTTAGAAGAAGCCGATATTAATGAGCTCTTTCCCATATCTCAGTTGGGTTTGCGAGTAAAATTTCGGAAAAAAACTTGAAGAATGGGGGAATGATTGCAAAAATATAAGCTGCTCCGCTCCACCAACAACCGCATTTAATATACGCCCAGTTCTAAGTTTGACCGAGCTACTTACAAAAACCCCGAAAGGACAGAGTGTGATGTCAAAACAACCAGTTTAAAAGTGTTATTTTTACAATATTAACATTGTATATAACATATATAACATTATATATGTTATTTGTTCCTATAACATTGATAGTGTTCTTTTAACAGTTTTGAAGTGTAAGCTTTACAATATAATAATGTTCAGATAAGATTTTTATCGTGTTCTTTTAACAGTTTTAAAGTGATAGTTCTATAGTATTATCCTGATCAGATAACATTTTGATCGTGTTCTTTTAACAGTTTTCAAGTGTTTGTTTTACAATATTATCCTGTTCATATAACATGTTCATCGTGTTGTTTTAACACTGAAAAATCATCGTGTAAAGTGTTAATTATTAACATAAGTAGCAGACCGTGTTGAATTTCGATAACATAATAAAATGTTAAAAAGTGTTGTTTTTACAGGATTTTTTTCTGAGTGTTGCATATTGACTGAAAACTTTGACATGAGAAAGCTGTTCGCAAGTAAAAAAAAAAACAGCATCATAAGGATATTTCAATCGAGTGTTTGGCGAAATTTTATTTCAATAAAGCAGAGTTTTGCTTTGATTCATAAACATGGACGAATTATGGATCCATCATTTCACACCTGAGATGAAGGAGCATTCAAAACAATGGACTGAAAGGAGAGAATCAGCACCAAACAAGGCGCAGACAGTTAAATCTGCAGGCAAGATCATGACGTCGGTTTTTTTTTGGATGTACATGGGTGTCTTCCATTGATTACCTTCAAAAAGGAAAAACAATCAATGGCGAGTAAAATGCGAACTTATTGCAGCGTTTGAATGATGAAGTCAAGAAAAAACGGCCGCATTTGACGTAAAAGAAATTTTTGTTTTATCAGGACAATACATCCGTTTTTGCGATGGCTAAAATAAATGAGTTAAAGTTCAAATAAAATGCCAAATTAAGCCCGTTCGGATTATTTTCTGTTTTCAAGATTAAAAAAATGGCTTCTTGGTGTAAGATTTGCCAACAATGAAGAGGTGGAGTCTGCGGTTGATGGCTATTTTGAGGAGTTCGACGGTTCTCACTATAAACAGGGTATCGAAGCTATTAAACATCGCTGGGAAAAGTGTAACGAGCTTAAAAAAGACTATGTAAAGAAATATATTTTCCTAAAATTTATTTTTGTTTTCTTTGTTAGGTCGGTTACTGTTGGGATTACCCTCGAAAAAAGAAATTCAATTCTTGACGAATTTAAAAATTATCATACTTAAAATTCAAAACTATGGTAATTTGTGCTATGGACATATTTTAATCTATTTCGAACATATTGAATTATAGCTGACAAACATTTTTCATACCAATTGTCAACACTCGCAGAAAACTCGCTCGCACTTGCAATGATATTTTTATATTTTTCGTACATTTAACAAGAACTTTTACTAAAAAAAGGAAAAATATACAGGTTTTTTACATACAATTCTACACCTTTTTCATTTAAATTTAAAAAAATAAAAAAATAAATAACTGGCCATTTCAGCCCTTGAAAGGACTTTGACCTAGCTTCTTATGATCAATTGTGTTGTGCGTGTTACTGAGTTTGTACACAATTGACCGAGAACCGGACCTACATGCTTAACGCCGACTCCGAACGGCGATGAACGGAATGTTCTCGTTCTCAAGAAGCTTTACATGGCATTTTGATTACTCTCTGAGGTTTGCCATTGTCTGCAGAGAGGTGGCGGCCGTACAGAAAATTATTTTAATTCAAATAATTTTCTGTCGCTGCTGGGGTTCGAACCTGGGTCTCCAAAGTTCGTTGACATAGCGGCCACGCACTTTAACCAACTACGCCACGGACGCCACAAATTTCAACTGTTATTTATCATTTAAATTTCAACTGTTTAAAAATCAAAAACTCTTGCATTTCAAATTAAACTGTTTTACACTAAAAGTTGCATTTAAAGGTTGCATTTGAGGATGCAATAGATATAAAACTTTTTATATCGATCTTCCAAAATATTTTGTCTTATTTTACATAGAGTACAACCAGCATATTTCATTACGTCAACGAGACATAACTCCGAAATGTTCAAGTCTTCATCAATCCTAGCGAGAGAGAATATGTGTGCATGACCATATGGGGTTCTATGAAACTACACATTCTTGCCTTGCTAATGTCGTTTCTACTTTTTTTCAGATTTTCAGCACGTAGTAAAAACTAGTTATAAACTACGTAATGAATGTTCGTTGACGCCTTCAAAATTTTACTCCTCTCAAGAATTTGGTTTGGTTGAATTGTGATCTTTTGTTGTTGTTGTTGTTGTTGTTGTTATTATTATTATGGTTGTTGCTGTTGTTGTTGTTATTATTATTATTTTTGTTGTTGTTGTTGGTAATATGAACGTGTTGCTGACAGCAGTTTCAATAATTTGCAGCAATAGAGAAGAAGTATGGCCAACTGGCATAAGGAGGAGGAGAGCGCAACTAATGCCGCAATTGTGAGATGAGGTGCATTTGTTGAACATGTGGCTGACTGACTGCGCTGCTGCATTTATAATGGAACAGTTATGGATTTGATTAAAACTAATGAAGTGTCTATAAACTTCAGCAGATTTATGCTGCAGATAATAAACGGAAATTGCTTGAAAAACATATTAAAAATCACTTAAAATCCATTAAATATTACATAAGAAATCATAAATGTTTAGGAAGTATATGTATGCATATAAGAGCAAAAGCTACTATAAGCGTTGGAGTGGTAATGCACTTGTGGGACTAATGACCCACACCAACTGCGGACAAGAAAATCGAAAATGGACACGAAATCAAACAGAAATAGTGGAACAAGACAAAAAAAAAACATAATAGACTTTAATCATAGGAAGGTATGGAAAAAAATGTATCTGTATAAATTGTTTGTTCAGTTAAGGCACGTTTATATGGGCAGCTACATAAGGTAAAAGTATTGATTGCATAAATCGTGAAGAAGTGACTTAAATTAAACAGTTGTTTTTTTAATTTAAACGGGTCGGCGAATTAAAGGCGGTCAGCAACGATCTCGACACAATAAGCTCGCTAACAGATGATATGTTCGCATTGTCCGATCTGCATTTAAGTATACAAAATTCTTAAAATATTGAGTTGGAGAAAAACTATTCGGCGTTTTTCAGTTCACGGGACTTTAAAGTGCCATAACTTTGAAACGGTTAATTGCATCTGGCAACTCTTTTTTTTTACTTGACTGGAGACAAATCAATTGATTACTTTTGAAAAGTTATGTGTTATTGCAATGCTAAAATGAGTAAAATTTAACAAAAAAAAATACTTTATATTTTAGAATTTTCCTATGACAACGGAAAGAGTATTTCTCAAGCGTGTGAAAAAATTTGTGATCCTCGATAGGTCGACACCTATCAATGAAAAATTCGATGAAATTATAGATAAAGTTTAAGAAAACCATCATGTGAGCAGTTACGTCATCGCTAAGGAACAGAGGATTGACCACAAAACAGTTTTAAACCATAAAGGTGGTTTCAAAAAAGTTCGATGTTTGGGTGCTTCATGAACTAAGTGTAAAAAATGTAATGAGCTGAATTTTCATCTGCGATTCTCTATTATATACCGCAAGCTATTTCGGTCATTATTATTTATTATATTAATAATCTTTCTCATTATGTCCGTCCGTCTTCTTATGGATTGCACTCATCGCACCGCCGTTGCTATCTCCGTCCGCGTATTAAGCAAACTACCAATTTCGTTATATAGTCACAATTTGTCCAAAAAGTAACTCTGAACTATAAGCGTTTTGCTTATACAACGAAGGGAAAAATAAACAAAATTTTCAGTTGGGAAAAACGAAGTTTTCAATTGCTGCAATTTAAAAATCACTCGCGTTTATGACAAACGAAATTCATTTTCTGCAACTAAATGACTCGTTTCTCACAACTGAAAATTTTGTTTATTTTTCGTTCAACGTTTATGACAACTGTTGAAACGTTTGCAATAAACGATTTCAAGCACGACAAACGAAGTTCGTTTGCGGCAAACTGGCGATAAACGTTTTTTTTCTTTGCGTGCATGTATCATTTGTCTCGACCTCATCAATACTTTCTTGCTGGGAAAAAATTTGACTCAAAAATATTATCTGTATCAGTTTTTCAAAGATAAAATCTCCGAATTCTACAATAATAAAATCATGGATCTAGCCGAAAAATGGCAGAAGGTGGTTGAAAAGATTGGAGAATATTTATATTAACCCATTTTTTACCACTGTTCGATTTTTCGAACACTCAACAGCTTTAATAACAACAAATTTTTCCCTTTGTAAAAAATGGATTAATAAAATGTCTTTTGAATAAAAAAAATTTTGATATATTTAGTAAAAACCACCGAATACTTTTTCTACAAATCTTAATAGTAGAATAGTGAACCCATCAACTAATTAATACCCTTCAACCTAGTCGTTACCAGATATTTGAAATAAACTGAAGACAAACTGTCAAACATTACCAGATACTGACGAAGATCATCCAAGACGATAAAGTAAAATTTCAATATCAAATATGCTCGAATATAATTACATTCAAGATAAGTTCAGACAGCTATGCAAGGAGTCAACGGGGCCAACCATAATTAGAGTGAAGTCAAGAAAAAACAGTAGCAAATGCAGATGGTTGAAAAAGAATGACGTGTTGCTGTCATAAAGAAGCTAAAGAATAACAGATGTTCAATGGCACGCACTCAAAATACAATTAAGAGATTATGAGAGAAAAAAAAATGCCATAACAACAACTAAAGAGAAAAAAACCACATTATTGAACATCACTGATCACATGCACGTGTTTATCTTCTATACTCACTGCTATCTTTCATACGTGGTTTAATAAAAACAGAAAATTTAATCATAGACTAGATTAAAAGGGACTCTAGAGATTTTCTCTATTCCACTTGAAACGCCCCTTGTTATAAATAACACGTTAAAAAACAAAGCGTCCCCCTTTTTCAAGACATAAAAAAGCGTCATTCACCATAAATCGTAAATGTCTATAGGCAATATATACTATATGTATATTATTTGTTAAAGGAAAGAAAACTTGTTCGATAGACACAAGAAAGGCAAAAAAATTTTAGACAAATTAGGTCACCGGGAGCTCGCCACAAAGAGTGAAAAATAAACAAAATTGGTAAAAAAAGAAATCCAATAAAAGAACTTAAAAATCAGAACCAAATCATAACAAACATCGTCGAAATCTAAACAAAACATGCAGATAGACACCAGAACAATAAAGGAAAGAAAAAACAAAATCATTGAACGACTAGGGCATGGCTTCAAAGCAAAATCATTACCTTAAATGAATTAACTTTTAAAATAAAGAAAACGATGCATTAACTTCAGTTCAGTTTGTCTATGAATGGCAATGAAAAAGCATACAGATAACAAATGGGCAAAACAAAACATTCAGAAATGAACAAATAAAGCATACATTTTTTTTTTTGTTTTTTCTAAATAATTTTTTATTTAAAGCTGACTCATTTAGTGGATGAAGACACAGGTATAAATCACGAAGCAAATAGTTAATCCTAGTTTTTTAGTGAGATGGATGGCTCTTTTGAGCGCAACTTATAAGCTTATGAAAAATATCTTGTCCATAGTTATAATGGGCTGACCTGCTGAGCTCTTCAAGCATTGAAGTGAAGTATGAACTCATTCACGATGTCATTAATTCGTTATTCAAGTATTTATATGAAAAATATATTCTCAAGAATGTATTTCAAACAATTGAGACGTCAGCGTGCTCAACTGAATGCACAAAAGAAGTGTTCTTACCACTTGAACGCACCATTTCTATTGTGGCTTTAAGACACAAACGGATTTTGGACTTTAAAAAATCGCCATCGATTAAAATTGAGCACTGCGACAAATCTTAAGAATTGTCCACGAGAACAAATTGAAAAAAAAATCCATGAACAATAATTTTCGAAAAAAGCGACCCCGGCTCCACCTTGGAGATCTAGCACAAATAAAAACAATTCGGAGCCCAATATGGTATGAATACTCGTATAAGCTGGATACCCAGTGGGAAAAGTCGTAAGGTGCTTACTAAATAATTCATGTTTTCCTTTAGCTAATGAAGGTGAATATAGAATTTTGTGAAAGTAAGTATGTTGTTTGTTAGACTTAGAGCACCTTATGTCTTCACTTATGATTTCAAATGCAAATAGAATGCGCGTTTGAGCCACTTCTCTTCGTGTGATCATTTTCATATCGTCGGTTGAAAAGAACAATGACGTAACTGCAAAAATCGTAATTGTGCAGGAGAGGAAAAAAACAAATTTTAATTACTTTGGCTTTCATACGAGTTCAACAACTACACAACTGCACTGTGGCGGCTCTGAACTAACTACAGTTCTGTGGTTTTTCTCCCATCTACCAGTGATATTCGGGATAACAATTACCCAATAAACCGTATTTTACAAAATTTGCATTTACGTAATTGTTCTTTTCAACCGACGATATCCACTTCATTTCGTTATGTAAGAGACATTCAGTGTTTTAAGCGACTGTTTCAAATAGATGAAGTGTAGTAAAAAAATAAAACAAAAAATAAAAACGACTATAAAACAAACGTCTGCTGATCGCCGGTGCAGTGACATCAAATTGTGAGTCCTATAAAAATTTATGAATTAAAATAATTTTTTGGTTTTTTCTAGGTGAAAATGCTAGTTGGCAACACCTAATATTAAATATTGTAATTTTTTAATTTTTTTTTTTATCAATTATTTTATAATTTAGCAATCTTCTACCATTCTGATGTCCTTTTCTGATTTTCTGATTCCGTTCGATCTGTCGCCTTACACTCACCTTATTTTTTAAGTGAAAACTTAGGCAGTGCTTACATTATCTATTGTGGGGAAAGCTGAAATAGATTATGTGCTCGTTACATATAATGTACCTTATGTGTACGTGTACCATACGTTTTCCCTCATAAAACCAGCTCATCAATCAAAGTGCATTAGCATGGAAACCCGAACGATTCCAACCGTCGGGAGTACATTCCCTGCCCTTTGCATCAGTTAAGGAATACGTAAGTACGTATGATGCTTTTCATACATTATAAAAGGAAGCTTATTGGAGACGGCCAAGTCTTTGTAAAAGTAATGAGAAGTCGTAAGGGACGTTTACATGCCCTACGGATGAAAAGTAAGTGGGGAATAAACACATGGATCCGAAAGTAAGCCAAAGTAAAAGATGTGTTTAAATAGTTTGTTTTAACATGTTAAACCTTTGGGGCATGGTGGTAAGCATACTAACCACCTTTGGGTTTTTACCATTTATGCTATGTCCTACTCATCCAAATATTACAAAAATATACATAGTAGGGGTTTTAAGGTCGCTGATCAAAGCTTTGTCATCAGAATATTGACTTTCAAAAGGGCGGACACAATATGGCGGGCAGTGATTTGGTGAAATCCTTATAATGTCTAAAAAAACTTGTATTTTTGGGGTCTGTGATCACAAAGAATTAAAATGGATAGACTGTGATCACAAAGATGGTGCACAGTGATTCGAAAAAAACCTTATGATTAGCTGAAAATATATGTACTGCTGATTTTTTTTGTTTTACGAATCTATCATCAGAAAATCAAAATTAAGAGTAGCTGATCTCATTTGACCGACAAAATGGAAAAGTAAACTCAAACTCGGCTTCAAATGCATGTATCGTAGTTTTTCAGGCAGACAAATTAACAAATGCGGAATGATTTTGAAACATACAAGATTCGAAGTATAGGGTGTTTTTTAGCTGCATGAGAAGTTTCGATGGTTGTTATCTATGGTTTGACAGTTGAGAATGTCAAACTGTGTTTACATTTCTGTTCAGTAAGGTTTGGCAATTCATCATGAATCGTTTAACACCAGAACAACGCTTCCAAATTGTGGAAATTGACTTTGAAAAAAATAAATCTGTTTGCGAAGTTCGTAAAGCACTTCGTCCATTTTGTGGTTAGCCATTTCTGGTTAAATGGCTTCGTCAATAAGCAAAATTGCCGTATATGGAGCGAAGACAATCTTCAAGTCATTGACAAATCACCATTACATCCATTCAAATTGACTGTTTGGTGCGGTTTACACGCTGGCGGCATTATCAGTCCTTATTTCTTTCGAAATGAGGACGGAGCTGTCGGTGACCGTTATCAAGCCATGCTGACTGATTTTTTGTTTTCAAAATTTAATCAGCTAAACATTGAAGACATTTCGTTCCAACAAGACGGCACAACTTGCCATACAGCGCGCCATCAATTTATTGCAAAAGCAATTTGGTGACAACTTTATTTTCAGAAGTGGTCCTGTTAACTGGTCCCCTCGTTCGTGCGAATTAACGCCTCTCGATTAATTTTTATGGGGCTATGTTAAGTCATTGGTTTATGCCGATAAAGCCAGCAACTCTTAAAGCATTGGAAGCCAATATTCAAGCCACCATTGACTATACGGCCAGATTTATTGAAAAAAGAGGTGAAAAATTGGACTGATCGAATGCACTATGCAACTCGTAGCCGCGGCGGAGATATGCCGGAAATCATATTTAAAAAATAAATACCATGAAATTATCGACCAGATTATAACAATAAAGAAGTCATTCCAACAATATTTCCGTCTTGTAGTTCTCAAGCTCTTAAAAAAACATCCCATACTTACTAAGTATTACAGACCATTAATGAAATAATTGAGTTTTTCTGAAATCGTTCTTTCTGTGTGGTTATATAAACAGTAGAGTGTATCGACTTGTATGGGAAAAATCTGACCCCAAATTCCGGCACCAAAATCAAATAGTTTATCAAAAAAATCCTTTCAATTAGTATAATTTTTTTTGTTTTGTCTGAATCAATTTTAGAGTCCTCAGAATAGCATATAAAAACATGGAACTACAAATGTTCATCCTATTTGAGACGATTTTTCATCCCACGGTTTTTTTTTTTTAAGTCTACACTAAGGGAAATAACGCATATTAGCATTATCCACTTTTCACAATGTTTTCCTTACAACTCGTTTTTTTTCCGTATTTGAATTTTATTTAAACCACACACGTACACACATATTCCATACAAGCAAGCAGCAACAGCACCGCACACGTACACACATACTCCGACAAGCAGCAATAACATCGCACTCTGTTCCTGCAGTTTATTTCTTGCATTTGCAGTTCTTATAGTTCTCATTTAGTTATTGTTGCAAGAGTCATATAGTATGCATGTTTGGCAACGAAATTAGAGAACGAAAAAAGTGAAGCGATAATAAATTATACAGGCTATGGCATTTGATGAACGCAATATGAAGAAAATAATACCATAAAACCATTAATAACATATTCAATTTAAATATGTTTTTTTTAAATTCAATAATTTTATTTAAATTTTCTTTAAATGCGATAGTTTATTTTCAAATAGTAAATATTTGAAAGATATTTTAAAAAAATTCGTGCATAATTTTAATATATTTTTTATTAATTCTGTTTAAATATTTAAATATGTAATTTAATTAAAAAAGTATTCAAATAAATTTTAAATATTTACGTAGTCGATTTATTCAAATACGTTATTGGTGCAAAAATGACTCGCTTTTTGGATAAATTAAAAAAGTTTTTGGATAAATTTAATATTTTTTCCCTTAGTGTACTTGTTGTTTAATTTCAATTCTATTTTTGTTTTTTATATGAAAGTACAATATATTAATACTTTTGGGTTTATTTTTGTTTAAAAGTAAATTACATTTTGGTACTGTTAGTGTTAACAAAATAAGAACAATTATGTTTTTAGATCCTGTAAAGTGACAAAAATCGCTTTTTGTTTCGAATTCGGACCCTTTTGAACGGCTCTTCTGCATAGAAAACGTTTTTTCTTTTCTTCGTTCTGTAGAAGCAACAGAAACGGGCGCTTCCGCGACGAGCTTAATATGCCTCTTAATGTACAGAATCTGGCTACGACATCGTTCATCTTCTCACGAGAAACGGTGAAGTTTTGAATGGTTTCTTTCGGCAACGAACAATTGTACAGGCGTTAGGTGAAATATTCGTCCCAGTCAACCAGTTAATAGTATTTTTATTTTATTTTTTTATTTTATTTATTATTTTTTATTTATTATTTATTATTATTATTATTATTATTATTATTATTTTAATTTAAACATGAACAATTTACAACAATTATATCATAAATAATTTATTTTTCGCAATTATAAAAATATGTGGAGCCTTATAAAAGCGAATGTATCCGTACTATTCGCTTGAAAAAACTAATTTAAAAAAAAAAAATAAAACTGTCAACTTTTGACTTTGACTTAAAGAAATTTTTCGTAACAGCATTTTTGAAAATTCTTAAAGCAAATTGTTATATGTTATAAAAAAATTTTTTACAAAGAGTCTTAATATATTGTCTTAATTTTATACCAGTCAGAATTTTGTACTTAACCTAAAAGAGCGGAATTTAAAAATTACAGAATTTGGTCGATGCGATTTTGTAAAAATGCATTTTGGTAAAAAAACAAAAATGTATTTTATATTTTTACTTTCAAAATTTCTTCTTAGCACTATTTTTTCAGTATTTTTTAAGTAATTTAGTATGTACCTCACAAATTTGCTTAATTTAAGCAATTAACAACTGCTAATTTTCACTACATAAATAAACCATTTCCATTTCTTTTTATATTTAACACATTTTTATCTACATATATCTATTTAGGTGTAGCGCACACTGATTGCTTCTTCTATGTCTGTCTGTCTGTCTGTCTGAATGTCCGTTGTCGTTAAGCACTGCTTGGAGGCAGTGCTTTGAAAATTTCAAATTCTGCTCGTTTTTTTCTAGGCGCTATTTTTAGTAGGACAGCACAAAATTGACATGGAAAAAAAACACATGGCACAACATGCCGACATAAATTTATGTCGCGTGGAGTTTCTGGCTTAAATTAATGCAAAATTCTTTACACCGATTGAGACAGTGCAGTTTTCTGCAATATGTGCTGAATAATTTATATAAGTAATTATTTTTGCTTTTTTTCAAACATTTATTGTAAAACCTGTTATCCATGCCCAAAAATTTCTTAAGGTCAATTACCAGCAAGACAAATACATGCGCGTTTGCAAACAGCTGTTATTTACTTGCCAAAAAAATAAAAACAAGCTTTAAAAAAAAAAATTAATTAAAAAACCAGAAAAGTCAGTGAAGGTTATTCGGATCTCTTACGAGTGAGTAAGCGTAACGTTTTAGTGTTAACGTCCAAAAAATTGTTTACATTGACATTTGCAATCGTCAAAAATAAGCATCCCACACACAAACCGTCTTTTTTCCCTCATTTTTGTTGCGTTTACTTAACAACACTGAAATAAATGTGGCCATTAAATGCTATTCGGGGTAAACTGCTTTTGGAAGTGACATTAATTGAAGTTTCAACACCTTAATTGTGGCAAACTATAAAATATATGACGTATAAAAAACTTTTTAGTCAAAAAGTATGTGAAAAGTAATGTTTCTTAAATACCATTGCACGATGTCAGTTCACATTTATAACCAACAAATTTAAAACTAAAAACGTAAATAGTTTCTTCAATTAAATTGCGTTTGATTTTAATTTAATGTGACCTTTTGTTGTTTAACAAAGATGTTGTTAAAGAAGACCAACTGTTGTTTAAAATGTTAAATGCGTTTGTTTTAATCAAATTCTGAATTTGACATAAAAATCTGTTAATACGTACGATAATAAAAACAAAGATGTTATTTCTGTTTTGATTAAATCTATAAACTTGATTTTAAAAATGTAAATACACAAAAGTTTTGAAAGTTAAAATTCCCCTGTTAAGGTAGATATGAAGTCATAGCTGTTTTTATATGAGATTTATGATGGTTTTATTATTTTAATGACGTCAAATTGTATGGAGGATTTTGCGAAATTTCAAACTCAGAGTACTTTATACATATCAAGTCAATAAGGATATTTATTACTTTACTACTACTCGTGTTGCAAATGAGCTAGCAAAATTATGCAATTGCATTTTAAAGGTTTAAATCGTTTATTAACATAGATTTTAAAGGTTTACTTTGGAATACTCAATACTCAAAAAAAAAACACATAATTGCCAGCACTCAATTTACTTACCTCGGCCTTCAATTTTATCTTTAAAATCAGCTGATATTTGCTTTTTTAGTTTTCCTATTTAATGATATATTTTTCTTCATTCTATTTCAAAATGGGTTTGACTTTTATTTTCAGCTGAAAAGGAATTTTTATTGACAAATAAATTTTAAATACAAAGCATGTTGTAGTATTTTCTACTATTAAAGTGAAGGTATTTGCAATGACATGAGAGCATATTAGGGCAATTCTCAATCTTGCGTATTTGAAATTGGAAATTTGTGCAATTGTAAAAATTTCTCATCGATTGTGAATGGTCTCTTTCAGTTTTCATTGCAACACTTATAGCAAAACATGAAATTCTCAAGTGATTGATGAATAGAAAAACTATCTTCTATATCAAATTTGATGTCGAAAAAAAGCTTTAAGGCACAATTAGTAGTCTCTTTAATGGACATTTAATTTTTTTTTTTTTTTTTTTGCTTATCCTTCATATCAGTTTTTTTTTGTCTTTATTTTTTTTCATTATCAGCTGTCTGTTTGCAATTCAGTACTGCATATGTATAGTAAATATAAACTATAGAGGAATTCACAATCTTGTGCAAATGGTCTTTCATCATAGCTTTTGCAAAATGGTAAAGTATATTTTTACTCGACACTAACAAAATACATAGAGATGCACTTACTTCACTTTTGCAAATCTGCAAGACTAAAAACCCATAGTTTTTATTTACTATAGGAATGCAATACTGAATTGCAAACATACAGTTGATTGGGGGAACAAAATAAAGGCAAAAAGAAATGATATTATATGTTGCAAAGTTAGCCGGAAAAGACCGTTCACAATTGGTGGAGAATTTTTACAATTGCACGAATTTACAATATCAAATACACAAGATTTGAGGGCAATTCACACCTTATACGTTTTTAGTGTTGCATATTTGAAAAAGTTTAGTAAGTATATCTCTGTGTATTTTGTTATTGAAGAGTAAAAATATACTCAAAATAATCTTAACTTTCTTTGTCATTTGTTTTACATTTTTTCAATTGTCGAATTTTTATTGGCAAATTGCTATATCAACACATATCATATTGTAGAATATTTTATTATTGAAGTGAGAGCATTTGCAACGTCGTGAAAGTATATTGTACAGTACATATATGCTATAGGTTTTCGGTATAGCATTTATGCAAAGCCAAATCAAATGAAATTGAGTTCAATTTGTTGTTATATGATTGCAAATGTCGCAAATATAATTTACATTTGCTGTGGTGCAATACTGTTTGCACCGGAACGTGAACAGGCCTAATTTGTTGTTCAAATTGTAAAAGGTTAAAAATTATTTTACATTTGCTATGATACAATACTACTTGTACCTGATAGTAAATTGCCCTATTATATTAATTTTTATGGGATTTATAAAGGTTTTACTATTTTGATGGCGTCTCTTTTTATAGGAGGTGAATGGAGCTTTTTTCGATTTTACCAAATTTCAAATTATGAGTAAATATTGTGTTAATGTAGATGAAAATATCTTAAATTACATGTCCCAACTCTATCACAAAGTGTCCCAAAACGAGATAGTTTCCCGACGTATTAATTGCAGTGATAATTTGAGGACTCTTCATCCGACCCAATTTTTTTTTTTTTTTTTTTGTTTTTTTTTTACAAAGTCATTTTTCATCATAGTTTTGGTCTTATGACCTAAACGAATAAGTTATTTTATTTATAAACTAATTTTTCTGACCTATAAGCAAAAACTGGTAATTTCAAAAATTTTTATAAATTCAAACTGTTTCTACGATCGTTTGTTATTCGACCTTTTATATTAAAAGCTATCAAAAGTACTAAATTTTAAGTCTAAATTGAATTTCAGGAGAAATATGATCTCATTAACATTAATTGGAATCGGAATATTTGTATTCCAGATATAATACAAATAAGTAAATTAATAACTCAGCCACACAAGAAAAGGATCCCAAACCCAAAGGTCTGCCCCTTTTATCTTTATTTACTTTCCCACTTCATTTGAATTTCATATCAGAATTTTATTTCAAGAGCGTTATTTCAAAAAGAAGGACTTTAAGCACTAATTTGAGGGTGTACATTGCAGTCAATCGGATGAAAAAAATTACTTTGACGTCAGCAAATACTTTTGTTTTTCAAAAATTTATAAATATCAAGAAAAAATAATACTTTCAGCAAATACATTTTGTTAATCCTCTGACTTAAACTGAATTAAAATTTAAGTATTTGAAACAATTTTGTTAATTCTGTATTTTTGATTCAATATAATTTGAGAGAAAACACACCACATCGTGAATATACCTAATATTTTCTAATGTGTAGTTATAAGTTATTCAAAAAAGCAAAACTTTCCCATAATATTTTTAACATAAAATCTAACATCTCTTCAAGCCAAACTTAAAAAACCATATAAGATGCACCCTAAAAAATAATGCACCCTAAGGTTGAGTGCACACTATTTAAACAGTATTGCGTTGAAGTTTTCACCACCACAGAACACAAAATTCTATCATTAATCACTCGTTATATACTCGTACTTATACTCGTATGAAAGTAATTAGTTATTGTGACACTGTTACTATCAAAGCGGGCTTCACATGACTTCGGCACGTCCGTGTGTGTTACACTTATTATCGTTCTAGTGCAAAGAAATTTTTCAAAATTCTGAAACGTGCATAAAACAGGTGAACTTTAAACAATTTTTTTTTCCGTATAAAGTAATTCAATACGTGTAGCTTCAGTTCCCAAACAAAAGCAACAGAGGAAAAGAAAACATTCTAAACATATCTTCCGGCTGGCTATGCCGGCATGTGTGGAGCTGCTGCTGCTGCTGTTGTTGTTTGTCTTTTCAACCAAGGCTTGCCAACTGTCGTTGTCGACAGAGAAAACAATTCAAATCGAACACATGTACGCTACATGTGTTATACACAGAGATTCATTCTAATGTTATTTTAAACATATTTTCTTACTTTATGAAAACAGCGTCTGCGGAAGACTTGAACATGTACTTAAATGGTAGAATAGTAAAATTGTGCCAAGGAACTTCAATGTTGAAGACTAACCAAGCGTTACACAGGTGTTTGTATGTAAAAACGAAAAATAAAATTCTGCAAAAATCAGTCTGGTTTTAGACCAGGCCACAGCTGTTCTACAGCTATGGTGAAAATTTTAGATGACATCAGAACGACATATGATTTGGGACACATCAATCTCCTTTGCCTGCTTGACTTTTCTAAGGCATTTGACTCTGTTGACCATTCTATATTGTGCCGAAAGCTTGAAGATAATTTCAAGTTTTCTAACTTGGCAGTCCGTCTGTTATACAGTTACTTAGTTGGAAGAACTCAAAGAGTGAGGGTGGGTAATAGTCTGTCCGCTTTTCGTAGTTTAACTTCTGGGGTTCCTCAAGGCTCTGTACTTGGTCCGCTTTTATTTTCTATGTTTGTTAATGACATTTTCAGTAAATGCAGGCATGTTACAATGCATGCATATGCTGATGATTTGCAATTGTACTTGTCTAGACCTCCTGACCTTGTTGATGACTTATGTATGAAAATGAACGAAGACTTAAGTAAAATTACAGAATGGGCTCAAATTAATAAGCTCAAGCTCAACCCGCTTAAGTCATATGTCTTACCGATTTATAAATCTAGGTTCTCTTTCTCCAATATACCTGCCATTTACCTTGATAGTGCTGAATTAAAATTTGTTGACAAAATAAAAAATCTTGGGTTCCACATTGATACTTCACTCTCTTGCGTAACCCATATTAATTCTGTGGTTTGTAAGGTCTACTATGTGTTGCGGAACTTGAGGTGGACTGCGTCATTTGTTCCTACTGAAACTAGAAGGAAGTTAGTCCAACAGCTAATAGTGCCAGTCATCTCTTACTCAGATGTCGTGTATAGTAAACTTGACTGCAGGTCTAAGATGAAGCTAGAAGTAGCATTTAATAATGCGGCGAGGTATGTTTATGGTCTTAGGAAATTTGATCACATTAGTCATTTGAGCAATAAAGTTTTGGGTTGTAATATTATTAATTATTTGAATGCTAGAAACTGCATATTTTTACACAATATAATTTATTCACGATCACCTAATTACTTATTTGAGAAACTCCAATTCTGCAGATCCAATAGAAATTTCAACCTTATAATACCAGTTTACAATTATTTAAATTCCAATAGACTATTTTTTGTGAACGCCATCAGATTGTGGAATACGTTGCCTAATAGAATTAAAATTATTCAAAGTAAGCATATCTTTAAGCATGAAATTCTTAAATTCTTTACTTAAATCTCTTTTTCTCTTTCTTATCTCTGTTAATTTAAAATAAAATTTAATTAGCAAATAAGTTTAAATTTAATGCATTTGCAATTTTATTTTTAAGTTAGCTTTAAGTTTCATTCATTGTTTGCTAAAAACGTGTTGTTATAATGTCATACTTAGTGCATTTAAAAGACTCTGTCTTACATGTCAACACTGTTCCCTAAATAAATAAATAAATAAATAAAAATATCAAGTTACAAACTCCGGCCAAGTATCCGAGTCTTATCTTTTTTCAAGTCTTATGCAATTATGTGCTCTTGAAATTTGTATTTGTAATAAAGAGCGACCCGGAAGTGCAGCTGCATAAGATATGGAAGATGCTTTAATACAGTGTATTGTTTGGCTTGAAGTGGTGCTTCATAGAGCACTTCTAAATAGTGATTCGACAGGAACTGCATAGATCTAGGTGATGCTGCAAGATGTCCTTTTCTATAAACGAGCAAGATTTAAAGTGAAGGAAGTCGTTGTGATTTTTTTTTTTATTTTTTGAAAAATTGAAGAGACGGAAGCTCTTGTTGAAAACATGTCCATTGACAGAAATGTGTTCTAAGGATGCATTTTAAAAGTTGTGAGGAGAGAAAAGCATGTCTTTATATTTTCAAGTAAGTGATATAATAAAATTCATGAATATGACTACACTCAGAAAAAAAAATTACAGAATATCTAGAAAAATAATACCCAATCGTTAGAAAGTCGGGCTTAAATTTAACGCCATGGTCGATTTTCTAAAAATGAAGTACATATTTTTCGTCAAATTGATTCCAGAAGAATAAAATAGTTTAAAGAAAATTATCCAATAGTTTAGGAATTATTTCGCTAAATTTAAGAAGGAGCAATTGGGTTTAAATTTCTTATTTCATTTGAGTAAGCTATTTTTTTTTTTAGTATACATTTTTAAGTCTTGCAGATTCAGTTTTTATGTGTTTGTTAAGCAAGTTCAAAATAGTTTAAACCGAGTTAAGCTTCACAAAAATCATGTGTTGAATCAAGTTTATACCAGCTTTCCAAGGTAGATCAGTGCAAATTTGTGTAAGTTGAACTCAGAGCAAGTTTTTCAGTGATGATTATAACTCTGGTTTACCTAAACCGAGTTAAACTCAAAAACCTTCTGCTTTATTGAAGGTATTACCAGCGTTTGAACGATAATTAAATTTAACCTAATAAAATAATTTAAGTAAAAATATGATTCAATAAGTTTTAAAATTTAAAAATAAAACATCACTTAGAAGATATGATGTAAACTCAAATAAATTTGAAATGAGTTTAACTCAAAAAAAACAAAAAACAAAAATCAGCATTGAAACAAGTTGTTACCAGTTTTCAAGGGAAAATCAGTGCAAATTGGTTTGAGTTTAACTCTGGGTTGGTGAGTTTGAGTTTTTTAGGGATGGTTTTACTCTGATTTACTTAAAGCATGCATAACTCACAAAAAATTTCGCGTTGGAACAATATTTAACCAGCTATTAAAGGCGATTCGGGCTCAGTTTTATAGCACTATTGTAAGATGTGATAAAATAGATTTCAACTCAACAAAATTTGGAATTGAAATGATATTTAACCAAGTTCTAAGGGTGATCCTTTACATTTTTATATTTATGTAGCTGAGGCGAGTTTTCTGTGATGGAAGATAAAAAATAAAAAAATAAATAACTGGCCATTTCAGCCCTTGAAAGGACTTTGACCTAGCTTCTTATGATCAATTGTGTTGTGCGTGTTATTAAGTTTATACACAATTGACCGAGAACCGGACCTACATGCTTAACGACGACTCCGAACGGCGATGAACGATGAATGTTCTCGTTCTCAAGAAGCTTTACATGGCATTTTGATTACTCTCTGAGGTTTGCCATTGTCTGCAGAGAGGTGGCGACCGTACAGAAAAATTATTTTAATTCAAATAATTTTCTGTCGCTGCTGGGGTTCGAACCTGGGTTTCCAAAGTTCGTTGACATGTGATGGAAGATACCATGATTTAATTAAACCAAGTTTAACTCATACATTTTTGGCGTGGCAAGACCTAACAAGTTTCAAATGGCGATATACTACAAATCTGTATAAGTTGGACTAAGGGCCAAGTAAAAATCAAATGATCACAAGAATTTTTTATTGGCCAAGATTAAATTAATTGACCTTGACTTTCCAAAAGTAAACCTTAAAATCTCTTGTTACCAGGTTTTAAGGTTGAGTTAAACTAAATATTAGTTTTTAATACGTATATTAACTCAGGCTAACTTTAACCGAGTATATATCATCAAAAATCGGTGTGAAAACAAGGTTTCAACTATTTTTGAGTCCAAATATAAATCAAATCATCACAAAAAAAATTATAATATTAACTCAGATTAATCTTAAGCGAGTTAAACTTGACAAAAACCCACGTTGAAACGTTGTTTTACCAGTCTTTACGAGTAAACTAGAGAAAACTCGTTTAAGTGTAACTCATATTAATCTTAAGCGAGTTAAACTCAACAAAAACTCACTTCGGAACGTAGTTTTACCAGTTATTAACAGTAAACTAGAGAACATTCGTTTAGGTATAACTCAGAGTAATCTTAATCGAGTTTAACTTACAAAAACCCATGTGGAAACAAGTTATTGCCAGTTTTTTAGAGAAAATTAGAAAAAATTGATTTAACTATAAACATAGGCTAGTGTCTCAATGAAGATCAAAACTCAGTTTAACTTTAACTAAGCTTAACTCATCAAAATTCGTCGTGAAAACAAGAATAAATCAACTTTTAAGGATAAACTAGAGTGAATGCAACTCAATTTTTATAAATTTAAATTTAGTTTGTGTCGATGTGAGCTTTAACCGGTTAAATTTAAACGCCGGTTAAATTTTTTACTGAAAAGCAAGTTCTAAGGGTTTCATTAATTGAATACTCTCTTTAAGACAACCAAACGCACCATCCATCATCTCTTGAAAAATCAAAAGAAACTTTTATTAGTTTAAAATCAATTGGTTATGACTTTTCCTATATCACTGTAAAATTTACAGTTGAAATTAATTGTTTTTTATGCTACTCTAAGTACAACTAGGAAAGAAAAACAAACCTTTATCTCAAACCAACCTAAGTGAAGACCGCGCATTTGTACTAGCCAAATGTGCAATGCTTAGAGATCTAAGCTTACTGGCTGTTACCGAGTTTTTTGTTTGTCATGCTTTTTGTTTCCATTGTTTTAACACTGCTCTTTCACGATATCTCCAAATGACACGACAGTCGGAGCAAAGCGTATTTTTCCGCTATACCCACCGCTTGCACACTTCAACTAGCAACGACTTGGCTAAAAAGCTATTCGCCAAGTTGTGTTTTTGCAAAATTTTTTCGCTGAATTTATTTTTGTTTCTTTTTTTTCAATTTTTTTTGATATTTCGTTTTGTTTTGAATTTATTCGAATTTATTTAGTTGTATTTCATTGAGTTAACTTTTAATGCATTGCCAGCAATATAACTAATATCTTGGGTTTTTTTTAATTATTTACATGCTGCATAGAGTAGATTTCTTCAATTTGTACGTGTCTAATTTTTTTCAATTAGTTTTGCTAATTAAATGCTGATTAAACAGCTAATCAAACAGCTGTTTTAGACAATTTCATTGGAAAAAAATCATTTGTAAGGCATTATTCTTATTCTAAGAAAAAATAAAATTATTGATATTGTATCGATGTCGCAATAAACAAATATTTAAAGATACAAAGCTATTCAACGATTATCGTCAATCTTTTCTTATGTTCGAACTTTTAGCTGTTAATTTTCAAAATTTACCAAATAAATTTAACTTAATACAAGTTATTAGACTTGAAAAATATATAACCGCGAGCTATCTGAAAACAATAACAACCACTAACATAAAATCTACATAGACCAAAGCAGTCATGTAAGGCTATATAATTGTTGAAGAAAATAACAAACCATAAAAAAATCACACGTAACAGTTTACAAGAAGTGAAAATGAATAAGCAAAATAAAATGAAAAAGCAAATTACATAAATTTAATGACAAGGGAAACGCTTACAATACAATAAGCAATCGCTTTAAAATCAACTTTGTCATTTGAGAAAGAAACCTCATTGAAACATTTTCAATTTAATATCAAAAAGTTAATTCTTTAATATTTATTTTCAAAACGTTAAAAAAGTTAAAGAAATGTGTTTCTAAATAGGAAAAAATATGAACCTTTACTAACCATCTGGATGAGATTTATATTCAAATTTTACGATAAAATGATTTTGACTGAACACATTTTAATACATTTCCATAGATTTCATTAGATTTTCAAAAATGTGTTCACTGATTTAAAAGCCTGATATGCAAGCAATTCACATTTGCATATAAAAAAATATAACTTGGCTGTATATTGGTGGAAAGGTAAAGATACCATGCTAACTATACCCATGAAAGCTTGATGTAACTATGAGAACATTCATGCACATGTTTGAACAAAGCTTAGAGAAGCTAGCAAATAACTTTTACAATGATTTGGTTTTCATTTTTTAATTAAAGGTGCAACTATCAATCATTTTTAGCTTGGTCTACAAGGTGTGTCTAGACTCTAGACTCATAGCAGATAAACAATGTGGTGGAATTGGTTGAAAATGTGCTGGATAACATGCTATTTTGAAAAATGTGTATCATAAATTGCCCAACAAAGATTTTCTAGCGAATTTCTGTTGACCTTAAGGCAAATACGTTAAAATTAAATAAAACTAAAAAACAAAAAATAAAAATTCGGATGTCATAGTTTAATAAACAAAAGGAATGGAGTTCGTAGCGTTAGTTAGATTGCAGAATAAAAGCATATTTTTCGGTAAGGAGTACTAGTAATGATCAATCTTGTTATTTCTTTACAAAAAGTTAGTTATTTCGATACTTTTCGATTCACCGAATTTCGATTCGGTGACCTCTGTTGTTCAACAGAGAAGAGTACGCCCACATCTTCGTTGAAAGGACAACCTGACGACGCTTGGTGTTTTCAACTGCCGCCAGCAAGTGCAGAAATTGCTGGCGAAAATTTTTAGATGACGCTACAACCGATCAACGGTTGTGAGGACCAGAAAAGTAAGTGATGAACTAGAGAAACAAACTTAAAACAAAAGTTATTCTTTGTTGTTCTCCGATACTAACATATATAAATAAGTTAGGTTCTTATAACCATTATCTGAAGCAATACTATTCAGATACCTAATGAAAACTTTTTGTACCATATCGCACAATACCTTATATTAATTCATCTTATCTAACTTCACGTTATGTTACCATTCCTTACCTAACTATATATCATCTAATATAACCTTATCTTACCTTTCCTTACCTAACCTTACAATACCTTGCCTTACCATACCTTACCTGACCTTACCTTACCTTATCATACCTTATTTTACCTTGCCTTACCTTTCCTTTCCTTACCTTACCTTACATTAAATTACCTTACTTCACTTTACCTTACCTTACCTTACCTTACCTTACCTTACCTTACCTTACCTTATCTTATATTATCTTACCTTACCTTACCTCACCCTACCTTACCTTACCTTACCTTACCTTACCTTGCCTTGCCTTGCCTTGCCTTACCTTACCTTGTCTTACTTTATCTTATCTTATCTTATCTTACCTTACCTTACCTTACCTTACCTTACCTTACCTTACCTTACCTTACCTTACATTACCTTACCTTACCTTACCTTACCTTACCTTACCTTACCTTACCTTACCTTACCTTACCTTACCTTACTTTACCCAATAATTATAAAATTCTGCCCGATAATGAAAATTCCCTAATAATTCCCCAAAGAAACACTTCGAAAGACCTTTTTCCCTAAGAGGTATCTTCGAAATTTTCCCATCAGGAAGAGGGATGCCTCAAATTAACATTTTTTTATAAAACGCCGCAAATTAACATAATTTCTCCAGAGATTTTTTCACATTATTACATTTTCGAATAGGAGAGTCAAAATTACATAACTCATGATGCAAACATAGTCGAATCCATTAATGATATGTATTTCGTTATATCAAATATTTAAGTTTGACCGGTATTCATTTCGGTGAATTTGTCAATCGACGATAAGGTAAAATGTGGTCATATCAGAGTAGTTTAAGCTATAAACAGTAACTTTGCCTTCAAAGCGTTATCTAATTCGTGAGTTAAAATGTTAAACACAAAATCTTAAAAGCTCTGATCTTGAAATTTTTTCAAAAAAATGACAAAACTGAATTCTGCGAAATAAGGTACGATAAATATTTATTAAAACAAATAATGCATCTGCCGAAATGAATGAAGTAATGTGGGCTTGAACAACAAGTTTCTCAAACTTCCTATTGCTATTCATAGAAATTAAATAGATATAATTTTTTATGCACACGACAGGTGTTATGCACACCCACTTATTACAAATCATTAGAGATGTAGATGAGTAAAGATTTATTTGGAAGTAATATGGACTCAAGAAAAAATTACGTTTCGATCGTATTCATTCGGAAAAAAAACAATTTTTAAAAATCGAATATTAGTCAAAGACATTATGATAAGACAAGACTGACTTTGACAAGTGTGAATATGAAACACTAGTGCTAGACAGTACTTACGGCAATTGGTAGACCCCAACTAGTTGCTGCCAAGCTGACTGGTCGTTTACAGTGGCGTCTATGACGATTTTTTTTTATCTTTTAATAATTATTGTGCTGCATTTGCAAAATTTCCATGAAACACAAATTTATGTAGATCTTAAAACGTTGATTTTTTTATTTTTGTTTTATTTTTTTTTATTTTTTTTATTTTTTTTTTTTTTTATATTTTTCTTTTTAAGATTTACCAGCTTGCTTTAGTACAGGTTTTAATGCAGTCACCAGCAAGTAAACACAAATTGAACTCATGCATAAACAAAGTCACACAAATACACGTAATGATGAAACGCACACAGTGAGCACAACCACTCCACTAAGCGTAGAGGGAACGAACAGGTAGTTTTGCTTGCTGGCTACTCCGCTGTTTCTTGGTTGTTTTTACTTATTTCTTTGCCCTCTTCTCTAATAGTGAAGCATGAATTTTTTAAAATTATTTTTTGTATTTGGCTTTCTTTAAAATGTAAGACCTTTCTTATTGTCTTAGCGCGTTGAAGAGAGGGCGTTGTAATGCAGCTGTATTTGTGTAAAAACTAAAAAAAAAATAAAATAATTACAAATACACACACTTATGGTAAATAATATTTAAATAAGCGTTTTTTTGCTATAAATTTTAGTTTTTTTTTTTCTTTTTTTACATGTGATTCACACAGGGTTTAATCTTTAATGAGCGCGCATATTTTTATTAATTTTTTTTTTTAAACACAATTTTTTTGTTGCTAATTTTTTATGAAATTTTCTTTAAAAAGAATGCACATTTGTAAATACTTTCACTGCCACTTTTTGGCTTAAAATCATTACCAATTTGTTTATTCTTTAAACACGTACATATGTACTTATATTGAATATATTTTTTTAAAATTCTTCTGTACCGTAAAGCCTTCTATAGACCAAATTTCTATTCCGGTTATTAAAATATGTAAGTTTTATTGTTTTTACTTTTTTGTTTGTTTTTGTATTTGCTGGAAAAGCGCATAAAAATTCCAGTTTATCCAACCAATTTTTGTCTGTCTTTCCTATTGGTAACGCTAGCAACGCGTTTCTATCGTTATTCCGCTTTTAACCAACGTTTCGTAGTCGGCCCAGAAACTATTGTTTTTTTTTTTTTATTTACTTTGCTATTTTTCAATCTGTTTTGTGTTTAAATAATCCGCAGCACATTGTATTAAGTTTAGAGCAGCACAACCGCATTGAAACGACAACGTAAACTGAGTGCCCGAGCAACATCAACATCAACGGCAACAACTTGACGCATGGAACCGAAGAATTTGTTTTATCTTTCTTCGGAGACACAGTGAGAGCCAGTCAGCCAACCAGACCAGAGTTTAACCAAAGAGCATGGAACCCAGTCGTTAGCAGTGAGTGAGCGCATTATTTTTGTTGTTGTTTATCCACTGTATTTGTAGTCATTTCAATGGTTTATTCTTTTAGTTTGGCCAACCAGGTAAACATGTGCGTGTGTCAGTCACTGTACAGGATGCAACGATTCTACTGAGAGTTGCATCAGCTGCACTCTCATATTCAATTCACTTGGCTGACTGAGACCGGCAGCAAAATGCGATGAAGACGTTTTAGTCGAATATTGGTCAACATGACGTCATTTGGCTGTAAATATAAAATTGTGAGTGTTTAGAAAAGCATTGATTGAGGTTTAAGCTTAAAATGGACGAGCAAATTTGCATACTTTAAGTGCTTGAGAAACCTGTTTAAAAAAATGTATAAAGAGTTCAAGCTGGACTTCTTAATTCACAGTTGGACTGTGTTGGAAACTATTGTAGCACTAGCGGAAGTAATAAAAGTACAACGTTTACAGAATAATACACAAATCTTGGGCATTATATCTCTGGCATAAGAAGTGACATAATTAAAGTTACATTTTGCCACTTTAACATAAAAAGATTCCATTATAAGTCAAGAGTTTTAAAATAATAAAAATTTTTTATAAACATAAAATATTTTCTTTTTCAACTCAAGTAAATTTAAGTCGTTTCCCAAAAATATTCACCGTTTTTTTTTTTAATTTTAAAAATAGGTTTTTAAGCATGAATCAAGATTATTATTAGAAGCTACAGCTATGTCCACCTTGGTTCGAAATGTGTTGATAGATAAGTAAAGACGAAAGGATAGCCAAGTGAAACAAGTGTACGATGTGTAGGTATGGTGGAATGTAGTAAAAACGTAAAAATTTGTATTTAAGACAAACGTTATAAAGTTACCTCATTCAATTTGAGTTATTGTGTAATCCTTTAAAGTTTACTTTCATAGATTTTATTTGTAAAAATAATTATTTTTAAAACTATTTTAGTCGATCTATGGGAGTTCCTCCAAAAAATGGCATCTGGTGGTGAGCACTATATGTATCCCTGAACTGGATCATCTGAAATGGAAAAAAAAACCAAAAAAATATTTCTATAAGGTTAATAAAAATAAAAATATATGTTTTAAGAATTGAATAAAGCCGGTCGCATTAAATTAAATCAAAAAAATTTTGCATGAACATAATGTATTATGTATTTAAACAAATACCTGAGAAAATCTAGTTGAGAATATCCTAATTTGATTTGAATATCTCACCTTGTAAAAGGTCTTTATGATTTATAAAATTTTATATACGTTTTAAGAATAATTTTTAACAAGGAAAAGCTTTCATTTATAAAAAAAGTATTCTTAATACTAATATAAAAATATTCTGAAAATAAATAAATATGCATTTTTTTCGCGACATAGAGCTTTTTTTTAATAACAGAGTTTTTTATATCTCTGGTCTAAAAATGATTTTCTGTTTATTTAATTTTGAATTCATTTTTTATTTTAAATTTTGAAAAATATAAATTAAAATAAAACTATTTTTATCCTCTTTCTCTCTTTTTCTTCATATACAGCCATGGACACATAAATAGCACAAATGTCAACTTATTTTTTGAACGTTTCGTTTGAACCTTATAATGCATTCATTAACTGTAGCTATAATTTTTTGAGACTCCAGTGTGACGTTGTTTAAAACTCCGAGAGAGATGTACCGTTACTTACTTTTATTTGTTCAGGCCATCTCTTTCTGTATAGGCATGTACGATCTGCTGTGGTCATATAAATAGCACACATGTTAGTTGGTGAATAAAAGTTAACAAGATCGGGCGTTTGTAAAAATTTTAGAGTTGTATTCAGTTGATTTCGCCGATTCTAAATAAAATGGGTCGTGGCAAACATTGCACTCCGGAAAAAAGGTCTATAATTCACAAACTAAGTCGAAAAGGCAAAAAACCATCTGAAATCGTGCATATTCTCAAAATTTCGTGAAAAATGGTCTATAATGCACTCAAGCTGGTTAAATTAAATGGTGCAAATAATTTCGAGAATATGCCGCGCAATCCTAGACAGCGTAAAACCACCGCTTCTACTGATAGACTTATAGCTCGCAAAAGTAAGGCTAATCCTTTCAAATCAGCATAGCAAATTATGAGGGAAATAAATGAAGAAAATAACCTTAATTTTTCAAGAAAACTAGTATATAGGAGACTACATGAAGCTAATCTTTATGGACGCATTAGCCGAAGAAAGCCGCTCTTAACAAAAAAAAAAAAAAAAAAAAAATAAAGGATCGTTTAGCGTTTGCAAGGGCCCATGTGAATAAAGAAGACCAATTTTGGAAGAACGTGCTCTGGACTGACGAAACTAAATTTAATAGGGTTGGACCAGATGGAAAAACTTTTGTTGGGCGCCCCCAACAGTTGAACGCCAACAGTTGAATCCTAAGTATACAACAAAATCATTAAAGCATAGAGGAGGGAATTTAATGGCTTGGGGAGCTTTTTCCTGGCACGACGTTGGGCCAATTTTTCGTATACCAGGAATAATGGACAAAAATATGTATTTAGATATTCTTAAGAACTAGATGGAATCATTTGCATTTGAGAACATGCCTATTAGGTGGACTTTTATGCACGATAATGATCCAAAACACACGGCAAAGGTTGTGATTGATTGGCTAAAAAAGGAAAAAATAAATATTTTAAATTGGCCGGCTCAAAGCCCAGACCTCAATCCAATAGAAAATTTATGGAATGATTTAAAGGTCAGCATAAGTAACAAAAATTTTCGAAATTTAGATGAGTTATGGAGTGGAATTGAGAAGGCTTGGTACTCTATTCCGAAGGATAAGGTCAGGAAGCTTGTGGAGAGTATGAGACGAATATGTCAGGCTGTTTTGGACGATTCGGGATACAGAACCAAGTACTAGTAAGCATATTCGTAAGCTCATTGTAAAAAAAAAATAAATTACTATGTCTTTTTTTCAGAATCCAAATTGTGCTATTTTTATGTCCACCTCAGATAAGGAGCAATTTCAGGTTTTTGATTAATTTTCAAAGTTTTAATTCGTAATTACAAAGTTACCACTGATTTTAAGTTTTTAATGTTTAAACTCAAATACAATGAAATAAATTCTTGTTTTCCTCTATGTTTTTTATTTAAATTCATGTGAAACACTCTACATGTATTGTTGTGCTATTTATATGTCCATGGCTGTATATTCCACTAACGCTAAGTCTGGATCATATATCCCATGAAAAAGAATCCTCTTGCCATTCGTCGATAGTTTATGATTGCATATGTACATCTTGAAACTTTTCATTTTAGAATACTATTCTGTCAAACAACTGTGCATACTTACATTGCAACAGTTCTTTCGTCCCCGCCGCGTGTTCGTATTCCAAGAATAGATCTACAAGTAATAAGATTCATAAAAATGCGAGACACTTGTGTTTGTAATGTATCGCACTAGTTTTATATATTTATGGCACGCTATAAAGAAAGAAACAAATACCATAGATTAAGAAATATTTTTATATGTTCAAACAGTTCAATCCTTTCTGCTCCTTTCCATCAAACTTTTGTTGACTCTACATAAAGGATACACATTAAATTATTTTAAACTCTCAGCAGCATAAAATAAAACATACATTTTATGACAGCATCATTAATTATACATGCGCTTCGAATCTTGAAGCAGTTGCAGGTACTACTTCGCAACACTTGGTTATTTTTTATGCTATACAATTATTTGTACCTCTTTATAAGTTCATATTTTTTAACCTTGCACTTTTCAAAATAAACAAGCAGGGGGCATTTTGTTTTTACAAAAATAATGGATTTAATCCAACAAATATGTTTCGATTTTTTTTTTTTTTTTTTTTTTGAGATTTTTTCTTTTTTCAGAACAAAATTATTGAACTACAGTTTAAAAAAAAATACATATCTCCTAACACAAAAATTTACACATATGCAACAGCATTGAGATCCTATATTTTAGCTTCCTTCTGTTTAATCGCTTGTTGTGCTTCCTTTGCGTCAGTCGCATCTTTTATCGTTTCGTCTGACACTGATGCTTTAATTGGTACTGGTAATTTTGAGGGTAATTTAGGTTCCTCTCTGAGTAGCTCGTGCTGCTTGTTATGCTTCAGATCCATGCCGCCCACATTTAGTTTCCCTTCAGACAGCGCATTGTAAGTACTTTGTGGCACGCCTAAGCCTATCTTCTGCTTGACCTCAGCAATGGTTTGCTGTGCTCTTTGGCGCGCTTTATCTGCCCCCATATCCAAATAAGCAGACAGATCGTTGCGCTTAGCTAAATATTGTTTGATTTTATTGCGTATAGGATTAAGATGTTCCACAACAGCTTCAGAAACACGCATCTTGTACTTTCCAGTATCCAGTGCTCTAGATTCTTCAATAATTTGATCAATTTTCTGGCCTGTGACTAAGGAATGAATTGCGACAAGATTGCTGACACCAGCGCGATTCGTGGGTTCATAAGTTACGTCTGAGGTAAAGTCGGTTAAGGCTCGCTTAATCTTTTCTGTTATCGCATCGGGTTCATCTGTTAGATTGATGGTGGCGCGCGGATCAGGATCAGATTTTGACATTTTTTTATGTGGATCACGCAGACTGCGTATGCGTGCCGACTGCTGGTTCTCTATTACGGCATGGCATATCGGAAATGTTGGGCCGTATTTGGTGTTAAAGTTCTTTGATAAATGTTGGGTCAGTTGAATGTGTTGAATTTGATCTTCACCGACAGGAACATGAGTCGACCTGGAAGTCGAAAGCAGTGCATAAATAAAAGCCTTTACTTGTGCGTGTGTGTGTGTGCGTCTATTTTAAGCAAAGTAGTTACTTGTAGAGCATGATATCGGCAGCTTGAAGAACAGGATAAACGAATAGTCCCAATGGAATGTCCTTGAGCAGTCGTGTTTTTTCTTTGTACTGTGGCAAATGTCCCAAACGCGCCATGGTGCTCTGACAGTTAAGAATCCAAGCCAATTCGGCGTGCTCCTTAACCATAGATTGCACGAACATGATCGATTTTTGTGGATCTATGCCGCAAGCAAGCATGGTAGCAGCCATAACCATTATGTTCTCTCGCAGCACTTCAGGATCCTTTGAGTGAGCGTTGTTACATAAATTATAAGAAAATAGCTGCAAAAGCGTCAATAAACAAACACAAACCTGAGCCACGGTTATGGAATGCATGTCCACGATGCAGAAGGTGACATCATCTTTAGCATTTTGCATAGCTGTCCACTTCTGCACTGCGCCCAAATAATTCCCTAGATGCAATGAGCCCGTGGGCTGAATCCCCGAAAAAATGCGACGTGGAAATGAAGCCTATGATTATAGACAAAATTATAGCAAAATTAAATTTCATCAAATAAATTTAAACTCAAAATAGCTGCTAACTTGTTCCTCTTGCTCCTTTGGTTTTGCTGTCACTCGCAGTGGCGACACAGGTCCACGATTTCTTGAACCCAATTGTACCGTGCGTGTCAGCGCCAAGGACTCCCGGTAGAGATTTCGTGAATAATTTCGAACCATTCTCATTTTTCAAAAATTTTTATATAAATATATACGATTGGAAAAAATTTGAATATCTCGTTTTTTAAATTTTTCGTATTTAAAGAAAAAAAAGTTGTTTGATGTTTAAAAAATTAAATTACTTGGATATTTTTGTATTGCTGTCAAAAACAGCTGCTATGAATGAGCAGTAGCTTTCAAACTGCAGTGGCTACAAAACTGTTCAATGAACAATTCAAAACAGCGTTGCCAACTGTTGCCAATCCAATAAATGGGTGAGTAAAATGTAATGATTCAAAAGTATATCAGCGGGGATATCAATATTAACCGGAATTTAAAGTATAATCGCAAGTTTTAGTGATCAACCTATTAAAATCTAATCAAAGAATGTCTGCATTCTGAGCATTCATAATTTTTCAAATATTTGCCCGCACGACAATTGTTGCCATTTTTTGATAAAAATAATTTAAACTTTAAACTGAGGTTTAAAACTGGCACTGGAAGTGGCGTCCGTGGCGTAGTTGGTTAAAGAGCGTGGCCGCTATGTCAAAGAACTTTGGAGACCCAGGTTCGAACCCCAGCAGCGACAGAAAATTATTTGAATTAAAATAATTTTTCTGTACGGCCGCCACCTCTCTGCAGACAATGGCAAACCTCAGAGAGTAATCAAATGCCATGTAAAGCTTCTTGAGAATAAGAACATTACGTTCATCGCCGTTCGGAGTCGGCGTTAAACATGTAGGTCCCTTTCTCGGTCAATTGTGTACAAACTTAATAACACGCACAACACAATTGATCATAAGAAGCTAGGTCAAAGTCCTTTCAAGGGCTGAAATGGCCAGTTATTTATTTATTTTTTTTTTATTTTTAAAACTGGCACACAGCCAGTAAAAATGATAGAGAGATAAGCTAGGAAAATTTGGCTCTGTGAGGAAATTAAAAAAAAATAAGAAAAGAAAATACTTGGCACTTTTACAATCGAAGATTTTTCGCTTTATCAATTCTTTCAAAAATTCTTCGATAATGTCACAAGATATGAACTTTAACCCTCTTTAACCGACGTGCTCCCAATTCAACAATATACCTGACGTGGGGTCTAGCAAACCTTACTTTTAAACAGATTTCCTGTGATGAAGTTTCTGACTGTAACTTTCTGGACCTTATTCCATATAACAGCAAATAATTATAAGTTATTTTTTCCATATAACACCAAATTAATAAGTAGAAAAGGTAACGAGGGCGTAAAGATCGTAACTTCGAATTTTACGTTTGTACGCACGAAGTTTTGATTTTCGGTGTCTGTCAGACTACGACATCAGCTGCAGAGGGTGAATATTGAAATTGGCTCTAAACTTTATTTAGATAGATTGGAATTTACATGTAGGAATGAATTTCGTTAATAACGGACGAAAATTTATTTTTATTTTGAAAAATTTTTAACTCTGTTCTAAAAATTATTCTATTCAAAAATAAGGAAAAAACCCTCGTAATTTTTTTTTCCTTCTGAATTTTTAATAGAAAATTTACTGAAATGCTTACGAAAACTAAAATTTGGACCAATTTTTACGAAATCTTTATTAAAATAAACATATATATACAGGTTTTTCCAATGAGGTGTTATTTTGGTATTCAAAGAAAAATGCAATTTTTTGAGATAAATGATCGGATGTTTATTTCATAATAAAAAGGAAGGTTAATAATGAAAAACAACATCAGCCAAATGGCCACCACAACCACGCTTACAGAACAATATCCTTTTCATGAAATTTTCCATAACCAAATCGCAAAGTGGCTGCCCTATGTCCTCGATAGCCTCACGAATTCCATCTTTGAGGTCTTCAATCGATGCTGGGCTTTTGGCGTAGACCTTATCTTTCACGTGGCCCAAAAGGAAGAAGTCGCACGGTGTTAAATCACAAGATCTCGGTGGCCAATTGTGATCACCTCTTCGAGAGATAACATGGTCCGGAAACTTTCCCGTAAAAGATCAATGGTTTCGTTACTTGTGTGGCACGTAGCGCCGAATTGTTGAAAGTAAACGTTGTCCAGATCAATACCATCCAACTCCGACCATAAAAAAATCATTAACCATCTCTCGAGAGCGCAATCCATTCACCGTAACTGCTGATCCAACCTCATTTTCGAAAAATAACCGCACCAAACAGTCACACGATAAGGATGGAGAAGCTTCTCAACAATAACTCTTGGGTTTTCCGAGCCCCAGATGTGACAATTTTGCTTGTTGACGTAGCCACCGAGGTGGAAATGGGTCTCATCAGTCAAGATAATTCTTCGATGGAATTGGAAAAAAATTGGAATTGAAATTGGGATGCGTTGTTGAAGCGTGTATCGTTCCATTTTTAGTAATGGCGTAGTTTCTACTTGTCAAATGTCAAAGAATAAAAGCTTTAAAAGTGAGTGATTCACAATAGCGGGCGATTCACAATAACACCTCTTATTGGAAAACCCTGTATTTATGAAGCTACCGGCACTAACATGTTAGTAACAGTTTTCCGAACATTTTCTTTTAAATTTCAGATTTGCAAGTCACATTTTTGCACACTCCGCCAAAGATACCAGGGGCCAAATTGCCGCATCCGTGACGTAACGGCTTTCGTATGAGAAAAAATTAATCGTATGAGAATCTCATGAGATACGATATTAATCTGATCATACGAAAGCTGATACGTTCACGGATGCGGCGATTCGGCCCCAGATAAATTTTCATTCAGGGTATGAGCGAAAGATGCGCAGAATTTTCCTTCTTAAGTTGGTACATATATTCATATTTTTTTTTTATAAATACATATTTTTCGAAAAAATGCGAAAATTAATTATAAAATTATTTTAAAAATACTGCTCCATAGATTTTCGATTGGTTGGGAAACTTTTTATAAGCAGATCAAAATACATCAAAATAAGCTTTCAAATCGCTGAGAGAAAAATTTTATTAGAGGGTGTAGTTATTTGTCTTAATGAGACCAATATGAATTTGACGATAACAAGCATTCAATGATATTTACACTCAATATTATTTATATTTTTGTTCTTCTATTTTTTACCTGTTATCAAAAATTATATTCGAAGAAATTTAAGAAATTTTTTGGATCATATTAGATTTATTGATTCAGTCACAAAAACATCCAATTATTTTGGAAATTTTTATAGTTAATATAATAAAAAGTTAAAATTGGTTAGAGATGAATTAAATGACATTTTCAGATGCTTAAAGATTCTATTTGATAAGATAAGAACAACTTCTACAAAATCAATGCTGAATTATATGTCTTTCCCTTCAAGCCTGTTGTTATCTGTTCTGCAAGACGCAACATTTCGACAGAGGGACTACATTCATTCTATAAAAATTAGTTTATGTTCTTCTTCACGACTTCCACCAGGTAGCAACCTGTTACTTCATTAGTCACTTGGCTAAAAGCTCTAAACATAATTCTTGATTTTTTCATGGAATATTTTTACAGAACTGAGAAATGTTAATTAACGAATAATTTTTATTGCATACCTGTTTACCAGTCCATATTTTTTATTTTTTTCTTTGTCCAAAACACGGGTATATTTTTTTTCAAGTGTTGTATTCGTTTTCGACAAGTTTGCTTTTTTTTATTAGAACAATTCAAGTTCAAAATCGTTAATTAAACAAATGCAACTTTTAAAACAGCCAATGTATTTAAAACAAGTAAAGCTGGTTTATATATACATAGATTTTGTTTGTTTATATTTAAGTTATCGTAACGCTTAGCGAATCCACAGATGCGATGCATATTTTTGAGAAAAAAAGATTAACGAGTTGCAAGTCAACAAAAATCGACTTTCGAACCGAGCGCAGTTATATTGTTAATTATAAATAATAAAGAGAAGAGAAGAGTTTTTGTTCTCGAAGAGGCGGGAATTTAAAAGTTGATCGGTTTGCCAAATGATGCAGCAACATTAGCCTCGCGGAGCGCTTCGGCGCAGGTCTGAGGGGAAAAAGATTATTAAAAATCGACCAAAAAATATGAAATATAAAAAACTTACTGGATGAGCATGACAAACACGCGCCACATCTTCAGCAGATGCCCCATATTCCATCGCTAACACGGCTTCATTGATAAGCTCACCAGCGCACTGTGTATGAAAAGAGAAAAAAAAAAAAACAAAAATTGAGAAATGACAAAACTTTTGTATAGCTTCAAGCAAACTTACTGGTCCAATGATATGTGTGCCCAGCACTCTGTCGGTTTGCTTGTCCGCCAGCACCTTTACAAAGCCATCGGTTTCGTTATTGGTCTTTGCGCGTGAATTAGCCATGAAGGGGAACTTGCCTATCTTATATTCAACGCCCTCCTGCTTGAGTGCCTCTTCGGTCTTGCCAACCCACGCCACCTCGGGATGTGTATAGACAACGCTTGGTACGCAGTTGTAGTCGATGTGCACATGACCACCTTGCATGCCCTCCACACAGATGATGCCCTCATCTTCGGCCTTGTGTGCCAACATGGGACCGTGAATACAATCGCCAATGGCATAAATACTGGGCACAATTGTCTGGAAAGCACCGTTTACTGGAATGCGTCCCTTGTCGTCCTTGACAATGCCAACAGTTTCTAGACCTAGTCCTTCGGTATAGGGACGGCGTCCTACACACACGAGCAAAACGTCACAGTTAAGCTCCTCCTTATCGCCGGTTTTGGCGTTTTCAACGGAAACCGTGATATTGTCGCCGCTACGCGATGCGGACATAACTTTGGTGCCCAGCTTGAATTTCATGCCCTGCTTTACTAGAATCTTTTGGAAAGCTTTCGAAACCTCACCATCAATACCCATGCCACCGATGGTGTCCATGAACTCTACGGCAACAACATCAGCGCCCAAACGCGACCAGACAGAACCCAGCTCCAAGCCAATGACACCGGCACCAATCAGAACCATCTTATTGGGCACCTTCTTCAAGGCAAGCGCACCGGTGCTGGACACAATGACTTCCTCATCAATCTGTGGGGATTAAAAAAAGCATAAAAAAGCATAAAAAAAAAACAATAAAAAAAAGAATAAAAACAAATTAAAACAAAAATAAAAATAACTCACCTCAATACCGGGGAACTTTGTTACTTCGGAGCCGGTGGCAATCATGATGTGTTTGGCTTTGACGGTCTCCACGGAACCATCATCTTTTTTCACCTGCACCTCATTGGGACCGGTTATGGTGCCATAGCCAGTGAGCTGAGTGATCTTATTTTTCTTAAAAAGCTGCGCAATGCCTCCAGTCAGGCTCTTGACCGCTGTTGATTTTTGCTGCATTAGCTTCTCCAAATCCAACGTAACCTCGCCAACGTTGATGCCACGAGCGGCCAAATCACCGGAGCGTGCCATATGATAATAGTGGGAATTGTTCAGCAACGCTTTCGATGGAATGCAACCGACATTAAGACAGGTACCGCCGAGTGTAGGATTTTTCTCAACATTAACAGTCTGCGACCGGAAGAAATTAAAAAAAAAACAATCAAAATAGAAAAAAGATTTTTATTCCATTGCAATGAAGTTACCTTCATGCCCAGCTGGGCAGCCTTAATGGAGGCAACATAACCTCCAGGACCAGAGCCAATTACTACCAAATCAGCTTCGATTGTGCTGGAGTAGAAGCGACCATTGATGGCACCAAGGATAGCACCATTACCGCGCAGGGGTGACTACAAATGGATAAAAAAATTAAGTTTTTCTACCTATCAATAAAAAATCAATTCTGACGATTGTTATCTAGACGACACTCCTCAATGTCACACACTAACACAGATTAAGCCTTAACAATTACTGCTCTAAAAACGCAGCAATTTAATTCCTGTAATCAAACAACTTAAAACACTGCACCATCAACCACTTGTCTTTCAATCAACACACACATTTCATCATTTATTATCAAACAATTTCACAATTATCCACTCCTAACTAATTTTCTTGCAAAAAAATGCAATATTCCCAAATTTTGGCCCTTTTTCCTGCCAAATTAGGTTAACTTCTGCATTGCATAACCAACAAAAACCAATCGCTTCGTATGTCTGTCCAGCGGAGTCTCGTTAGCTCGGTATTTTTTCAGTGCACATTTTTCCCACATTTTACCTGTATAACTATTGAGAGCACGTTTCGTAAGGAGCACTGCATTTCAACTTTATTCAATTGTACGACTTTGTATTGAATTAATTGCTAAAAAAATCCTTTTTTTAACTTCTAGAATTATTAAGCTCCCGGCCAGCCGTATATTGGTTGTCGTACGTTGCTGAAAAACCAATTTTGCTACACTTAAAAAAAGTTTTGTTTCACAAAATTCCAGTGACGAATGGCGAGCGAAATGTCAAAAAATGACAAAATCATGAGAGGAATTGTGAAATTGTGAATTTTGCATGCGCCAAGTTGGCAGTAGTGCTTAGTTCTGAGGATTAATGTTGAATAGCGTTTTCATTTATCGAAAAGTATCGAACTTATTTTGAAAATCCAGCATATTTTTAGATTTTTTTAAAACGAAAAAAATATGCTGACCTATGAAATAGAACTCCGTTTTTTTTCTCAGAAATGTTGATTTCAATAGAAAAAATACCACAAAGTATTTGTCCCGTTAACTTTAATGGTTTTAAAAATTTTACATTTGAGGAAAGGACTATCAATACAATAGATTAGAATGACATGTGTGATAAAGGTTAATGTTGTTTGGGATTTCATGTAAGTAAAAGCTTCTCTCCGCAACACGTCAAGGATTCATATATAAAAAAAACTTATTAGATTAAGGGCCGTTTCCTCAATGTCCGGTTAAGCACCAACCAGAACTTTAACCAGCGGTTAGCGAGAAATTGTGTTCTCAATGTTCAGTAAGTGCTTAACTGTCCGTTAAGTTCTGATAAAGTTAACGGCAAGTTGTGGTTCCGGTTAGCTACTAATCGGAAGAACAACTGAGTAGAGTAAACAATTTGATATTTATTTTACACACTTATTCAAAAACAAGAAATGTTTCTTCATATGGAATTAAATTTGGCAAATTTGTTGAGTTTTTCACTTTTATTTCATTTCGCGGTACGAAATCACAAAAAAACGTAAACACAAGACAATTGAAAAATTAACAATTAATCATTTAACCGAAGGTTACTTAATCAGAACTTGGTAAAACCGAAATTGTTTTTTTAGCTATCGTATGGTTAGCTATCTTCTGGTTAAAAGCTACACTAACCGGACATTGAGAAAACGGCCCTAAACTTTAAAATTATAAAATAATTTATGATATACACTTTGCAAGACAAGGTGAAACAAGATCACTTTAAAAGCGACATAAAAATATTTTTACCTGCTTTTCACAAGAAAAAAATTATCAAATAAACTATCATTTGTGTCAAAATCATGTGACAGCTATATGTATATTTCAAGGCCGTGTGCTATTCGGAAACTTTTCATTCATGGTAGGAAAAAATTTACTGAGTTGAATACAATTTCTGTCTGTTGAAATTCAACTGTCATTTTTGCTGTGCCAAAAGGACGATGAAATGTTGACGATTAGAAATTTGACGTTTTAGCTTTCGGTAGTGTATTAACTCAAGAATTAAATTTAATTTGTAAATTTGTTAATAATACCGAAAATTAACAGAATTTTACGCATTTTTTTCCACTTCTGGTTGCTATGGCTGTCGGAAGCACAAAATTTTTAAATTTTTTACGACTCACGAGTGTTTTTTTTTATTTTTGCTTATGTTAAAAATTCTCTTGCCAATTGTCAAAATGTATACCAGCCCCTGAGGCTACATGAATTTTTGACAATCATATTCACCTCACAAGCACGGTTGCCACTTTGGTCATTTGTGTCCAAATTTGGTCATTTTTGTTTCACTTGGTCGCTTGGTCATATTTTTCTACATCTGGTCACTTTTTTTAAAGAAATGAAATTTATAAAGAAATAAAAAAATAATCTGATGTTCTCAAAAATTCAATGCATGAACTCAGTGCCTTAGATAGCTTTTTTCAATGAGATGGGATGAAATATTTTTCGTGACAAACACATAAAAAAATTTTGTAAAAATCGAAAAAAGTTAAACTTTTATTTTCATATTTTTTTTTTTTAATGTTTTTAAAGGGAAAATCCAGCTGGCTTGGATTGTTTGCTTATTCAAGGATTTCTTCAGCCAATATAACTATTTCTCGATGAATCGCCAGTGTGTCGAACTATTCTCTGACAAGTGCTTGCAATGGTTAAGACCCTTGTCCACCACCTTTAGCAAACAATATACAAGGAATACAAATATGCAAGCAATAAAGCCAGAAATATGCAAACAACCATTTATATTGTATGGAAATATTAAACAGTGAGTCTTCAAATTTTACCAGAAGATGAAATTTATAATTTTAAGGAGTAGCCCACACAATAAATTTCTTCTACCATCTTCACTTTGGACTATTTTGTGAACCAGTGCAAAAAATTCTATCAAAGGGGGGATTTATCCCCTAAATTTCCCCTATCTACGCCACTGCATGAACTGCATCTGCATAAATTAAAAAATATAGCATATTATAATTTTGTGTGAATGTACTTCATTTTCAAATTTATAATGTTTTGGTCACTTTCTACTGCATTTGGTCACTTTAAATTTTAAATTTTGGTCACATAGTTTATGTTCAAGTGGCAACTGTGCTCACAAGTACCAAATATTCTCATTAGTTGCATTCCCGCGGTCGTTGATCTAGAGTGCGAAATTGGAAAAAATTGGAACCAGCTCTTCTCCTGGCTCTATTTCTGATCTGAAAATGCTGCCAAGTTTAACGCGTTTTTTGTTAAAAACGAACATAGTTGGCAAATCTAAAGTATGCTATTTTGTATTGATTTCTTTTGTTATAAAGTGGAACTAAAGTTGTTGCAGCTAATAGCTGCATTCTCGTGGCACTGGATCAGATCAAATCTCAGTGGAACAACTTTAGTTCAACTTTATAACAATTTGGCACCACTGTCTTGAAACAGCTGTTTGATAACAATAGATATCAATACAAAACAGCACAGTTTAGATTTGCCAACTATGTTCGTTTTTAACAAAAAATGCTTTAAACCTGGCAGCATTTTCAGATCAGAAATAGAGCCAGGAAAAGAGCTGGTTCTAATTTTTGTTTTTGCTTTGTGAATAAAATAGAACCGCGCTCTAGATCAACGACCACGGGAATGCAGCTATTGAGACTGTCAAAATTTCTTACATTCAAATAAATCGGATAAACAGTGATAACCTGCAAAAGCTTAAGTTAGAAGTTTTAATGTTAATTTATATTTATCTTTTTGGTAACTCTTAAAATTCCGTGTTAATATATATTCATAAATATTATTTAGTGAAAATTTAGTGAGAATAAATTTTTGGCATTGTTAATATATCAAATGTAAATTTATTCCAAGATTATTTTTAATTAAAAAGACTTTCATAGACTCTATTTTGTCTACAATTTCTACAAGAACTAATTTAATTGTTAATTGTGTGCATGCTTACGTAAAATAAGGAAATTTTCAGAGAGATTCGAAAAAATTTGGAAGCAATTATATTTTTTTAACACAATTTTTATAAATGAAGCTGTTAAAATTTATATATTTATATATATGTATTTAAACCTTTATGTGAACATAGCATACAAAATTATTCCTTGTCCTTCCTTATGTTGTATAAAAGTATTTTCAAGATGTTTTTTGATTAAATATTAATTATATAATACTTGATAGGGGAAAGTTTTAGTAGAAATCAAACATTGAGTTAGTGTTTAAATCGAGGTAGACTTAAATTTTGGACTTGAAATCAAAAGTCTTCACATACTTCACATAGTATCGGCCACAAATTACGTAATTCCCATAGTTAAAAACATCGATGAAAATCTCTAACGCTAGCCACCATTAATTACTTGTTAAATAAATTCAAAAAAGTTGGCATTCGTATTGTTTTTATAGTTTTAAGTTTATATGCTTGTGAAATTTTTAAAGAATAAACCAGGTTGTAAATATTTATAATTAAGGCCCCTATTAGGTACGACAACTCAACTTAAGTTGAGTGTGTAATTTGTAAATTTGTATTGTCTATTACACATTTGAGGTACATATGTGTCTTTCGACTGACAAGTATGTATCTCAGAGATGTGTATGTATTTTTTGTGGTATTAGGTTTAACAATGCAACTATGTCTCGAGTGTAAAAACTGTCAAAAACTTACATCTGCTTTGAGCTAGTTGTATAGCGTCTTTAGAGGTGCCCAAGCCCTATGCACTTGGTGCACATTTGTTTTTGTAAAAGCACTTGGGCATAGGCTGTGTATTCTAATATACACACACAGCACTCCGCACTAAGCAATACAAAATACACAAACAAATTTGTCTTTTTTGTTTTTGATCTTTTTTCGTTGCTTATACCGAAGTGCAAGCAACAACACTTTCGTATGCTTTGTTGGTACATTTTGGTGACAGTGATCTTCTACGTAGATTTTGTTGTTGTCTAACATAGTATGCTTTCGTTTACGAAAGGTTGCAGGATTTTATATGTATTAGTGTTTGCTATTATATACTATAATTTCCTTGCTTTATTACTTGTGAACAAAATACATATACACAAAAATTGAAATTAATGCGAACAGCTGATTCATTTCAACGAAAGTGTCAAAATTTCGGTGTAATCATGCTCCAATAGAAACAGCAATTTTACACCACAGCTCAACTGAAAATGTATGTTATGCGTAATATGGCAAAAAAGTTCAGTTGAGGTGTCTTAACTCACGTCAACTTCAGTTGAGTTGTCGTACCTAATAGGGGCCTAAATAATTTCTATCTCAACGATTGCGATTTATTAGAATCGGTGTAATCGGTTAAATTATGATTTATTAAATAGTTCGAATTTGGCATCACTTTAAATTGTCGTATTGTACTTTCTGCGGCGTCATGTTGTCTAGACTGACGCCTTTGAAAGAGAAATTTTTGACAGCATTCAATGACATTTCGCCCAGTCTCAAGATGGCGATAAAGCTAAATAGTATAAAATAGCTAAAATTGCTATAAAATATTTCGAAAAAATACAAAACAACACGCGTTCAAAGTAATATAAACATTGTTAAAAACAAAAAGAATACGCCATAAAATACAATTTAAAGTGATTTTGTGAATTTTGTCAAAGTCTGAATGCAGCAGATAGAAGCCAAAATTTTTGCAGCAGGAGCAGTAGCAGCAACGAAGTGTTGAAAGCAAATTGAATTTTTTTATACGTATTGTAGTGGTTTTAAAGGGGTCGAACGCGAGTAGGAAGATTTGTTGTTTCATTGGTTTCATTGTAACGGAACTGGAAAGGGGGGATTAAAAATAAGGTAACTTCAACCTTATTGAATGTTCGAATAAGACCACAACTGATCAGTGGGAAGAGTCAAAAGAGGTGAGGTTGTGGGTAGGCGCCACGTCTAGACAACACTATGAATACCTATGGAAACATGATGATGGGCGATCAATTCCGCAAAATGGAATCGACATATTCGCCCAAATCATCGCCACATGGCGGAAGATCACCAGTGGTGTCGCGGCAAGATTCCTCGGGTACACTAAAGACCACCATCTCGTTGGGAAAAACTCCAACAATAATACAAACAGGACCATTCTACTCCATGAAAGAGCCGCCAGGTAAGCAAGCTTACAATTAGTTAAATTTCTGACTAACTTAATTTATCGGTGACATATGCTATGCAGGCAAAGGTGAGCTGACGGGCGATAAGGACTTAATGACTGAATACGGACTGCATCATACACTGACCAAGTTCAAAGACAAAAAGGTAAAGGAATCGTTGTCTTCATTCCTGCCTAACTTGCCTGGCATCTATGACGGCATGAACAACTTGGAAAACAGCACGTTGCGCAGCGTCGTCGAGAAGCCGCCCATTGGTGGCAAGGAACTGTTGCCAATGACCGCAGTGCAATTGGCCGGCTTTCGCTTGCATCCGGGACCTGTAAGTTTGTCTCGTAGTAGCTTTTAGGCAACAGTTAACATTTATTTTTTTTTCTCATAATAGCTTCCCGAACAATATCGTGCTTTAAATACGACGCCCGCGCGGAAACATAAAAACAAACATAAAAAACACAAACACAAGGATGGCGCAGTGCCACAAGAAACCTCATTAATGGGTGTGTTGAATAAATACCAAATCTTTGTTTTTTTATTTTATTTGTATCGTATTCAAGCAGATTCAACAGGCCTGGAACCATACGAAAAGAAACATAAAAAGCAAAAGCGCCACGAAGATGATAAGGAACGCAAAAAACGAAAAAAGGAAAAGAAACGAAAGAAACAACGTCATAGTCCAGAACCGCCTGGCTCAGTGCCCTCGCAACAGCAACAACTGCCTACGCAGCCCCCGCTGCAACAGCAACAACTGCTGCAATCGCCCATGTTAGGTAGTGGACTTGGCGGTGCACTTGCTTCAAATATGGGTGGCAACATGCCAGCTAGCGCAGGCCCAGGCGGCTTGATGATGTCGCAGCAAACGCCTTTGTTTCAAACTTAAGCCAAGCAAGCTTAAAAATAATAAGCAACAGTCTTTCCCCCCGCTGCAAATATTATGCAAAGCAATTACAAGATATTTTTTTTAAGCCCACTTTCAATTTTATTTTTTGAATTTTAGTTAATTATTTTTATTCTGATGCGAAAAAGAACTGTTCTTCCATAATATTTCCACACTATTCGACTTAATTTGTCTCTTACGTTAAACTCCTTTTTCTGAAAAATTCTTTAGTTGCTGCATGAAAAACTTCTTAATATGTATTTAAGATAATAACTTTAACAAATAGTTTAGTTTTAGTTGTAAATTGATTAAGTTAAGTTTTGAAATTAGAGCAAGTTCCAACCAAGGCAATAAAGTGACGCTGCAGTTTATTTCGTGGACTCCAGCTGCAACAGTTGCAACAGCTTGCAGAATTAAATTTAAAAATCTTTGCCTTCAAATGACTTTCTTTGAAGATCAATTTTTAATAACCTCAATAACATTTTCGAAAGCAAATAATTTAAAACTTAAAATTTGGGAACTAATTTTGTGTGCTGCAGCTGCGACTGGTGTCCACGGAATTGACGCTTATATTAGAGCCTGCAGTGAGTGCTGTTAGGAAATGTTAGTTCGTTTCATAATTTTAAGTTTTACTTAAGCGATGTATTTAATATTAGCTACATTTTATTATACATTATAAATTCATACTGAAGGCGAAACAAACAAAACAAAAAAAAAAAAAATTTAATATTTAATAAAAAAAATATAAAACAATTATAATGTGTGCATGAAGAGTGGTTTGAGTTTCATTGTCATCAATTAGTTTCTGAGCTATTCTTTTAAAAAGTTTTTAATGAATATTGTGAAAAAAGCTAATAGCTTCTTTCAGAGGTAGAAAAACAATAAATTATAAAAAAGCACTGGATTGAGAAGATTTGTTAAAATTAAAAAAAGTTTGAGAGTGATTGCAGCACAACAGTGTTTGTTCTTAGAGCGATAGTAGTAGATATTATTTTACAATCTACTACAGTATACCTTTCCTTTGAGGTATATGTTTCTCAATAACAAAACGAACTTATTTGGTATCCGATTCAATGTTTCCTGATGTAAAAGGAATTAAGTGATATCGGTGTCAATTTCCTTTTTTATAGTTTTTGTACATTTGAATCAAGTGTTGGTTAAAAATAAACTCTTGTTCCAATGAAAATAAGTTCTGACTTGAGTTTTTTGAGACAATTTCTTAACCCTTATCCAAATTACTTTTTTTAATACATAAAAGTATTAGGTAAGTCATCGAAATGATGAAACATATAAAAATCCCAAGTTTTCATGCATAAATATAACAACAATAAATATTTTTTATGTTTTGATTGAATCCATCTCTATTTAATTTTAACAAAAAATTATTTTAAGTATTCTTCATCAATAATTGAACATTTAATAGTAAAAAATAATAAAAATATGGTAGCAAAAATAAAAAAATTTATAAGTCGAGCCAAATTCTCAGGTGAACTCAATTTCAAAACAAACAATTCAAAAATGTCATCAATTTGATAACAAATCCGGATGAAGGTTAACTATAAGTCAATGACTCCTACCAAATATAACACACAAATTTGAGAAATTCGGGTAAGGTTTTATCCATGGCATATTGGTTTTTACTGTCTGTAAATATGAATTTAGCAGATAATCATCAATGTCTGTTAAAGCGAAAGTTGATATAAATTCCATTTTTACTACGAATACTGATTATTGAGCACTTCTTAACAACAATAACATTTCATAAATACTCCAGAACATAGGAAAATATTTTACTGTGTTTTCTAATATTCATCAGAATTCTTGGGAATTCAAGGTTTCAAAATTTTAAGCTTATATTTTTTGCTATTACAACTTTATTCAAATTATGGTTCCTTATTTATTAATTTTGAAATGGAAATGATCAAAATTATTTTACCTGAATATTTATTTTGCAACAGTCGATTTAAATAAATATAATAATTGCAATGTGGCGTCCGTGGCGTGGTTGGTTCAAGTGGAGACCCAGGTTCGAACCCCAGCAACGACAGAAAATTATTTGAATTAAAAAAATTTTTCTGTGCGGCCGCCACCTCTCTGCAGGCAATGGAAAACCTCAGAGAGTAATCAAAATGCCATGTAAGGCTTCTTGCGAATAAGAACATTCCGTTCATCGCCGTTCGGATTCGGCGTTAAACCTGTCAATTGTGTACAAACTTAATAACACGCACAACACAATTGATCATAAGAAGCTAGGTCAAAGTCCTTTCAAGGGCTGAAATGACCAGTTATTTATTTATATTATAATAATTGCAATAATAAATAAAAATTTTTGTTTTTTATATTTTTTAAACTCTACTTTTTCATTTTAAATCGACTGTCGTAACATCATTAATCAATTAATTATCTGTAGGTATTTAAAAAATCTTTCGAGGTAAAAAAATTTCCCAAGACAAATAAGAGCTTTAATACAAAATTTAAAATTTTCAAAGAAATTAAAAAAAAACTATGAGTGAAATTTATCCTATGCACAAGACTCATAAAGAGTTTTTTTCCGATTTTTAAGGAATTTCTACAACAATCGAAGCAAATTGTTAAACAATAGCTGACTGTATTTTCTTTTAAACTATTTAATTTTGTACGTTTTTCGATAAAATAGAAGAAATTTGCTTTTAATCTAAAAAATTTCAAGTTGCAAAAAGAATTTTAAGCTTTTCTGTCAATATAGTTTTGCAAAAAATCTTAACCTTTTTTTATATAGATAAAATTAAATACAATTTGTTTTTTAAGTGTTTTATGATTATGTGAAGTAAGTCTCTTAGACCCATATCACTCGTCAAACAGGTCAAAATAATTTTTACTAATTTTGAGCCACTAAAATCAATATTGTTGAAAATCTCAAAGATTCAATATTGTTGAAAATCTCAAAGATTTTTAGGTTGTGCGCTTAAATGGGTTAAAACAAAATTTTATAATTTTAAAATTTAAATTTTTTTTCTAACCTGCTTATAATTTTAAGAACAAGAAATTTTAGTAAATTTGGTCAGGGTTTAGGGAAAGCTATGAATTGCTTTAAATAATTAATTTTAGGGTTGACACATTTCCTAACTAACCCACCTTTACTGTAACTATAGCAGTTTATCTCGCTCACTCAACAGCACTGGTACATAACAGTTTTAGCAGCACTGCGGCGAGCGCAAGGTCATTTCGAACAGCTGTTTGTTCTCAAATAGCGTTTGACATTTGTGCGCGTTGAAAATGATTTCGCTCTTTTTGCAACGTAGCGTCGCAGCTGCGGAGAATTTCATTTATAAAAGCTGGAGATGGAACGGTTTTCATTTGGAAAAGAGCTTCACGCGGTGGCATGGAAATAGGACGCTCAGCGCACGCGACCGCAAAGCTTTGACTGAAACAACAACAATTACCGTATCAACTGGACTGATAAGGAAACTGCACGGAAAAACAAAGTAATTGTTAGAAATTGAAAAACCAACGTAAACAGTACAAACAGTAAAAAGGTGGGGGGAAAATCAATAATCAATCCGTCCGACACTGCCGTATACGTCATTCCGAGTATGTACGTGCCAAGCAAACGGTGTAGAGAAGTTTTTGTACTTTCGGACAAGTCTTGATAAACGTTTCGAAATTATTCTAAATTAAAATTGTGTTCCGTTTCTGATTGCAGGACTAGTGCTGCTACTGCCACGGACATCAACATGTTCAAACAGAGTGGAATAAATTTGTTGGAACAGTCGCCGGAGATGGTATCCCAATGGCTGGACTCATTCGACGCTGTCATCACTGACTGCGATGGTGAGTATGCGTTTCTCCAAACATAGTAGTTGTGGTGTTTGAAACAATTGCGTAATGCGTGAAATTCGCACATTTACTATAACAAAAACGCCGCAAAAGCGCATGTATAATTCTGCCAACATCCCGGCTACTACCCGAGAATGCACTTACATGATGCATTACAAATTTGCTGCTCTCGAACCTGATGTGATTGAGATAAACGACTTTTTCTTAAATTTTGTCTTACTTTGCAGGTGTGCTCTGGGTCTATAGCAATATTATTGAAGGCTCCGTTGAAACCATCAACCGCTTTAAAGAGCTGGGTAAAAAAATATACTTCTGCACAAACAACTCTACCAAAACACGTCATGAAATTCTTCAAAAAGCTGTGAGCATGAACTTCAATATTGAGGAGCATGAAATCATATCCACTGCCCATTCAGCCGCTGCCTACCTCAAGAATCGCAACTTTGCACAGAAGGTTTATGTAATAGGATCTGCAGGCATTACCAAAGAGCTGGATTCCGTTGGCATTGCACACACAGAAGTTGGCCCTGATATTATGCAGGGCACACTGGCCGAATATTTGTCGGAACACTTCAAGCCGGAGGAGAATATTGGCGCTGTTCTAATAGGTTTCGATGAACACTTTAGTTTTCCCAAAATGACGAAAGCTGCCTCGTACCTGAGCAATCCGGAGTGTTTGTTCATTGCTACAAATACGGATGAACGCTTTCCCATGCCCAAGCTCGTTATACCAGGCACGGGCAGCTTTGTACGTGCTGTGGAAGTGTGTGCCGAGCGTGCACCCATGGTTATTGGCAAACCAAACCCTGGCATTTGCGAGTGGCTCATTCGAGATGGTCTGGTTGATCCTGCTAGAACGCTCATGATTGGCGATCGGTAGTAGAGAGTTGCCTTATTTAGTTATGTATGTTTTTATAAAAATATATTTGTTTCAGTTGCAACACGGACATTTTGCTTGGCTACAACTGTGGTTTCCAGACGCTGCTTGTAGGCACCGGCATACATCAGCTTAACGATGTCGCTTCATGGCAGAACTCTAACGATCCAGAATTGAAGAAACTTATACCTGATGTTTTTCTACCGAAATTGGGTGACTTGTTGTCGTATATGAAACGTTAGCTATGCGTGGTCGATGGAGGGCCAATGAAGATGCTATTTTAAAGTATTTGCTATGATTTTACCAAAATTTTATATACCCACATATATACAAAACTAGCAACAGACAAGCATTATTTTGTACAAAAATAAACTAAATTCATGATAATAACGTTAAAATGATTTGTTAAAAATTGGAGAGTAATCTACACAGATAGATAAAAACCATTAAAGCCATTAGGGGAGGACTTAACTCGAATGTATTTAATGTCATAAACTTAAAAAATATAATTGTTTTAATAAAATCTTATATAATTTTTTGTTAATTATACAAGTTTTGCCATGACAATGCAAAAGCTAAGTGATAAATCTATATTTTCCATCTTGATGCCTGTACACATAAGAATTGATCCATTAGCTAGAGGTCAAAATGTTAAATTTATTGGTTTGTTCATTTACCTAAACACCGGTTTGTTTGTGCTTTCTTGTTTAATGCCAGTCACGGCATAAAAGCTTTTCCTACTTCATCAAACTTGATATTTGTTAGGTAGTCGCTCCCTAGCGCTTAAAGTTCTTTTTAATCTACTTGCCGCGCTCTTGCCCAATAAACAATCTGTCAGAATTTTTACTTTCTCCAAAGTGAGTTTCGCGTATCCGGTCCGGTATTGTTTAAAGAAAATTTTTTGCTAGCAAATAAAAAAAAAATTAATATAATCCACAACAAACAAAATATGTATAGCGAGAGTGCAACAAATTTGCTGGATTTATCTAAGGTGGACGTACAACAGTGGCTAAAAACATTCGATGCAGTGCTCACAGATTGTGATGGTTAGTATTTTCTATTCAATGATTTCATGATTTCATTCATTAAGCTGTAGTGGGGCGATGTGGCGAATTCCACAAAGAGTGAAACTGCTCTCTCTCATTCCTTATCATATCTAGTAGTAACCGCGTGAGTACCAGCGTGCATGAGAAATAAAGCTTTTTCGAAGCTTTTTGTCACATGTATGTGAGTTGGTCAAGGTTAAGCAAGAGCATACAATTTGCTTTTGCCGAAGAACATAGAAGAGCCAAAATGCTGGGCTAATTTAGTCGCAACTATTCTTAATAAAATTCTTATAATTTTTTTTTATTAAGAAATTGAGTTTCTATTTGAGCCAAAACGAGTAAAAAATCTTTTTAGAAATTTAGAATTTAGAAGTATTTAAAAAAAAAAAATTTTAAAAATATATGAAATTTTAATTCTCTTTCTATACTTGAATTTTTTTGTGACTTATGTGGTTTCTTTAAATTTCATGTTTTTTCTTCAATAAGATTTAAAATAAATTAAATAAAAATTGCTTTATAAGAGGGTCTCTAGCTCCATAAAGTGGTCTATGGCCACGTCTACTGGATAAGAACAAAACATTAATTCTATTCCGTCAAATAATGTTGAGGGAACATTTGAAAAAGAATGTCAAAGTAAGAATATAAGTGATAAATTAAAATGGGCTGCACTGAGGAGATTTTTTGTAATAATACATAACATCTTTGATATATTATTTCATTAATATACTCGTATATATCATACAAATTATAAATAATTTTCAATATAAGTCTTTTTTTCAGATTGACAAATTAAATAGGTTCTATAACAAAATTATTACCATAATAAGTAGCCGGAACCTAGACCATACCGGTCATATCACAGCAAACATACCACACTAATCATACTCCTAACCCCATATACCCCACATCATTCCCATCATATTAAATCCATCGTACCATAACCACTATGCCATACCCATCATACTACACTCAAACTTATAGTTTTGAGAGGGCTTGTCAGTTCTATTTCTGGTAGAAACCTTTATCCAAAAATTTTATGTACAAAATGTTCCACACAAAACCAAAAACTATATAATTTTATTCATAGTATACCCACTTTTGTAAAGGTAGGCGTATCGCACTCAGTTTTAACAGCGTCTCTTGTTCGAAAGAAACATCTTATTTGTTTGATCTTTTATTAGAGCGTTTTTAAATATCACTCCCGATTAATTTTGGTGTAAAATATTTAAATTTTGTATTTACTTTTATAAATGGGCGTGACATGCTCTTTATTTGATGTGAAAATTCTATTTCCTCCTTCATATATAACACCCACTTTAGTAAGAGTGAGCATAATATATCCGCCACGCTTTTTAAATTTGCCACCGAGCCATGAGAATTTTAAATTCAAAAAGTAGTGTTGGAAAATGAAAATAAATCAATTTCAATACTCATATTAATACGTTAAGGGCCATATAGGCCTAGCCATACACAATAAGGGCAAATATTGACATATACCACTTGTTAATCCAACTTTCAGCCAACGCGAACAAAACAAAATATTTCTTAAGTTTTCCGAATAAGGTTCTCCTGTATTCAAGTAAACTTCTCAGAAATCGATTAGCCAGTGGTAATTGGACACATGACGCAAGCGGCTATTTCTCAAATACTAACACCGTATTTTCTTAAATACTTACACTGGGAGGACGAAAATGGTCATGTATTTGCAATTCTCTATTACATGATCGCTCAAACACTGATGACATCTAGCTTACACAGTAAGTGGCCATTGGAGTAGGCATTTTTATTACAACACAAAAGCAAGAAGAGAACACACGAACTTGAACGAAATTTTCCGATATGATAAAAACAACGAAAACACATTGTAAAGAAGAAAACAAAAACAAAAGCAATGACGCTACAATATTAAAGTTAATATTTTGGTTGAGTTAAAAAAATTACTTAATATTTTGGCTTTTCCGATAGCATTTCGGAACTTATGTTTGATAATCGTTTGATTATTACATTAATAAATTTAATTTGTATTCAAGTTCTAACCTAAACAATCAGGTTCTTGTTTAGTTTCTTGTGATAAAAACGACACAGCTTCGGAGATGAATGAAGTCAGACTATTGCCTTAACAATGAAAAGAGCTTTAAGGCCAGGTTACACCAAACAATTTTCAAAAAATCGAAAATTTTTTTCTTCATAAACTGCTAGAAAATACTCTCAGAAATGATATAGAATGAGTCCCGAAGTTACGCGCGACCGAGAAGCTGGAATGGATATGTGAGTAAAATTCACCTTTCTTCACGATTTTTCACGAATAAAAACTTTAATCGGCTTTTTCTCGAAACCACGTTTTTTCAACTGGGTGTCACTCTTATTTGAAAACTATCATGCGTATCAACATGAACTAAACGGCATTTTACTCTCTAGATGTCTTTCTATGGTCGGAACTACAACCAAACATATTCATTATTATTTAAAAAAGTTATAAACAATTAAAAGTGCAAAAAAAGGGTCGAAAATTTAAAAATCCGCCATTTTATTTTTTCTCGGTGGAAATTTTTCATTGTAGTTCCGACTATAGCCAATTCGATACAGAATATTAAACAGTTTTGCTTTTTGCTTTTAGATGATTCGTTTTCGAGAAATCGTGACACCCACCACGGAATCGAAAAATTTGAGCAGCAGTTTCCAGAGCCACCTTAATGAAAAGAAAAAAAACAAACATTTTTTCCAGTGGCTAAATATGTATACTTTTATCGTGTAAGAAGTTTAGTTTCCAAATATTTTTTGAACAATAAATAAACATTCTTGGAAAAAGTACGTTTTTTGGTGTAACCTGGCCTTAACCCCTTAACAATATAAATCAGTTCGTGTCACATTCCGCTGACAGTTCTATATTACAATAGGATAACCGACAAATTTTTATCAGCGGAATATTTTGATCCATCCCTTTTTTTCCTTTGCTCTATTTTCAGGCGTACTTTGGCATGATAACAAGCCGATAACGGGCTCTCCGGAAGTCATTACAGCACTGCAGCAGCTCGGGAAACGTGTTTATTTTGTCACAAATAATGGCACTAAAACGCGTCATGCTCTCTGGCAGCGTGCCTGCGCTTTGGGCTATCATATACGTGAAGAAAACATTATAGCTCCGACTCGTTCCATTGTGGACTATCTGCAAAATCGGAAGTTCCGACAAACAGTTTACGTAATTGGAGCAACATCAATAACAGATGAACTAGCCGCGGCTGGGATTAAACATACAGCTGCTGGTCCGGATATATTGGATGTCAATGTGAACGACTATATAGAACGTGAGATGGCTATAGCTGAGCCAAATGTCGGAGCAGTAGTTGTAGGTTTCGATGAACACTTTAGCTTTGGCAAAGTGATAAAGGCTTCTAATTATTTGGACACCAATGAAGATTGTTTGTTTTTGGCAACAAATGCAGATGCAGTGCATAGATATCCGAAGTATGCAATACCAGGTACGGGCGCTATACTGAAGGCAGTCGAAACGTGTGTGGGCCGAGATGCGGTGGTGTTGGGCAAGCCGAATGCAGTGGTATGTGAGGGGCTGTTGAATGATGGAACTTTGGTGCCGCAGCGCACATTGATGGTGGGCGATTGGTGAGTTGGGTGGGGCTGGTTGTAGGGAATACGATGTAAAATTAATTTTATTTCTTATTTGTTGCAGTCCCAAAGTTGATGTGACTTTTGGCAAAAACTGTGGTTTCCAAACGCTGCTGGTGGGTACGGGCAATACACAGTTGGCAGATGTGCTCAAAATGCGTGTCAATCTGGCAGAAAACCGACACTTTATACCGGATGTTTATTTAGAAAAACTGGGCGATTTATTGAAGTTCATCTAAGTTTATGAAGAGCTGCAGAAGAGAAGACAAGAAATAGTTTATAGAACTTAGCATATCTGAGAGATGCTTTTAAAATGCTTTGGACTATTTTTACCTATTATTGTTAACTTAAAAAATTTAAAAAGACATAAAAATGTTTATTTTTATTTTATTTTGTTCTGCTAAATATAGATTTTTTTCCATGTTTAAACTACGTTGACATATTTAAGGTTTTGTTTAAACTCTTAAAATCTACTTAACACTTAAGTATTTTTGCAATTTTTATTTGTTTGATTTTTAAAACATAATTTATAAGTAATACTTTTTTATTGTAACATTTGTAAGGTTTTTAGAGCTTTTTTCTTCAAAGACATTGACTAAGCTTTGGCAGCACTTTTTTTGTGAATTACGTGAACTGTGGCACCTATGGACACAAGAGTTCACAAATCTTAAACTAAAAATAAACTAGTTGTTATAGCATAAAAGCATGTGTTTTTGAAAAGTCATTTTAACTGTTATACAGCATTTTTTTTTTCTCTGTTTTAGCAATTTAGCAAGAAGAAATCAAACTTTTTTATTTGAAGCAGCAAAATAATCATGTTTATTTAAGAGCAAGCATAATGCAAGATCTGTTGTTTTCTGTCGTTTAACTAAAAAAATGTATGTGCTGCAACGTGCCCGATGTGTGCTGTCATGTGCTGTTTGAGAAAACGATATTGATTTTAAGGGTATGCTTAATATAAAGTGATGCTCTTTTGCTAAATTTGGAGAATGTGCTGTAATGTGTTGAAATTGTGCTGCATTGCACATCGGCTCCAAATCGAAAAAAGGTGGTCAAAACCTCAAGGAGTTGACTAATCTGCATAAAAAAATAGATATAGATAGGTTTTTGGGGTCGTTTGGGGTCGTTCCAAATGGCGGCTTAAAAATAGTGGCCATGAACATTCTAATTTTTATAATAACTACATTATGCAGTACAATTTTGTTGCCCACAAAGTTTTCGGGTCACTGATCACTAGTCTGAAGTCAAAAATTCGAAATTAAAAATGGCGGTCATGAACTAACTTTTGAGCAAATTTTTTTGTATGAGTGCTGTGTTGCGAAAAAAACAATAAAACAACTCTCAGCAAACATTATGACTCTTAAAAGAGTCTTTTAAGACTCATGTCTTACTCATTTAGTTTTTATTGTCATAATGCGCTCAAAAAAGACTCTTTTAAGAGAACATTTTCGTAGGTTGTGGGCCTCAAAATATGATTCATAATAATGACTGCTTTATGCCTCATTTAAGACTAAAAATTAAGACTCTTTTAAGACTCATATTTAGTACTCTTTTAAGACTCATAATAAAGACTCTTTTAGAACTCATATAAATTAGTGTTTTTGGACTCAAGATTAAGACTCATTTAAGACTCATATTTAATACTATTTTAAGACTTATAATGAAGACTTTATATAAAAACTTTTTTAGAACTCATATAAATGCCTTTTGGACTCAAAATTAAGACACTTTTGATAGTCATATTTAAGAATCATGGAATGTAATCTTTAAAGACTCATACTGAGGACTCTTTCAGAACTCATAGAAGTTATTATGATTCGTTTAGGTTGAAATATATTTTTAGATTAAAATTTATTTAAAATATTTGATGGTTGAAAAATAAAAAAAATTACAACAATATCTTTTTTTAAACATTTCAAATAAAAAGTAATAGTAGTAGATTTAAAGTCATTTTACAATCATATAAAAGACTTCTTTATGGGTCTTTTTATTGCGTACTCATAAAACACGCATAAAAAATATCTTTTTAGAGTCTGATTTCTGAGCAATCATTTTACAATCATATAAAAGACTTCTTTATGAGTCTTTTTATTGCGTACTCATAAAACACGCATAAAAAATACTTTTTTTTGAGTCTTATTTTTGAGCAATCATTTTAGAATCGTATCAAAGACTTTATGAGTCTTTTTATTGCGTACTCATAAAACACGCATAAAAAATACTATTTTTTGAGTCTTATTTTTGAGCAATCATTTCAGAATCATATCAAAGACTCCTTTATGAGTCTTTTTATTGCGTACTTATAGAACACGCATAATAAATACTCTTTTTAGAGTAATTTTTTTGAGGCACTCAGAAATGTGACAAAATGGCTACAACTCTTGACTGCGCAACGATAGGGCACATCCCTCTTCTTAAGAAGTTATGACAATAGTTCCAAAAACCAGAACGCAATTGAATATTCAAAAATATAATAAAATTAATATATTATAGTGCTTATTCCCTATCCAAAGTCAAGGTGATCCTATGCACGGGTACCGGATTTACGTCCAATGAACTTACGCCCGAAAAAAAATTTTTGGGAAAAGAATGTTTTTTTTTTTTTTTTAATTTTTATATCCTTTTCAACAATTTAAAAAAAAACACCCGACATTTTTTGGCACAAAAAAGCGAAAAATGACATAATCTCTGGCATTTGTATGGAGAATTTCTTGCCATTTATTTTTTCGGGTGCAAGTTCATCGAGCGTAAATTACGGGAGCCCTTCTAGTGTAAAAAACAAATCCAAATAAAAAAAAAAAATTAAAATAAAAGCTAAATATTTCAAAACTACGTAAATGAAGATGTGACTTTCTTTCTTAGGACGGCAGAATACAACAAATGTTTAATTTGGATCAAAATTTGACTATTGCTTTTTTTATTAAATTTTTGTCAAACTTTCAAGGCGTCAAAAATCAATAAAAAATTAAAAAAGAAAATATACATCACGTATTTTTCAAACATTTTTTAAAATTAGGTTTTGGCCGTCTTTTTTATATTTCGAACCAATGTTCAATGTGCTCTAGAAAGGTTTAAAAATTCATAAATTTGCGCAAAATATTTTATGTTGCCTGCTATAATGTTGATGCTAGCCCTGCTATTTTCTGGCTCAGGGATGTAAGTTAAACTTTAAACTATTAGCAGTCTACACAATTAATATCCTGTAAGAAATAAGCAGGGCTGCAAATTAGAAAATGTGTATTAACGCTCTTTAAATTTCCAAAGCTTTCATTATTTTATCTCTCAATGGCAACATTGTAGCACAACCTACGTTCAATACAACACAAATACTGAATTTGGGTGGAAACATAATATAACAGTGTGCCATGTGAATCTGTTTCGAATTCGAGATGGACCTGCTTCTTCGTATATTTTTTCCGAAACGACATGCGTTCTGGATTTGAAACTAGTCCGTTTTCATATGAAATTCCTTTCAAAAACACGAATCGCTTTTTCCACTTGTTTTGACAGACCCGTAATGGGATCGAAACGGATCCGCATCCGTTTTTGAGCACTTTGAGAACTAATATTTCATACAAATCATGCCCTTAGAATAATTATTTTCCAATATAGCACATATCGACAACATATATTTTATGTATGTATGTACACTGAAAAAAGAAATGTTTTAAAATTGACGACAATTGTTATTAATTTGACGAATTTTGTGTTTAAAAAATTTCGTCAAAGTAATAGCATGTTCAAACCGAGCATTTAATTATGTTAAATCAATTTAATGAAGTTAAATCGAAAAACGAGTTCTCAAATGAAGTTCTAATGAAGTTAAATGCGTAAAATTGTTGTTGGAAATTTAACGTGTTAAATGATTTAACACGTTTCGAAACGCTTTAAATCACTGGTTTGTGTTCTTGCTAACGTCAGAAAAGCTTTTTTTTGCTTTTTAAACGCAGCCAAATCTGAAAAGAGCTTTTTAATTTGATGTTTTTAATGTAAAAAAAGAAATTCTTTGACAAATTTTTCTTAATTCTTTGACAAATTTTTGAATTTATTTGAATTTTTTGTTATTTTTTTTTATATTTTTTAATAAAGAATTTTTTATTTCTTTCAAAACATGCTTTAATTAATCAGGTAGGTGTGACAGTTCTCAATCGAACATGAATTGTCAAAAATCAAACAAACAATTTTTTTCTTTTGTTTCTCACAAATTAATTTGGAGAGAAGACAATGCCACATCTATGCACCCACCGTGGACGTCTTGCACCGCACTTGGGCACACTATAAAATTTAACATCGCTTACCAGAAAGCGTTTGCCGCAAATAATACACAATTTAGACTCGTTACGTTTGCCCATATTTATTCTTTTATTTATATTTTGAACAAATTGTATTTTTCTGTTTACACTTTTTGGTGACTCTGTGTTTTTTTTTTTTGATGAAAGCTGATTTTGACAATCCATGAACGATCTCGTGAGAAAATAACCTACCTGTATAATTGTATCATGTTTCAAAGTATAAACAAATAAACTGACATTTTGAAACTAGTTAAAGCAGTATGAACGATGATGTTAAAAAAAGCTTTTTTCGAATAACACGTTAAATGAAGCCGGTTTGAACATGCTATAAGAGCAAATGCGTTTAAAACTTTTGAAAATCATATAAAAAAAAAGGCAAATTATGAATACATTTTTTGAAAACATTGTGTACAATTTTAAGCTAATGTTTTTTTTCCAGTGTAGCCATAGAAGCACATACATATTTTTTTTTCTTGTGTCAGAAAACTGCGGACCTTACTTTGTGCACATCGCTTATATGAAGAAAAGCACCATGACACTCAAGTGTCACATATTTTACAGCAAAACTTATAACTACGCATAGCGGTTAATTGTTCCCATTGACAGCTTCTTTTCTCTTTGTTTTTTTTTTATTACTGCATTCAAATATCTTCTTCTCGGACTTTGTCTAAATTGCTAAGAGATAACATCAGGTGGTCGTCGGTGTACTGTTCAATATGCGCGAGCTGCGTGACAGATAGGCGCACCAATAGAATACATTGATTAGAAAGAAAAGCAATGGAAATACGACGCGTGAGGCGCGATCAATTTTTGACACCGAGTTATATTGAGGGGTACGCTTGCCTTTGCGACGCGCTTCTAGCTCCTCGCGGCGAAAGTACGACATGCGACGGCGTCCAGGCGAAGAACGGCTGGGAGTTGCATCTAATTGTGGGAGAAAAATTTTATTGAGAAAAAAAATACCAAATTTCTGAACTAACTCACCCTCAGCTGCGCGCAAATGTGCCTCCTCATCGTCCTCATCGGACATATCAAAGTTAACGCGATTTTTTAGACGCCGCCTAAAACAGTGCCAGCCAAAACAGGAGAAATGATAACCTGCGCCTGAGCGACGTCTTCTATTGGTTTCGCTGCGCGTTTTATCGCTACCCGTAGGTGGCATGGAAATGGCACACATTGACAGCGGTATTACCTCGTATATCTTGGAGTCAGTGCTGACATTAAACTCAGACGTCATGCCACCCATGGCGGCAAGATCCTCTGATTCTGACTCCGAATCAAGTTCCTCAATGATAAAATAACACTCACCCGAGCCGTATTTCGTAAAGTAGTGTACGACTGCAAACTGCAAAATGGTAGCGAATATAAAGGCAAAGGAGAGAAATACAAAGAAATCCAGTGCAGTGGGGTAGGGCACTTTGGGTAGATCGGTGCGTGCTTCAAGTCCGAGAAATGTCATAGTCAGCACAGTGGTAATGCCCAGTGAAACACGATCGGCAGTTGCCTCGCGATTCAGCCAAAATGAGACCCAAGAGAGTACTACCAACAGGCAACAGGGTCCATAGACTTGAATAAGAAAGTTGCCCATATGGCGCTGTAGATGGAAGTTAACCATAAGCATGGAGTATTCGGCTGGAAATACAAAAAAATTGTTGAATAATTAAAAAAGCAAAGGTCATGGTTGAATAAATAAGGTTGTCGCATGGGTGAGAGCAAGTTCCCATAAATGTCTAATCGAAGTTGACAGCTCATACAAAATCTAAAACCGAAAATTGATAACATGTAAAGTCCAAGGTATATTCAACAAGGTAGTCTCGTCTCGGAGTGGTGGGTACAGTAGCTGTCAAACATAAGAAAAGCGTAAAAAACAAAACAGTGAATAGAAAACTGTCAAATGTGTTAAAATTCATAGTTTTAATTTTTGTGCGTGCTGAATGTTTATTTTTAGTATTTATCGTGAAGGTAAAATAACACTAAGGAAGGCACTGCTTCTGGCTGCAACCGGAGTGGACCGCAATTATTCCCCGGAGGATTTATAAAATCCGTTTTATAAAAATGCTTTTCGCAGACCCGCGCTGATTGGGAACATGTTGTGGAAAAAGCAACGTTCCAGCGATTGCGTCTTGCTTCATTAAGAAGCACACTAAAAGACGAGCCATTTTCTTTTTGAAAAGGCTTCTTACAAATTGCACAACTTCTGGGCATTAAATCGCTTAAATAATTTTCATCAACAACACAAGTCTAATTGGAATGTTTTGTTATTTGTTTTGCTTTTATTCGTTCAATAGCCGATTTTGACAGGTGCTGTACCCACCACAAGAGAGAATTTCAACTACTAACTCTACCTTCCTTAATATACCTTGTGTAAAGTCGATGAAATTGTTGTTGTTGCTTCGCATTGATTTTGACAATTATAGGTACTGAGAAGAGAGTACGATCAGGCAACCTTATTTATACAACCATGACAAAGGTGGCGTCCGTGGCGTAGTTGGTTAAAGTGCGTGGCCGCTATGTCAAAGAACTTTGGAAACCCAGGTTCGAACCCCAGCAGCGACAGAAAATTATTTGAAAAAAATCTGTACGGCCGCCACCTCTCTGCAGACAATGGCAAACCTCAGAGAGTAATCAAAAATGCCATGTAAAGCTTCTTGAGAACGAGAACTTTCCATTCATCGCCGTTCGGAGTCGGCGTTAAGCATGTAGGTCCGGTTCTCGGTCAATTGTGTACAAACTTAATAACACGCACAACACAATTGATCATAAGAAGCTAGGTCAAAGTCCTTTCAAGGGCTGAAATGGCCAGTTATTTATTTTTTATTTTTTTTTTTAAGTATTATTGATAAAAAAACAATTAGGCAATTCACAAGATGTTCTAAAGTTGTATGTTGTAAGCAAAAGTTGTATAAAAATACAACACTTGTGAACACAATCTTGGAGTTGTATGTCGTATTATTTATAATTATTCAATATCTACCATTTTTTTTACACCTTCCTGTATTTTTAAATGTAATGCTCGATTTTAGCCGCACGAATATATAAAAAGGAGGAATAAAAATATAAACAAAATCAGCTGATAGAATAGCACACTCTTTAAACATACATCGCAATGTTGTATGTGTCTTATCGCAATTTTGAATGGGAAACGACAACAGTGTTGATACGACAGTTGTAAAAACATACAACAATAGAACTATACGCCACGATACAACACCTTGTGAATTGCCTAAATGTTCTCACTTGAGAGTTCGAAAATTTAATATTTGCTTTAAAATTGAGTTTCATTAAATCGAATACGAAAAATCGATTTTCCTTATATTTAAATTTACAAAAAAAAACAAGAATCTGCTGTTGCTATTATCGCTCACTGACAGCTTGCGTGCTTATGTCTAAAAGTTTACAATATTTTGAGATCCTTGCCTATTTTTCATTTTAATTATTTCTCAAAGTGATCAAATCCTTCTTTGGCCTACAAATTCTATAAAAATGACAAAGAAAATAAATATTTTTTAAGAATACAACGACCTAGAGCCATATTTTTAACTAAAAAATAGATTAAAAAAATGCAATAAATTTTTCCTAACAAGAAAATTTTATGGGTCCTCAATATTAAATACTATTTTGGATCAATATCATTACGTGTAAACGCATTATTTCACTATTTCCTTCATTCTTACATTGTATCGGTGCATCACGGCGTATGAGCAACATTTATTTAAAATGAATTAAATTTATTTGCTTTTGAACTACATGTTGACCATACGTTATGATTAAAATGATTTCTTTGAGATTTTTGTCATATAAATAGATCATTTTTAAAATTATCATCCAAACTTACAGGCTGGACTTGTCTCGATTCTAACACTGCCACCGCCACCTTGTCCAAATGTGCCTTTCTCTAATTGCAGGCCCACACCGCGTCCATATTGATTCTTAGCTGCTGGCACAGTATAACTTGTATATGATTTTCCCGATTTTCTGTTAATGTTGTTCTTGTTGTAATTGCTGTAATCATTGTTTATTGGAGCTGCTGCTTTATAGATGATGTCGGTTAGGTTTCCAGCAGGACAATCGACCAAATCAAATTGCGACAATTTCATGTCTTCAGCTATGGCAACAGCGGGACGTTCATTATTCCAGCGATACAGAACATCTGAAGTGGTGTAGCCAACTGTTGGAAGAAGAGAATTATAAAAAAAATCCCATTTAGTTTAAATTTATATAAAAAAAAAAATTTGTGCAATTTTGATGTCTGTTGTTGCTTTTTTTTCAACACCAAATGACTTCATCAAAAATACATTTAAATTTAAAGTGTTGTTAATTTTGTTAACATGTCATGACATCAGCTGATTTGTCACAGCATGCCCAAACACATACGTGCTCACACACACATACAAATACATACACACAGCTTCAAATAAAATGAAACTAATCAACATTTGCTTTTGGTAGCATACATAACATCAACTGTTACCAATTAAAAGAAGACGTTGCAACAATGTTTTTATTATTTTCCTTTAGGTTTGAAGCAGGAGCGGATTCATGCTTAATTAGTTCTTTAGGTGAAATCATAAGAATAGGTTCCAAACATTGCTGAAGAATTTTATTGTTGTTCTCAAAAAGCTATATTTGCTTAAATAAATCATTTTGGGCCAAATTTTATAAAAATTTTCATTTATTTTCGAAATTTTTTTTAATAAATCATATAAGCAAGAAAATGATTTTCATAAAATGTTTTCAGTATTTTGAATATATATGAGTCAAAATATGATATGAATAATGAATGATATATATGATATGAATAATTTTTTTAATTATTTTTAATATTTTCGGTATTTTTTAGTAGTAAAATAGTTTTAATTTCAACTTTTTTACTCATAAGAAGCTGAAAAAATAATGTCAGAAGCAAGCTTTAAAGCATTAAATAAATAAGTCCGCACCTGACATTATTTGCTGTTGATTGTGTCAGTAACCTATTATCGGAGTCAAATAATAAATGAAAAAAAAAATTAGAGAATCAACATTGATAAGATCTCTCACCATCACACGCACATCAAAAGAAAATGTGTTTTCCAATCAACTAAACTGAAGTCGTTGGTAAACGCATTAATTCACTTCTAACAAGTATGCCAAACAATCACCTTAATCGAGCATCACACACAACACCCACCCACCCAAAAAAAAAAAACCACACCATACACCAACATTTATGCGACACTAGACATGACATGCACCGTTGTGATTTTGTCAAGTCAGCATTTGCGAGACACTTAATGTAGGTGTCTAGGCAATTTAAGCTGTTGCCTGTTGTTGCTGTGATTTTTAGAACATTTGTCAAGGACCAGGCAGGCTGTTTTCAGTGATCAATTTGTTTTTATTAGAGTTCACTGTTTGAGGTAGTTCAAATATCACTCAATTGGAGTGGAGTTTGAGGTGCTGTTAAGAGCTAATTTTTTTTTTGTTACTTCATGCAAATATTTTTAGCACTAATTTAAACCGCATTTAGAATATATTTAAATCCTTTAAAACTAACACATATTTGCATTAACGCACACATATCACCAACAAAAACTAGCACCGGAAACATGTTATCATTAAAACCGGATGTAATACATAATCGCATCTTACACTGTTTATTTCAATATTTTTTTGAAGCTCTAATCGTTCTGCTCTGTTCAGTGCTTTTGACATTGATTTGCATAACGTTGGAGAGTCAACTGTAGTTAATCGCATTGCATGCAATTTTTTTTTCTTGCTACAACATTTTGCTGAGGCTTAAGTCGTTTTAATAACAACAATTTGAATTATTCAACACAATTTGTTGTGTGTGTGTATGTTTGAGCTTAACAGAAAAATCCCTTTTTAGCATTTTTTTTGCAAACATTGTAGCAAACAACTTACTTATATTAGAAGCCAGAGATGCACACACTCAAACATTACATTATCATGTTGACAAAAGCTTATCATCGCTAGTCTTTATACGAATTGAGCACTGTGACTGACATTAGAGAGGGGGAGCGAGAGAGCCCTACATGCTGTTCAATGATAAAATGAAAACGATGGCAATGATGATCAAAGCTTGAGCACAACAGCGATGATGATGAGTTTATGAGCAGCTTGTTGAAGCGATGGATGCCACCAAGAATGTATTGTTTGAAAATTCCTGCGGCCATGCTTATTTGGTGGCATCTCTCTGTAAGTGTGTGTGTGCTGAGCAAGGTTAAGCACTTAATGCACTTTAAATTATATTTTAAAGACTTTGAAAAAAAAAACATTAAATATAGCTCGCAGCAACCTCTACTCACATGAACCGAACTTAAGCGGACAACGTTGTATATCCATTGGGAAATCGGCTAGATTCATAGGGCAGCCAGCTTTGATGGTGAGTCTTAAGAGTAAATTTGAATAAATTATTAATTTATGTATCATATATCATGAAGAAACTTGCTCACCGACTCGAGTAGAGCACACGCCCATTTTGATAGATGCGCACAAATTTGTTGGGCGTGGTTATGGTATGTAAATAGCTTTGCTTGCCATTGTAAAAATATGTATCGGGCTTCCAAATGCGCGCCAACATAGAGACACTCAAAGCCAAAGTATCCTGAGCACCCTCAAAAGCGAGACGCTTATCCACCCAAGACTGACGAAAATAACAGTCCATGGAATAAGTCTGCAAAGTTTTTTAACATAAAAAAATTTTAAAAGTGTTACAAAACATCACATTATGATATGAGATTATACAGATTTTATAACATAACATAACATAACATAAAATAACATAAGATAACATAAAATAACATAACATAACATAACATAACCTAACATAACATAAGACAACATAGCATATCATAACATAACATAACATAACATAATATAACATAACACAACATAATATAAGATAATAGAACATAACATAACATAACACAAAATAACATAACATAACATAAGATAACATAAGATAACATTACATAACATAACGTAACAATAAAACATAGCATAATATAACATAATATAACATAACACAACATAATATAACATATTAGAACATAACACAAAATAACATAACATAACATAAGAAAACATAACATAACATAACAAAAAACATAACATAATGTAACATAACATAACAATGTAACGTAAAATAGTTTAACATAACATAACAACGTAACGTAAAATAACTTAACATAACATAACATAACATAACAACGTAACGTAACATAACATAATACAACATGATATAACATTACAACAAAACATAACACAACACAACATAACATAACATAACATAACATAGCATAACATAACATAATATACCATAACATAACATAACATAACATAACATAACATAAGAAAATATAAAATAACATAACAAAACATAACATATAGCATAACATAACATAACATAACATAACACAACATAACACAACATAACAAAACATAACATAACATACCATAACATAACATAACATAACATATAACATATAACATATAACATAACATAACATAACATATTAAAACATAACATAACATAAGATAGCATAACACAATATAAAAACATAACATAACGTAACATAACATTATATAAAATATGATAACATTTTATGATATTTGAGATATGAGAACATAACATCACATAACATAACATAACATAGTATAACAAAACATAACATAAAATAATATAGTATTATAATAATATAGTATAGTATAAAAAGAACATATAGTATAAAAAGAACATTACACAACAAAGCAAAACATAACATAACCTAACCTAACATAACCTAACATAGTTTAACATAACATAACATAACATAAAATAACATAACATAACATAACATAACATAACATAAAATAAAATAAAATAACATTATATAACGTAACATCACAAAATAATATAATCTACCATAACCTAACCTAACATAACATAACAACATAATATAACATAACAAATTTTAAAAAACTTAACAAAAATACTTACCATATCCACCTCGGAAATTGGTCCCATGCTGCGCACCATGATGTCAACCTCAACTGTGGCTGGCGGACCTAAGAAACAATTTTTATTATTAAACTTGAAAATTTTAACAAAAAAGTCGTTCTATTTTATAAGCTCTAACTTTTCATAACTCATAAATTTTTCATAACCTTAAAAAACCACACTTCTTTATTTCCGCAATTACTGCTAGTTTTCCATTTCATATCTTTCAATGTTTAACGTTTCCGCTCAATTTGAGCGCATATCTGACTTAAATACTCTCAAAAGTTTTTTGTTTAAATATTTAATAAATTCCTGCTCGAGTGCCATTGAAAAATTTTCGCGCGTAAACACTTTTTAATAACTTTGATAGCTTGTGTTTGTAAGTATCTATGGGTATTTATGTGTGTGTGTGCGGCCTTTAATGAATATGTATGCGTTGCATCATATAAAACCGTTTTAATTTTGGCCGCTTCCATGTTGCTTTTGCTGCTCGCATTTAATGAAGTGCTAAACAATGAAAAAAGATTTTCAAGATATTCGCAGGAATTTAGGTTAAGTTGTGTTCGAAACTACGTTATAAAAAGTTTTATTAGATACGACAACGTAATTGAGCCGCATTATAAAGGCTATATAATCGACTTTTTTAAATTATGCGACGTTCGTGATGAAGACGTGTGAGTCTGTGTTAAACAGTGATAGTTTGATATCTTAGTTCAAAACAGTGCTGGAACTGAATATTTATTTAGGAATCAAGAAATTTTCGGAATTATTTCTTCATTTTAATGCAACTAAACGAAATAATTTTGATTGCTAGTAATTTTATATTTTTTACAAGTTAAAGTTTTGCCATTTTGTTGAAGTTACTTGAAGTTTGATGCACAGTGGGCTGTTGCGAGAAATAAATTAACAAAATTTTCTTGCAAGACAACTTTTTTTAATTTTCTTGTTAGGATTCTTTAAACCTTTAAACAAAAAATATTAAAATGTTTTTAAAATCTGGTTAAAAGTATATATTTTTTTTTATATTTTTCAATTATTAAGAATATATTTTTTTATAATTTAGATCTAAAATTGAATCCAATAAAAAAGTAATAGTTATAAGGAAATAGCTTATTTTTTAAACTATATCAGTCCTCTTAAAAACAAAATTTTTGATTTTATTGATGAGATATATTTTTTTTTCGTTAATAGGAAAACCGATGTCCCTGGCAATTCTATTTGTTTCGAGTTATTACAATTAACAGTCTCCTGTGGGGTCCCATTTACGTGATAACAGACCTAAGTTACGATAAATATTTGTTTACATTATTAAAAGTAGACAATTTAATAACCCATATGTACTCGTAAATATGAAATTCAGTTAACGTATTTATAAAATACAACTTTTATTTTAAACTATTTAATAAAAAAAACTGACACTCAAATGTTTTCTCATAATTTTAAAAGAGGCCCCTGGTTCAAGTAAAAAATATCGTCAAATTCATGTTATCGACTAGAATGTCAAGAGTGTGAAGACTGTCTGGATCCAGACTTAATGGTCATTAAACATGATAAAGTTCTATGATTTGATTTATTTAGTTAATGATCACTTAGTTTACTTTCAAAGTTGCATTTGTACTGGATCACGTATCAAGTACACTTGAGTTTATAGACACTTGGTAGGATGTCAGCTATTATTTTAAGTGATTAAATTCTAATTCTAATTCACTAGGAAAGTAAGTGAGGACTCGTGTATTTTTAATTAAAAAGAAAATTAAACTAACTTCATAATTAACACTAAACCTACCGATACTTCATGTATACCTAATACAGCGGGTGAAGTGACTTAAGTCTTTAAAATGATATGCACATATATTACTATATATAGTGAAAATATGCCCTTTACCACAATTTGGTAAATAAATAAACCAATTTTTTTTTTCAAATAACGATTTTAAATTGTTTATTTATTAAATTTAAAATACATAAAAATAAAAAAAAAATTTTAAATGGGTCATTTGATGCGTCGTGGTAGTTTTAGTGTTAAATCCTTTTTTTTAGAAATAACAGTCCCCTGTTATCATGACTACAAAAATTTTGAAATCTGACAACTATTTGAAGAAGAACTCTGACATGGATTGAGACAAGGATTAGGTCCAAGATTTAAGCACATCTACATAAAACAATAGGGGTTATTCACACCGAACTCGTTAGTTTGTTATTTGGTTAGTTGTTACTTCGTTAAATTTGTTAACTGTGAACACACTATTTTGTTTAATTTCGTTAGCCTGGTAATTATAGTTGAATAACAGCTCATTTTGCTTTTCGTAAATTACAATTGCTGAAAATTTATAAGTAAAAAGTCGAAAGAATAGAAAAAAAAATTAATTTATTTATGAAATACTTACTTTTCAACAAAAAATTCAATTTAATATACGTTGGGTTTTATTTTAAATGCATTTAAATTTCATGCAATTAAAAATATGGAACAGCTGTTCGTATTTTGCAAACTAACGAAAAAATTATCAGGGTTGCTAAGTTGTTACTTTGTTACTCGGTAGTTCGATAATTTTACAAAAAGAATGTGCATGTAAAAAAATAATAAGTAACAACTAACAAACTAACGAGTCCGGTGTGAATGCCCCTAATATATAAGGAATATATAGAAAAAACGATAAGAACTAGAAAATGTACAAGAAATAGAACAAGGGTTTGGACACACTTAGAATAAGATTTAGGACAAAGAATGGGAAAAAAGCGGGACAAAGACCAGGACAAATTTAAAATATAATGTTATTAAAAAAATGGTAGCACTCATATTTCCCGCTTTACGATAAAAAAGAATTTCACTCTTAAGAATGCAAAAATTTCAGAATATCATTTGAACAAAACAAAATAAATGAGGCTCGAGTCCCGGTCATGGTCTAGATTCCACGCTCTAACCTTTCTGGATCTCTTTCCATTTCTTTAAAACTGATATTGAAAATTCATCTTATTATTTAAGGCTTAACAGTTGTAGTTGGTGGTAGAGAAGTTCGCCTTATAACTAGAAATGTCTGAGATACAGGCATAATATTCATCTAAGATTCTAGTTCAAATGTTTTTGCGACATCCCGCCACTCTTAGAACATTCTAGATATATGTTCTTTACTTGCTGTGCAAGAAGGCGCTTGATGATGGCCAAAACTTGTTTTTGTAGAGAATTTTCACTATTTTAATGCATTGTACGATAATGTACCGATCCATATCTGAAAATATTCTAGTTTTTCTTTGTCAAAAGTCATCGAATGACAGTTGTGTGTTGCCATTTGACAAAATGGTGGAGAATTTAAAATTACACCTCTTGTTGAAAGACCCTATATTATGGTTCACTTGGATGAACCTTCTTTCCTACTTATCTATAACCACATTTCGAGCCAAGACAGACTTAATTGAACAGGTATAACTCCTAGTTAAAAAAAATAGAAAGAAGTTTTAAAGCTGTCAGGTTAAAAAAAATATATATTTTATTTTTATGCCATCTAGCCCACTGTGCACTGCAAACAAGGCAATTTTCGTGTTGAGCAGAAATTTGAGTACTTCTTATTTATTTATAATTAACTCTTATATAGTTGATGATTCTTCAGTGACATCTACGCTCTGTTAAAATCGAAGTTCCAAAGTCGTCTATGTTGAACATTAAAATAAAGAACTTTGCAACTGGCAACATTATTAGCGAGTGCCAATTAATATTCAAATATTGACATCTTTTGTGATAATCCTAGAAAACTTGAATTATGTACCTTTAGCAAATTTCATCCATTCTATCACTTCTGTGCTTATTAATGGCGTGGAAGGGGTGCGATTTCCATGCGCCAACAATTTCCTGCTTATTGCAAATTAAGGAAATGTATTGGCAGGATATTTTTTTTACTTGCAAAAATTTGTTTCGGAAGTAAATAGCAGCGAGACTGAACGTGTTTATATTTTGCTCAAAGGGAAGCTAGATGTGTTGCTGCTTGATTTACAAGCGTTTGAAATTGGCTTGAATCCGTAAAGACTGTTTTCATTGAACTGAGGATGTGATAATATTTGCTGTACTGGATGCGGATTTTTCACTTTCATCTTAATTTAAAGGATGTAGGAAGTGCTAATTTAGCGGAAAAAGCAAGAGTCAACAACGATTGACGCCATGGGAGACGATGTTCAAACAAATTTTGTAGCGTGGTTTAAAAGGGGTGAAGCTATGTTTGAAATGTGTTGAAAACCGATGTGTTATGTCTGATAAATAATAAGATTTGATGTGATTGGCTGTGGTTTTTTAAGTTTCAAAGGATAAAACAGTTTTTTCTTTTTTTAGAGTTTTTTTTAAAAGATTTTTTTTTTCATTATTTAAATACATTTTTATTATATCTTAACCTATAGTTTTATTTACTTTCGAATTCTTTGTCTTATCTTAAATTACATTAAAAAAATTATTCTTCTTGAACTCACCCCCAAAATCCGGTCGTATGCTATTGTCATAGCCACGCAGTAGATTGTCCAGCAGCTCGGAAATGTTTGCATGATTGTTGCGCTGCGTCATACGCATGTGAGTTCCTGCCTGTACCAGTCCGCTACCTACTATTCCACCACCACCTCTATCGATGCCATCACCACCACCACCACCACCATCTTGATGACCAACAAATGCAGTGAGGCGCAGATTAAGAACCAAAGTGATGCAGAGTAAAAGTTTAAGCAGCAGACGTGCAAAGGATTCCAGCAGGCTGAGCACAAGATGCCCGTTATGTGAATTACAGAGAATTGCTGTTCGAGTCATGTTGTTATTGTTGTTGTTGCTGTTTGAGTTGTTTGTTGGTGTTAGTTGGTGCTAGTTCGGCACTAACTGGCGCAGACAGGTGACTGTTTTTGCTTAGTCTTGGTCATCCATTTATGCACTAAGTTGCATATGATGATGGACTGTTTTTGTTGTAAAGTACTTTTAATTTGTTTTTTTCACGAGATTCCTTAACAGTCTGTAAGAAAGAAATTTAATTGTGCTTGTTTTTGAATTTTTTTTATATTGTTTTTTTATTTTTGTTTTTTTGTTGATTTTTATAATTTTACATTTTAATTTTTTTTAGTTTCTTATTTTCTTATTTTTATAATTTTATATTTTTATATTTTTATATTTTTATATTTTTAATATTTTTATATTTTTATATTTTTGTATTTTTATATTTTTATATTTTTATATTTTTATATTTTTATATTTTTATATTTTTATATTTTTATATTTTTATATTTTTATATTTTTATATTTTTATATTTGTATATTTTTATATATAATTATTTTTAAATTTTTATATATTGATATTTTAATGTTTTTATATTTTTATATTTTTATATTTTTATATTTTTATATTTTATTATATTAAATCTTAATATTTTTTTTTTTTTTTTTTTTTTTTTTTGAATACGGCCTTTCATTATTTATATTGAAAACGAGTTTTTGAGCTCTAGGCCAATCATGTTGAGAACAAGACAACATGAAGAACAAAGAAGGCGACAGCCAACAACAACAACAACAACGGCTCTGTATAGAGCCAATCACAACAGCTTTGACTATACAGACTGTTTCATTGGTCGCTACACCAACTCATCAGTAGTCTTTTGTGTGACTTTACACTGTGATCCACTCAAGCTACTTAGGTTCTAGTTATACTGCCAATATGCCGAGAAAGTTACCCGGAATTTTATTTTGGCAGAGAACGCTTGCATTTTTGTAACTGAGTTCTTATCGACATTAGATGCAAGCTGTACCAAGGTTAACCTAAATCGTATCATACTTTTAGGCCTAGCCTTAATTCATGTGCATCTTCGAAACTCGATCACGTGGTTTGCCGCTATCAGAGCATATTGAAGTTGTTGTTATTTTTGCTTTTTAGCTCCTCCCTTTTTCCACACTTCCATTTTTAGGGTTCAGTTAGTTTAACTGATGGTACACCTAACATGGTGTGGAGACCATTTTGTTATGAAAGACTTTGTTGTTTATGTGATTAACACACAACTAATGATTTTCTTAACATTTTACGGGCGTGCTCTCCCAGAAATTTTAAATCTTAATATTTTTTTTTTTTTTTAATACGGCCTTTCATTATTTATATTGAAAACGAGTTTTTGAGCTCTAGGCCAATCATGTTGAGAACAAGACAACATGAAGAACAAAGAAGGCGACAGCCAACAACAACAACAACAACGGCTCTGTATAGAGCCAATCACAACAGCTTTGACTATACAGACTGTTTCATTGGTCGCTACACCAACTCATCAGTAGTCTTTTGTGTGACTTTACACTGTGATCCACTCAAGCTACTTAGGTTCTAGTTATACTGCCAATATGCCGAGAAAGTTACCCGGAATTTTATTTTGGCAGAGAACGCTTGAATTTTTGTAACTGAGTTCTTATCGACATTAGATGCAAGCTGTACCAAGGTTAACCTAAATCGTATCATACTTTTAGGCCTAGCCTTAATTCATGTGCATCTTCGAAACTCGATCACGTGGTTTGCCGCTATCAGAGCATATTGAAGTTGTTGTTATTTTTTGGAGGAGCTAAAAAGCAAAAATAACAACAACTTCAATATGCTCTGATAGCGGCAAACCACGTGATCGAGTTTCGAAGATGCACATGAATTAAGGCTAGGCCTAAAAGTATGATACGATTTAGGTTAACCTTGGTACAGCTTGCATCTAATGTCGATAAGAACTCAGTTACAAAAATGCAAGCGTTCTCTGCCAAAATAAAATTCCGGGTAACTTTCTCGGCATATTGGCAGTATAACTAGAACCTAAGTAGCTTGAGTGGATCACAGTGTAAAGTCACACAAAAGACTACTGATGAGTTGGTGTAGCGACCAATGAAACAGTCTGTATAGTCAAAGCTGTTGTGATTGGCTCTATACAGAGCCGTTGTTGTTGTTGTTGTTGGCTGTCGCCTTCTTTGTTCTTCATGTTGTCTTGTTCTCAACATGATTGGCCTAGAGCTCAAAAACTCGTTTTCAATATAAATAATGAAAGGCCGTATTAAAAAAAAAAAAAATATTAAGATTTAAAATTTCTGGGAGAGCACGCCCGTAAAATGTTAAGAAAATCATTAGTTGTGTGTTAATCACATAAACAACAAAGTCTTTCATAACAAAATGGTCTCCACACCATGTTAGGTGTACCATCAGTTAAACTAACTGAACCCTAAAAATGGAAGTGTGGAAAAAGGGAGGAGCTAAAAAGCAAAAATAACAACAACTTCAATATGCTCTGATAGCGGCAAACCACGTGATCGAGTTTCGAAGATGCACATGAATTAAGGCTAGGCCTAAAAGTATGATACGATTTAGGTTAACCTTGGTACAGCTTGCATCTAATGTCGATAAGAACTCAGTTACAAAAATTCAAGCGTTCTCTGCCAAAATAAAATTCCGGGTAACTTTCTCGGCATATTGGCAGTATAACTAGAACCTAAGTAGCTTGAGTGGATCACAGTGTAAAGTCACACAAAAGACTACTGATGAGTTGGTGTAGCGACCAATGAAACAGTCTGTATAGTCAAAGCTGTTGTGATTGGCTCTATACAGAGCCGTTGTTGTTGTTGTTGTTGGCTGTCGCCTTCTTTGTTCTTCATGTTGTCTTGTTCTCAACATGATTGGCCTAGAGCTCAAAAACTCGTTTTCAATATTTTATTATATTTTTATATTTTTATATTTTTATATTTTTATATTTTTATACTTTTATAATTTTATATTTTTATATTTTTTTATTTTTATATTTTTATATATTTTTATTTTTATAATTTTATATTTTTCTATTTTTAAATTTTCATATTTTCATATTTTCATATTTTTATTTTTTTATATTTTTATATTTTTTATTTTTTTATATTTTCATATTTTAATATTTATTTATTTCATATATTGAGTTTTATTTTAACACTTCGAGTTTAAAAGAATTTGTAAGTTAAATATTTTTGTTAATATATTTTCAAGTTTCATCAAGTTTTCTTTAAGTTCTTATAAGACTTTAGAAGACTTTAAAAACTTTGATGTCAAAAGATTGGAAAACTAATTGGACTTAACTCTGAAAGAAATGTGAGCAGATTTTTAATGAAAACTTACCGGCACTAACAATTACAAAATTTGCGTTAACACTGATTTTGAAGAATAAACTAGCTTTCGTTAAGTTCATTAAGAAATTGAATGGCAAAAGTTTTGAGTTTTTTAAGAGAATTTTTAAAAATGATTTATTTGATGGCTTTCGAAATAACTAAAAAACTATTAAATTTCGTTAAATAAGTTTCGTTAAGTTAACTATTGTGGTTGCTGATATAAGGTAGAGATTAAAAGAAAAAGTTATGGAGATATTTTTATTGGGCTTAATGTATTTATATGTACTTCTTAAAATTAAACGTTTTACCATAAAAAATTTATTTTCTTAAGTTTAAAAGAACTTTCGTTAAGTTCTTTCGAGACTCTTGTTCCAACAAATTGGGCTATTGTAGTATAAGAAAGAAACACTGCATAAGAAATATAAAAAATTTTTAGAATTTTATTTATAAAGTTTCGTTAAATTACATATCTGTGTCATTTAAGTATCGTTGTCCTAAAGTAGCGATAAAAAAAAGCTTATCAATATAATTTTTTTATGGCTTTAGTAAGAAAACATGTCAGAAAAGTTATTATGTTACGTTAAAAATAGATAATTTCCAAAAAAAAAATTTTGGTTAAGTTTGATTGGGACTCAAAGTAAACATTGTTTATATATTTAAAAGAAAAAGTAATGGAGAAGTTTTAAAAATGCATCAAAAATCGAATAAATTTATGGGAGTTAAGTAAAAAGTTTCGCTAAATTACCTTATGCGATAAATTTTATTGCCGAGTGTAAGCTCCTGGATTATAATTAAAGCCTTTTTAAATACATGTAATAGTGACTTTCTAGTTAACTTACTCGTTTAACAAAATTACTAACTTCGCTAAGTTTTTTTACCTTCGTTAAGTTTTTAGTAAAAAAATGTTTCGATTGTAATGTTAAATATAAGAATAAATACATGTATTGTATGTATTACAAATGTGAAATGTTGTTAAGTTTTATTATTTTCAAATTAAGAGCTTCCTTTAGTCGTATTTGACTATTTTTTTTTTGTTCCAACTTGTGTAGCTACAAATTGATAAGTATCCTTTCATTAAAAAGTTTCGTTCAGTTGTATTCAATAGTAAATTGAGTCCCGCCATACAAAAGATGCAATAATAAAGTGTAACTTTGAATGCACTAAAAATGTCCATAAAAACTTGAACTTTTTCAAAAAGCCTTAAAACCCCTACAAATCCTTTTAAAAGATTTTTCTTTTTTATGTTAAAGGCTAATCCTTGAAGATGCAAGAAAAAAAAAACTGTTTAAAGCTTTTGTCTGTTGCTTGTTGTCGTTTTCAGAATCAACACTCAAAGTCAAGAACATGCACAAAAGCGCAGCAATTCGTGCATGTGCGTCTAAAAGCAGGCTAATCCTTTGTATAAATGTTAGCAATATCCTTGCTAGAAAGCAGGCTGGCACATTTTTTAATCAACTAATACTAAACGCAGCTTTTTGTGCTACGCAAAAAATTTCAACTCAGCTTCATAATGAGCTGAACTCCTCTTTATTGCTTGAGATTTTTTTTTTGGTTTTTGTTTTGACCAGCAAAAATTTCCCCCAACGACTGACTTAATTAGACTCGCTTTTTTTGCAGCTCATTTATTTTGAAAAATATATTTAACACAACTCAATAATTTCACAAAAACCACTTTCGCTAGCTTGTCTTTTCCATTGCCCCTTCCTAGTGCGATGGCTGCAGCGTGTAACCTAGTTTTTGCTGACCTCCTTTCTTTGCTGGCTCTGCTGCTTGGATATTTTTGTTGATTAGAACTAATCACTTGTTACTCAATTAATTCTTATCTTTTCCTGCTACACGTGCAAAAAATATATATTCAACATCGATTTTCTATATTGACACCAGCAACAAAGAGAAGAAAGATAAAAAAAACCTTTCAAAAAAGTCCTTTCATTGCCTCACATCCTTATAATATTGCTTGCCATAAGCAAGCATTTGAGGTTTCTTCTTTTTTTCTTACTTATGTTATTTGCCTTAACAAGATATATTTTCAGTTATCATTGTCAATAGGTTGATGCAATTTTTAAGAAGCACACGAGGGTTTGGAAGGGGGGTGGGGAGGGTGTTTATTGCGGCTTAGTGCTATCTATCGAGTGTTGAGTATGTGGCATGGATTGCTTTTCTTCTTTATTTTTTGTTCAGGAATCAACAGTGGGTACTGCTCAGCATTGACGACAAAACAACGTCTTGAGCACGTTCAACGTTTTCGTCGTCTATAAACTGCACTCAATTTTGAAGGATGTGAACTTGGTACGAGTCTTCTTTGGAGCTTACATATGAAGGCAACTGTGAACTATGACGAGACTTAGGCAGCAAATACAACAAAACTATTTCGCACTTAATGTCGTGATAATAAATTAAAAGAGAGCAACAATAGGTAAACGTTGCTAATTGTTTTTGCTCACAGAGGACATTCGTTTTAATTGTTCCTTATATATATCTTAGTTAAAGGAAGAGAGACTACAAATCATGTGGTGATTTTTTTTTCATGCATATTATTTGAGTGACTTTTTAATGAGCTGCTCTTTAAACAAGGTAAATGAAATGAGTTTATATTTGATCAAATATTTGAGTGATTAAAAGAGTGTTGGGATATTTATTTTTGAGTGAGATTTTTGAGTTCTGAATATACTCGTAAAGCACTATCCATTTTAAAGTAAGAAAGTAAAGTTTAATAAATACACTAAAAATGCAAAAATTTTTATTTCGTTATATTGTTTGGTTTTTGGCATTATGCGTTGAATACAATATCATTCAAATGTCCTCGAGACGGGAGTTTTTGCAGGACTCAATGATTTTGAGGTAATTTCGAGGATTTTTGTGCACAATTCGGGCACTAGCTGGGCCATGACTTGAAGAATGTTGGTTTTTAATTGCTCACGAGTTTGATATTTATTCACGTGAATTTTGCCATTATACGTGAAATACGATATCATTCAAATGCCCTCCAAGAGAGTTTGTGCAGGACTCTTTGTGCAGCTTTTGAGGTAATTTTTGTGCCAACTTGGTCACTAGCTCGGTCATGACTTGACGAATGTTGGTTTTTAATTGCTCAAGAGTTTGAGATTTATTCATGCGGATTTAGCCATTAGATAAACGTGGAATACAATATCATTCAAATGTCCTCCACGGGAGTTTTTGTGGGACTCAATGCTTTTGAGGTAATTTTTGAGGATTTTTGTGTACAATTCGGGCACTAGCTGGGCCATGACTTGACAAATGATGGTTTTTAATTGCTCAAGAGTTTGAGATTTATTCACGTGAATTTTGCCATTATATGTTAAATACAATATCATTCAAATGTCCTCCACAAGAGTTTTTGCAGGACTCAGTGCTTTTGAGGTAATTTTTGTGCCAACTTGGCCACTAGCTCGGCCATGACTTGACGAATGTTGGTTTTTTATTGCTTAAGACTTTGAGGTTTATTCACGTAAACACGATCTTGTGTGTAGCCCCACAAAAAGAAGTCCATAGCCGTCAAATCACATGAGCTCGGAGGCCAGTTGACAGCGCCATATCTCGAAATAAATCGTCCTGGAAATTTCTAGTGTACAAAAGTCCTAATTTGTGCTGTTGTGTGGGGCTTGCGGCCCCATCTGGATGAAACCACATATCGTCCAGATCCATATCATCAATTTAAGGACAAAAAAAAAATCGATAAACATTCGGCCTTAGCGCTCAGAATTAACTTTAATGGTTGCTCTTTGAAGGTTTTTAAAAAATGCGGACCAATGACACCATCGGACCATAATGCACACCATACAGTAACTTTTTGCGGATGAAATGGCTCCTCCACAATCGCTTGGGGATTTTCAGAGCCACATATACGGCTATTTTTCTTTTTTACATATCCAACTAGCGCGAAATGGGCCTTCGCTGAAGAAAATTTGCTTCGAAAAGCATTTAATGCTTGTTGTTCCCGTACCCAATCAGCGTATATTCTGCGGAAGACTTAAATTCTTGTGGGGGTTGGGATTTGTATGGATGAAAATTAAAACTTTGGAAATTTGCAAGTTGAAATCGAAAACCTTGTTTTAAATTTTAGTCCTTGTTAAGATTTTAAATTTTCTGACTTCAAATTGCGCTCTTCATGAAGCAAAATGTTCTCAAATCAAGTAAATTATTTTAGTTTTTAGCAATTTGTTTACTTGATTCAAGCAAATGTTTCTCACTTCAAGCAAATATTAAACTTAAATTTAGAAAATATATTTTTGAGTTTTAAGGGGGCACACAGGTTACAAATTTAAAAAAAAAAATATTTTTTCTGCAATTTTTTTTCATGGAAGGAATAAAGATATCGTTTTTAAATTTTGCACATATATTTATTAACATTTAAAGCAGAGGTGGCCAATCCCTATGCACTTGGTGCACATTTGTTTTTGTAAAAACAGCATTCCGCACTAAGCAATACAAAATACACAAACAAATTTGTTTTTTTTTCGTTTTTGATCGTTTTTCGTTGCCTATACCAAAGTCCAAGCAACAACACTTTCGTATGCTTTCTTGATACATTTTGATGGCAGTGATCTTCAGCGTAGATTTTTTTGTTGTCTAATATATGATTTCGTTTAAGAAAGTTTGTAGGATTTTATGTGAATTGGTGTTTGCACTTCCATAAGAAAGTTTTGGGTATCCAAAATTTTTTGGATTTAAAGAATACAAAAAAAAATATATCAGAATTTTTGAAGCGGTTTTTGACGTTATTTGATTTTTTAGAAAAAATGCCAAAAATTGAAGGTGTGCAGGATGTCACCAGTCTGGAACATCTGAAGAAATAAAAACTTTTTAACAAAAAAAAAACCCGACTTCAAAATCACTACAAAGTAAAAAATAATTTTAAATAACTTTTCCCATTCATTTCTTGGTCATATTTTAAAAGCTATTTATACGTGTTATAATATTGGAAATCTTATCATTTTAATTTTTTCTATTTTGTTTTATTATCATCAATATACTAATAGCTTTATGTACATAAAAGCTTTGAAGTCGGCGCTTATCTTACTATGTCGAAATCTTTTTATTTTAATTTTTTCTAATTTGTTTTATCATAAAAATATTATTAACTTTATGAATATAAAAGCTTCTTAGCGATTTTTTTTCTTTCAATTGGCAATTTTTGAGTACGCTGAATGTAGCCAATGTGTTCCATGCATTATTTGTGCAGCTGTTACACACTATGTCATATTCAATATGAGCTTTACAAGCTCACCCAAACCAGTTTAGTGAGAATTTTAATGTGTACAAAGCTTTTAAAATTACTACAGTGTCACCAAGGCACCAAATAGTGCACGGATGGTAAAAGGTCATGATTGTGTGTCAAAGATGAGCGCCGACTTCAAAGCTTTTATGTTCATAAAGCAATTAATATATTGATAATAAAACAAAATAAAAAAAATGAAAATGATAAGATTTCCAATATTATAACACGTATAAATAGCTTTTAAAATATGACCAAGAAATGAATGGGAAAAGTTATTTAAAATTATTTTTTACTTTGTAGTGATTTTGAAGTCGGGTTTTTTTTTTGTTAAAAAGTTTTTATTTCTTCCTTTTTAGATAATATGAAATATTTTATGCAATAGTATTTATTCTTGAGGAAAATTTTAAACATGAAACTTTGTTCTTAACAAATTTGATTTATTAATTCCTGAAAGTTTGTTGGGTATTTTCCATTTCTGCTTCTTTACAATTTGTAGTGCCACGCCCTTTCTCTTATCCCGCCTAATTTATTTACCGTACCATATAATGATTCTACCTACCCCTGTGCCAAATTTCAGTTTCCAAGTATCAATATTAACCGTAATATAGTACTTTCCTTAAAGTGACCCATCCTGTGTATAATCCCGCTCACTTTTTTAATGATTCTACCTACTTATCTACCCGCATACCAAATATTAATACGCTAGTGTCAATATTAACTAAGATATAGTGTTTTTATAATATTGACACGCCCCTTTGTTGAATAACGCCCACTTTTTTAGCCGTAAATTGCAGTAACTGTACCTACCCATGTACTACATTTCAACACCCTAGTGTCAATATTATTCGATATATAGTGTGTTTCTAATATTGCCACACCCATTTGTTGAACAACGCCCACTTTATTTACAGTGATTTTTAAAAATTGTGTCTACTCCTGTACTAAATTTCAGTACCCTTGAGTCAAAACTATTCGAGATACAGTGGTTTTTAAATATTGCCACACCCATTTGTCAAATAACGCCCACTTTATTAACTGTAATTTGTAATAACTATGCCTACCCATGTACTAAATTTCAGCACTCTAGTGTCAATGTTATTCGATATATAGTGTGTTTCTAATATTGCCACACCCCTAAGTCGAATAACGCCCACTTTATTTACAGTAATTTTCAAAAATTGTGTCTACCCCTGTACCAAATTTCAGTACCCTAGTGTCAATACTATTCGAGATACAGTGTTTTTCCAATATTGCCACACCCCTTTGTCAAACAACGCCGACTTTATTTACTGTACTTTGTAATAGCTATGCCTACCCACGCACTAAATTTCAGCACCCTAGTGTCAATACTATTCGATATATAGTGTGTTTCTAATATTGCCACACCCCTTTGTCGAATAACGCCCACTTTCTTTACAGTAGTTTTTTAAAATTGTGTCTACCCCTGTACTAAATTTCAGTACCCTAGTGTCAATACTATTTGAGATACAGTGTTTTTTTAATATGACCACACCCCTTTGTCAAATAACGCCCACTTTATTGATCGTAATTTGTAATAATTGTGTCTACCCCAGTGTTTTTACTGTAAATTTTAGTACCCTAGTGTCAATATTAACTGAAATACAGTGTTTTTCTTATATTGACACGCCCCTTTGTCGAATATCGCCCACTTTTTTAAAAAAGGACCTCCGCGTTCATGGTATCTATCTGTTGACAAAAAATTACGGAAATCGGGCAAGTGCTTTAGGAGTTATCGATGTACATACATTTAAAAAAAAAAAAAAAAAAAAAAAAAAAAAAAAAAGCGCGGACAAACCAACGAAATTGAGAACCTCCTCCTTTTTGAAGTCGGTTAAAAAAAAACCAAATTAATCCTTGTTTAGTGGCTATCGCCTGAACTATGATGATTTTTCCGCAAAAAAAAAAAAAACAAAATGGCGGACGGTTTTGTAACCTCGAAAATCGACCTTTTTTCAAATGGCCGCCATTTTGTTTTTTATTTCGACAAAAAAAATTATCCTATTTCTGGCGATAGCCACTATACAGGATATTTAATATTTATTAAATTAAATATGCTTAAGTGTGGTGGTGGAACCGTTATTGAGACTATTAAATAGGGCGTTGGTCGCGTCCGGGTTCAAGGAGTTGGGTTCGGTGGATTGTCGGAAGGACGCTAATGAAACGTAGCTGGGTTAGCGTCCGGAAGATCATCTGATTGGGTGGACGTTAATTACCGTACGTTGCTATATTGGCGTTCCTGAAGATTAATCCACTAGATCTCATCTTCTTGAACCCAAAGACTGCTTGTGCCAAGGGGCACCGTAGAATTGAGCCGTCAAGGCAGGTGTCTACGTTAAACACAACCAGATGTTTTCAGGCGATAGCCACTTAAACAAGGATTAATTTAGTTTCTTTTTTGCGCAAAATTTTAAAACGATATCTTTTTCCTTCTATGAAAAAAAATTCCCGAACAATTTTTTTTTTTAATTTGTAACCTATATGCCCCCTTAGCAAATGCTTCTTGAATTAAACATTGTTTTCTTAATATCATGTGTTTTAAGTTTGCTCAATTCTAGCAAAATAATGCTTGAATTGAGAAATTTAAATGCGTTTGAGTATGAACTGTGGCGTCCGTGGCGTAGTTGGTTAAAGTGCGTGGCCGCTATGTCAAAGAACTTTGGAAACCCAGGTTCGAACCCCAGCAGCGACAGAAAATTATTTGAATTAAAATAATTTTTCTGTACGGCCGCCACCTCTCTGCAGACAATGGCAAACCTCAGAGAGTAATCAAAATGCCATGTAAAGCTTCTTGAGAACGAGAACTTTCCGTTCATCGCCGTTCGGAGTCGGCGTTAAGCATGTAGGTCCTGTTCTCGGTCAATTGTGTACAAACTTAATAACACGCACAACACAATTGATCATAAGAAGCTAGGTCAAAGTCCTTTCAAGGGCTGAAATGGCCAGTTATTTATTTTTTTTTTTTTTTTTTTTTTGAATATGAACTGATAGCTTATTTGCTTGATTCAAGCATAGAATGCTTGAAATTTTCTCTCAATGTTTATAAATGATCTTCGATAGCATTCGAACTAGTCCGAGAAATATTTCGAATTAATGATGAGACCCTATTTTGACCCATTCCATATCAAACTTGTTTTTATTGTTCCAAGATCTTTAGTTAAATTCTTTGCTTTTAATTGTCAACGCTTCTTCCACATTTATCTCGAATCCTACTCAACAGTCTCCTGAGATATTCACTGACTACTTCAACTGTTCTGTCATCTAATTCTTACACGCTATAAAATGTAGCCTAACTTAATTGAAATTTATGCATTATAAACAAAAAATATACCATCTCCTACCGATTTGTAATTGTGGTTCTTCAATCGAAACAAACAATTTTCAATTTGTTCGCCCATGTTTTTGGATTTCACTCAAATTAACTGGATTACATTGGGAAATCCTCTAACTTCTTGCTAAGCTTTGCCAATAAATTTTAAAATCTTAGCTACACTCAATCACTTTGAATCTCTTTGAGTCACAACTTGACTACAACTCAGTTTAGAAAGCGTTCAGTTTCAATTCACTCACCACCCAATGGTTGCCACCCATCAATGGAAAACCATAAAAAAAAATTCTACTTCATTTTCACATTTTCACATTTTAAGCGAATTCAATTAAATCAAATGCATTTTTCTTTATGTGCGCCAGTAACAATGTCCGTCTCTTTCACTCACGCCTCGTTTGTCTCACTTTACAATGTAAATCTCGAGGGTTTTGTAAGATGATGATGACCGCAGCGGGATTTTAGCGGTTGTTTTGGCTAAGGGGTTGCAAGAGGAAAGCTTCGGGATAGGAATTTTGCTGCTTGTAGCGTTGCAAAGAAATTGAAAACGCGCCAAAATGAAAGTGTATGGAAATAATTTAAAAACGCAATTTTATCTTTTTTTTTCCTGTTTTTTTTCTGCTGTGCATTTTTTGATGAGGGTTCAACAATGACACAAAGTGTGGTAAAGCATCAACTATGACGCTTCCTTTTTAAGTTATGAATAAATTCATAAATTTTCAACAAATTATGAAAGCTTTAGTTAAAAAAGAAAAAAAAAAAGTGAATTTGGTTTTCAACAAATCTCTTCCTAATGCTTGCATTTGAGCCATACCATATTTTTTTTGCGGTAATTAAGTGCTTAAAAATATGTATTTTTTAAGCTTTAAAAATTATGTCAAATTTGTTTCCTAAAACCGCTTTTCCTAAAATTTATCAATATTATCAAAAATGGCCGCAACGTTAATGGTTTAAAATGGAACTGCGGTACATGTGCAATTAAAGTGCTGCCAAATTCCATGTATTACTCCCAAGAGTAGCGCTTATAAATTAAAAACAAAATTTGTTGCATGACAAAATTTAATTCACATGAATTGAAGTGGCATTTCGGTGTTTTTGAGTGCGTCCTTTATTTTTTTTTCATTTCCAAAAAGTTGCCTTTGGCTTCAATGGCTTATGATACAAAGTTAATGTTTTACCAGGATTTTAGTTAATAAGTTTTTAATATAAAATGTTTTGTTTATGCTGTTAAAAAAATGTCTGTTGCAAATTTCATTCAGCTGTTCAGCTTTTGTTGCTGTCAAGTTGACTCAACTCAAGCCGAACTTTGAGGTTAGGTAGCAGTTTGTCTGATTTTGATTGATTTTTATTTGCACTAATTTGTGTGCATTTAATTTGACGTCAATATTTTAATTGTGCTGCTGCAAGTGGGTGCATTTTGTGGTGCATTATGGCAGTTTTTGTTGTAATTAGTTTAATGCTGTTCTACTTGAATATTGATTACACAGTGCGACAAAATGGAACGAAGTTGAAATACCTGGGAGATAATGTTATTTTTCTGGTAGGTCTTATTGAGTTAAAGAATGTTCTATACTTGAAATTTGCCGGACACCCCCAAAATCTGAACTTATGGTCTAAAAACCGATTTTGCCTACCTTTGCCCACTTATTGGCTTATAACTTACCTATTTGCCAACCGATTTACATGAGTTATTGGTGCGAGCACGACCTACGAAAACATGATGTAATATTATATGTCTGCGCATATAATAAACATCTGCTTTCAAAAAAAAAAAAAAAAAAAACCTTCTTCACGCCTTCTATGGTTTAATACCAACAAAATGTTGGAACCTAGATTGATACGTGATAAAGAAGTAAACAAAAAAGCGCAACAACAAAATCTTTGCAGAATCAATGCAGTCAACTTTTTGAAATTTTGCGACTAGCAAAAGAGTAGAAAAACATTGCTTTGACAAAGTATAGCGCTTCTATAATTCCTCTTTGGTTTTATTGATCTTGCGCCTATTAGCTTGTCAAAGTTAGTGGACTGCTAGAACCACTGAGACTACTGATGAGTCGGAGTAGCGTCCGACGAAACCATGGTCTAGTCAGCTTGGTTTAAGTTCTGCAAAGAACTTTGTTGTTGTAGCAACCTGTTGCTTCATGAATTATTTGGCATTAAGCTCACAATATAATTCTTAAAAAATATGTTTTTTAAGAATTATAAAAGAAACAAACATTTTTGAGTTGTCATACCGAAAGTGCATTTTTGGAAAAAAATCTCTTTTCATGAAAAGTTGAATAACTTTGTCAATTACTGACCAATTTTCATAAACTAAATTGCGTTACAATTCCTAATAAATGTTTTCTATGAATCCGTGCAGGACTAGTGTAATCTCAATATAATTTAGTGTATAGAAAAATCGTCAAAGTTGAAAAAAGTAAAAAAAATTTAAAAAAAGTTGTATTTGCAGAGTAAATACACACAGCTTTCTCAAGTTTTCCCAAACAATATATACATCGTTGGAAAGGTTCAAGTATCGTCTTTCAGGATCCGGTTAAATTTTTAAAATCGGTTGGCAATCAGATAATTTATAAGCCAATAAGTGGGCAAAGGTAGGCAAAATCGGTTTTTAGACCATAAGTCCAGATTTTGGGGGTGTCCGACAAATTTCAAGTATAGAAAGTTCTTTAACTCAACAAGACCTACAAGAAAAATAACATTATCTCCCAGGTATTTTGGACTGTCGCACAGTGTTATTTATTGGTAGCTGAAGGCAGTGTCACAGCGTGGAGACAGTTTTTGGGAATTCTTGTATGTACAGTAGCTGACAAAACTTTTGCAACTGTGAAACATTTTTGAAAAAATCATAAAAAATTCAAATATTTTTTAAAAATAATGTTTTTTGATTTAAAAAGTAACAAATATGTAAAGTAACACTTTATAAGACTTCTTAAAATATAAAATATTCATCTTTAAAAAAATTAAAACTTTACTTCTCATCAAATCTATAGATGGACAAGACAAAACATTAATCCTATTGTCGCTAAACCAAGTTTTCATAAGCTAAGACCTGTGTTTGGGATCATTGTCTTGCTGGAACGTCCAGTGCAACGGCATTTCCCATTCAGCAAATGGCATCATCACGGTCTCCAATATACTTTTGTATACATGTTGATCCATAATGCCGTCAATGCGGTAAATAGGGCCTACTCCTAGGGCATTCGAAAAACATCCCCAGACCAAAATATGACCACTAAAAATATGCTGGAATATGCTTGCTGGAACCACTAAAATATGACCTGCTTGACAGTTTTGACGCAGCACCAGTGTCGCCAGATGAAATTATCACCAAAATTCTCTTTTGCTTACACTTAATTCTCACAAATTACCACACTCGCAAAATTTGACCAATTTGAGGTATTTTGTGGTATTTTGAGGTATTTTTTCCCACGCGTGATAAATATCGCACATGTGGTAATTTTTTTTCACACACAAGAAATTTTTACCACAAAATACCATGGGAATTACCACATCCCACAATCGTTAAAAATATCATAAGTTTTATTTATCGTGTCTTTCTGCCAACATTTCGCAGCACGATACTTGAAGACGTTTTCCTCTGGGTCGCCTAACCCTGGTCATACCATCACTGCCAATCAAATTGAATTTCGATTCATTCGAAAAGAGGACCGATTTAAATTGTTCAACTGACCACCAATTTAGGTATCTTTTTGCAAATTGAACACGTTTTCCTTGGTTCCACTTTTTCAAATTAAAGGTTTTCTGACTAGGCGACAAGAAGGTAAGCCAGCGTCAACCAGGCGACGACACACAGTTCTTGAACAAATTGGCAACTGGTACTCTTCAACAAACTGTGGAGCAGATGCAAAAGATTTTTTCTTCACATGTCTCACTAGTGAGTTGTCAACTCTTCGGTTTGTTTTACTTGGGCGGCCTCCATGGTGCTCCAAATCAATTTTTTTAGTTTCACGATATTCAATTTTTCGCGAGATATAATTCGCAAAATTGACGACTTTATACTTTTCAAAAATGTCTTTTTGAGAAATTTCGCTATTTAGGTCATCAACTACATTCTTACGGAGTGCTTTCCCGAATTTGATTGGTCTATTTTTTTCGAAATAATTATTTTTTTTACTATGCGGCTGCACAACCTTTCTGAAATTTTTTTTTTTAATTTCAATTTCTCAATTCGTTTCTGAGTTATACTCTCAAATACCCCTTTATACACTGCCACAGCAACAAGAGCTCCACCTACCGGGTCAAAATTTAAACCTAAACCATCAACAGACCCAGCCGCATACACACCAAATTTCATCAAAATCGGTCCAGCCATTTAAGAGGAGTTCAGTGATAGAGCCATTTACAGAAGAGTTTTATATGTAAATGTATGAAATTTTAGGTAAAAAAGTAAGAAATCTTTTGCAGGCATTTATTTAAAAATTCTTTAAAAATAGCAATTGTTGGAATCCCTAGCTAGACTTCTGTACAAACCCTAAGAATTGATGTATTATAACGACACTATGTTCAAAAGGTGAAAACTGTACTGCGATCACTAAGAAAAATGTGACACAAAACTTCAGACTAAAAAAATTAAAAACAAATTCAAAAAAAGAGTCCAAAAAGTGTATACCACAAAAAAGACTCATTCAAAATCTTTAAGATATATCCGGGATTTTTTTCTGTACAACTTACGGTTTCGAAATTACAGCTGTTTGAATACATGCACTAATTGTATTTTTTAAGATATTTTGCAATTTTTTACAGTGTATATCTTTTAAAAAGAAATAAAAATTAAAAAAACAAAGTATGCAGATATAAAACGTTTGGGGAGAACTATCAATCCAGACAGTTTAAAAATTTTCAAAAATAGTGATGTCAGAAACGTGGGCGTTTTGACATGGAATCACCGATATACGAATATATTACTATATATAATATTATTACACAATATTATATGTATTACAATGAACATATTTTTGAATATAAAACTGAAATATTTCATAATGAGATTTATTCCATGAAAAAATTTGTATTATCACATAGTCAGCCGCATCAAAATAATACTCAGATCAATGTGTGAATAAGGTTTGTGTATTTAATATCACCATCAGTGAGTAGAAGAACCACGTTGAACTTCATACGGAGTCCTCTGTGACTTGTTGCAATTTCATATATTTCCTTTCGCTTGTGTAGCTTTCTTATGACGGACCATTATTTTCTCACTTATCAGTTACAAAAACAGTAGCTTTCGCAAAAGTGAGTATTTTGGAACGATTCAATGTGTTGTCAGAAAAAGTGACTATTTGTCACAAAAGTTACAGAAACGCGACACAGGATTTTTAGTGTGGGTTTTTAAACTTTACTTTCTTACTTTAAAATGGTTAACCCTGTATGTATCTCAGCTTAGATTTTGGTCAAAATTGGTATGTATCGATTTGGTCAAATCAACCATCTGTATCAATAGTTTTAAATGTTTGTGACAATCCTATAACGCCCATCTTTTTTTAAAGTTATAGGTTTTTCTTAATTTTGTCACCACAAAATTTCGTTAAAATTTTGTTGCATTTATTCCTTCATGTCATACTTAAATAATTTTTAAGTCTTTTTTGAGTTTATTAAAAAAATTTTTTTACAAATTCATTACCAATACTTCTATAACTATTTTTATTTACCGCATATTAAAAATTAGATTTTTATAATACTTCTAACAAATATCTGAATTAACCTTTAAGTTTTATGTTTTTAAGAATTTATGTTTTCTTTTTCACATCCGTTACCGGGTGTCAAAAAATATTTTGCTAAGTACAGTTTTGATTTTATGTCACAATTGTGACCACTGATTACAAATAAGATTTAGGTAAATTTATTTATATTTATAAATTTTGGTCACATCCGTTGCCATTTATCCGAGTTAAATTTGATTTTATACATATTTATATTTTCCACACATTTTCCTCTGTAATATTGACTGTATATAACACATTAACTGTAATACAATATGTAATATTAACTGTGTGTCACATCCGTTACCACATATATTTCTTCGAAAAGAAATTTTTTTTTAAATCTATCAAAAATAGAATTGCTTAAAGATTAATTTTTTCGTGAAAAATCGTTCACCTTCTATTCCAATATTATTTAACATTCGCTACATATTAAAAACTCTCCGGAAAACCTGATTTTTGGATTATATATCATTTATTTATTTATGTATCCACTTATTTATTTTTATTTCTAAAATATTTTATTCCTACTAAGACAAAATATTTTTTTTCGAGAAACTTTGTTCTTAAATTTTAAATCGCTTAACCTATATATATCTTAGTCTATATTGGTAGATTCTAGGTTTATGTTAAATTTATGTTAAATAATTTCATTATTATGTTAAAATTGTGTTATTATTAGTTTCCATGAATTTTTTTTTTTGTTTGGTTATGAAAATTATCTTCTGAATGAAATTAAGTTAAAAAAAAAACATTTTTATCACTCCGTTTACCGTCGGTTATTTTCAAATATTTGAAACGATTACCAATGCAACCAATTTTTCACGTATTTTTCTTCCGCCACAGTCAACAAAACCCGCCAAGCGCCCAAAGCAGACTGAACTATCATAAATTCCAAGCAAACCTCACTGGCAAGAAACAAACGCAGACAGACAGTAAGTAAGACGAAATATCCATTAATATCACCGACAATCCGCCAAATCACAGCGTGTACAAGTAAAACGCACAGGAAAGTGCAACAACCACGATGTTGAGAGAAAAAAACAAAAAAAAAAAAAACTAAAAAAAAAGAAAACAAAAATAAAATTAGAAAAACGAAAGCAAAACAAAACAAGAAAATCATTCATAAAAATGTTGGCTGGTCAGAAAATTCTATCTATAGACAGAAAATAGTTGCGGAAAAACAACTCTTGCGCAGCATGGAAAACACGTGCCAGATATAAACAAAAGCAACTTGTTGCATTCACAACAGTTGGGTGGAAGCACGCGGCAAACATACACGGGGGGTATTTTCTCGTATAAATGGTCATTCCATATTGGGCTCATTAACTATCAGTCGTTATTTGATGTATGGCTGAATTGTGACAGATGAGTGGAGTGAGCAACAATTTAATCAGATGTGACACAACAACGCAACAGAGCAGCGGGTGCAATGAGCGGGTTAATTGAAGTGATGCGAATGGCAAGCGGAATTGACACAATGAGATGAGTGTGGAATATATATAATACTGAGTAAGCACCTTGATCTTTTGCTTGAACCATGCCAATGAGCTTAATGGTAATCAAATCATAAAAGTGACAAGAAAGTTTACGGGTAATGTGAATGCGGTCACATTTCTCTTTTCATACAATTACTATTGAATTTTGTTTTGGAAGTGTGGGATTTGGAATCAATATTTATCAATGAGTTCAAAGGAAAGGAAAGTTCCTAAGAACGGAATGCCACTTTAAAGGACATAAAGAGCACAATACTTGTGACTTGTCGACATGGACATAGATCTGAGGACATATATTATTGAGTTAACATCCTGTAAATTGTTATAAAATTGTAAAGTACATTAATTGCTGTTGTATTCAGATACACATTTATATGTCTGTTTCACCGAATAATTGCTGACAGCAACGCATGTCAAAGTATTGGCCATTGTCAATGACAGGTTGGGGTGAACTCTCAACATGTCATCACTGCAGCAATGAAGGCATTTATAAATGTTTTGGTAACTGCTGTGCAGCAGTAAAACAGAAATTGAAACATTTAAAGAAAGCTAACGAATAATGAAAAGGTTTTCACATAATGATTGATTTAACAGCCAATTTAACTGTCAATTATATTGATGACATAAAAGCGACGACAATTTAATGTGTTGTGACATTATAAAAGAGTTTCATAGCTTAAAGCTTTGCTATAAATACAAATGCAACGTTCTGATCGTGCAGATAAAAGTGGAAGTTGAAAGTGGTGGAGTAAAAAAAGACAAAAAAAAAAAAAATTAAATAAAAAATGGTGCCCTGGAGTATTTTAAATTATATATTAGCACACTTCATGCAAGTGAATATAAGAAGTGTTGCCATCTTTAATTGCTGGTCTATTGAGAGTGAGTAAAATATTCCAGATACAATTTATGCCACATTATAATTAATTCCTTAAATATAAAAATAACTGTGTACAGCAAAATGTAAAACATGTGGAATTCTGTTGGGATTTTGTGCTTGAAGTGTAACTTTTTAACGATTCAGGTATGTGTCGCCGTCGTCCCAGGCGGACTATCACTCAGTCGTCCAGAGTTTGCGAACCTGTTTTAAGCACAGTTCGCGTCTGAAGTCACTAGCACGGGTCATCATACAATTATACAAGGTAGGAGTGACAAAGGGCTTTTTTCTCACGATTGTCTTGCACCGAATATCATTTGCCTGTATATTTTACTTTATATTTTATTTCTACTTTTTTCGTTCTCTAATTTATACTATTTTTGAAAGTTGGTGCAAGACGAACAAACTGTCACTCCTACCTTGTATAATTATACCATGGCACGGGTAAAACGGTGCTGTTTGCACTGTAGAGCGAGGCTGAAAGTCTTGACCGTTGGTCATTCAAAAACTCATTAAAAAATAAACTTAAAATTATTATATGCCTGGTCACTTACGGTATTGACTCAAATGCAATATATAATCGTTGATTTTGAATGGTAGATTAAACAAGGTAGTAGCGCTACTGAAAAATTAAATCGTAGATTCCTAAGTTTCACTTACAACTTAACACAGGTTTAGTGGTACAACTTTTCGTCTTCAGATTGAGATCAAAACGAGGTACCCTAAGTCATCTACGGTAGCCTGCCTGAAATAAACTTCGTCCTAAACTAGCTGTGAAGTATATGATCGATTTGCCAATGAGAACTAATGACTAATATTTTCAGCATCTTAAGTTTTTTCTGCGACATAACTTTTGACTCTGCCCGAGGGCTTATTTATGTATTTCATTGCATTGGTAGTTTTTTTTTTTTAACATGAAATCGAAAAAATTAGGTCCCAATTTTTTTTTTTATACAAACCTCTTAATTATGGCATAACTAACAATATGTCAAGATTTTCATGTGATGCCAAGTACGTGCTATTGCATTGGTAGATTTTTTTTTTTTTTTTAACATGAAATCGAAAAAACTAGGTCCCAATTTTTTTTATACAAACCTCTTAATTATGGGATAACTAACAATATGTCAAGATTTTCATGTGATGCCAAGTACGTGCTAGAAGATATTCAGATTATAAGTTCACCGAAAGCGGTCGTTCGCCAATTTCTCCGTTCCTCTTTGTCGGATAGAAAATATTTTTGCGCCAAAATTGTAGATCAGATAATTCTCTTCAAAAATGCTCTAAACAGTTTTAAGGGGATATTAACAGTGTCAGCACTATAAGGTCTATAAGACCTGAATAGCGCAAAGTAGAAAAACTATAATATAAGCAGTTTTTTTTAGTCTAATTACATACCTATAACAGATACACACATTTTTTTTAAGTGCTTTTTATTCTCTTTCCAACGCACAGGGTATTTTATGCCAAAAGTGACGATTAATTGGCAGGGGCCACTTATCGAGACAAAAATTGTACTTTGGGGGTTTTTGGGGTCGCTGATCACGAATCTGAAGTCAAAAATCTAAAATTCAAAATGGCGGCTTCAAAATGGCGGCCATGAACAAGCTAACTTCTACAAAAACCGTTTAATGGGAGTAAAATTTTGTATACAGGGGTTTGTGGGGTCGCTGATTACAAATCTGAAGTCAAAAATTTAAAATTCAAAATGGCGGCTTCAAAATGGCGGCCATGAACAAGCTAACTTCTACAAAAAACGTTTAAAGGAGGTAAAATGTTGTATACGGGGTTTTGTGGGGTCGCTGATTAAGAATATGAAGTCAAAAATTTGAAATTCAAAATGGCGGCTTCAAAATGGTGGCCATGAACAAGCTTTGTTCTGCAAAAAACGTTTAATGGAGGTAAAAATTTGTATTCTGGGATTTGTGGGGTCGCTGATCATGAATCCGAAGTCAAAAATTTAAAATTCTAAATGGCGGCTTCAAAATGTAATCATTAGCTATGTACCTTTTACCGAGTTACATAGTATATAGAACATAATTTTCGTTATTACTACAAATTACAAGAAAATAAAAAATACATGTGTTGTTGACAGTTATTGACGTTTAATTTTGCCTGCTTTAACCCTGCTACTATGTTACAAAAAAAATACACATGTACACCCCATATATTTCGTTCCACTCTAATATACATATTGTGATAACTTTAAACTTTACTTTCATAATCATTTAAAAAAATAATCATTTTTAAAAATAATTATTTTTAAATAATAAAAAATCGTGGGATATCTCTGAACTGAATCATCTGAAAAAAATAGTAATTTTTAAAAATAATCATTTTTAAATTATAAATAATCCTGGGATATCTCTGAACTGAATCATCTGAAAAAATAATCATTTTTATATTATAAAAAAACGTGGGATATCTCTGAACGGGATCATCTGAAAAAAATATCATTTTTAAAAACAATCATTTTTGATTTATAAAACATCGTGGGATCTCTCTGAACTGGATCATCTGAAATGAAAAAACCAACAATATTTTATTAACATAAGGTATTACCTAGGCTTAAATTAAATTAAATTTTTCGACAGAATGCCGTCTTTTCAACAAAATTAGTCGATTTTCAATATAAATTAATATAAATAAAAGGCTTTAAACTGTTGATAAAATGGAAATAGTATTTATCGGTGGGAGAAAAATCTTCGATCAATTATTAATAATGCACCTAAAAAACTTGCGTTAATATTTCAGGCTAATCGGTTCAGTCGCTTCCACTACAAAAACATAGTCTTCAGAAAGTTTGGGTTTTACAAAAGACGTGTGTAACTACGATTAGTTGTCGTTGCATTAACGTGAAATTTTCTGTGTATGTACAAAAATGTACTTATATTGAGAAAATAAAATAATTGTTCAGCCTCCTGACTGCGTATAAGCCCTCAAAGCAATGTTTGCTTGGATGATAAGAACTTATGCATGTTGCTTAGGCTTTCTATAGGGGTATGGGGGTATGCGGTTAGTCGTACCATAAAATGTAAAAACAGTTTTAGTTTTTTTATTTTTGAACCAATTATTTCAGACCTATTCAGTCAAGTCTGCCGTGTTGCAAAACTGCCAGTTGTTGCTCATGTATGAAATATTTTATTCTTTTAAACAATATCATTTCATTTTAGCTAAGCTTGCTTGTTCCCAATTGATGTCCGACCATTATATGTTTACACAGTTTGTAGAGGTGAATAAAAATTCAACACTTCAGGAGTTTTCAACTAAGTATTTGCAACATCTACAGCCACAGATGGGCATATTTTTGGATCTGAGTTGTCAGAATTCGGAGAAATTTTTAAATGAGGTAAATACTTAAATTATCATTACTAAGATCAGTCTGCAAGAAAAAGAGAGAAAGAGAAAGAAAAAAAATAAAATTAAAAGTTCATGGTCAGTAAGCAAGATATTCTAGATTTAAGTAAAAAATTGAGTTTCTCAGTGAGAGAACTAAAAGCAATAGTTCTTCTGCATTATCAAAAACTGATAAAATTTCCTTCCAACAACAGTGCAACGACTTACATCTCTTTAACGCCCACTATCGCTGGCTCATATTTGATGCTGATGCAAATTTCATGCATTTCCGACAAATTTTCGAAGACGCCAATCTTGCTATTGATGCCGATCTGACTTATGCTATAATAACCACGGCTAGTCATCATAACGACACATTCTACACCTACATCAGTGACTACGATGTTTACAATAATGGCCGATATATTGGTGGCAAACTTAATATAACCGCCAATCACGAGTGGCGTTGCAGTGCCACTAGCTGTCAACTCGAGCGTTATCTCTCCGATCTGTATAAACGTTCACAGTATCGGAATCGTTGTAGCATGAAGGATGTAACAATGCGCATGGCAACATTGGTAAGTTTGATACAAGCCAAAGGCAGATCTCAAGTGTTAATGAAAATGTCGCACTTCGCAGGTAACCAAACTACCGCTAAACTCACCCAAATCTACATTGCTTAATTTTCTCACCAAAGACTATGATCCGGCAGCCGATGGTATACAACGTTTTGGCTTTCAGTTGATGTCGATGCTTGTGGAAATGCTAGACTGCAAGTAAGTCTCTGTAAAGAGAGCTCTTAACATTAACATCCATTATAAAACAAACTCTCTAGCGTTTCCTATCGCTTTATCGATCGCTGGAGCAGCGACACTATTTTTGGCGGTGCCATTGGAGATATCATCAATGAAACTGCAGAGCTTATTTCCGCACCCTTCATACTCACCAGTCCACGCCTTAAATATCTATCGGTGCTCATTGAGACAGGCAGTTTTCGTTCGGTTTGCCTCTTTCGCACTCCACGCAATACTGGCATTCAGGGTGGCGTATTTCTGGAGCCCTTCACCACAGCCGTTTGGGTGATATTTGGCTTGTTGCTGCTCTTGGCTGCTTTCTTGCTCTGGAGCACCTTCTTTGTGGAGTATCATGGCATGAGTCGTTTCTTTGAATATGTACCCTCGTTTCTTTCGACCTGCTTGATTTCGTTCGGCTCGGCCTGCTTTCAAGGTACTCATCTGATACCGAATTCGACTGGTGGACGCATGGCTTTCTTTTCCTTGTCGCTTATAACGTTTATCATGAATAACTACTACACCTCGATGGTGGTTTCCACGCTGCTGGGCTCACCCGTAAAGTCGAACATCAAGTCCTTGGGCCAGCTGGCGGACAGTTCGCTGGAAGTCGGCTTGGAGCCACTCTCCTATACCATGGTCTATTTGAACGTAAGTGCAACTTTATCTTTATCTATCAACAACTCCATTTTAGCTCTTACATTTGTTTACAACAGACCTCACGTCTAGCTGAGGTGCGCAATTTTGTTAAACGCAAGATAGATGCACGCAACAACTCGCAGAGTCTCTGGATGCCCGTTGAGGAAGGTATTAAACGTGTGCGCGATCAACCTGGTTTTGTCTATGTTTTCGAGGCTTCAACGGGTTATGCTTATGTGGAGCGGTTCTATGAACCGCATGAAATCTGCGATCTCAATGAGTTCATGCTGCGTTCCGAGCACAGTTTGTACACGCAGCTGCCGAAGAATTCTAGCATAAAGGAGGTCGTGCGACTCCAGTGAGTTAGATACATATAATAGAAATTAAAATGCTTTCTTGAGTTGTTCCCTTTTTCTGTCAGAACACTGCGCCTTCTGGAGACTGGCCTGTACTTGAAGCTACATCGTTACTGGATACGCTCAAGCTTAAGCTGCTTTGACAGTAATTTCATCATTGATGTGGGCATGGAGTATGCTGCCCCATTATTCTTCATGCTTTTGGTAGCCTATATTTTGGTCACTATTGTTCTACTGCTCGAGATTGGTTATAATCGTTATAAGCAGCGTTCTAGCAGTGATTCTCCGCTGGTATCTGTAATGAGGGAATAACTTATTTTGGGATTTTCTTCTTTTTTTACAGTCCGCTAATCTTTATGTGGATTTCACTGCTACACTTTAGCACGTGATTGACGACCTCTTATCAGCAGTAGTCTATTTGGAGCAATCATTTGTCGAACATTTTTAAAAAAATTAAATGCACAATATTTATAAAAATACAAAATACACGAGGAATGAACTCACACCACCTCAAGGTTAAAAACTTTTGATAACTTTGCTTGAAAAATTAATTTAGTGAATATAAAATGGTTGCACCGGAACTCAGCTTTTATAATATTGGGAGTCTACGCTTTATATTTAGGTAAATTAAAAATTATGGTTATCAAAGAGATTCTTCTTTTTTTGTCGTTGTTCTTTTACGGCCACATTTTCCCTTCCTCTGAGACAAAATGGAACCAGTTTCCTTGTAAACCTTAATCAGCTTCTTCACTGCACTTTTTGCAATGCCACATTCTTCTGTAATCTGCCTTTGAGTCAAATTAGAATGTTGCAAAAGCGTAATAAGTTTTCTCAGTATCTGTAATGCGATATCCATTCTTCAAACGCACTCGAACTATCTCTTGTAATTCAATAAAATTTCACTAACAAGCAAAATGTTGAAAATTTTAAAATGAAACTGCCCGAATCATACAACCACGTGCACATTTTGAGGTTAGAAATGCAATCAAAAGCTAACAAAAAAAAAGCTTCGTTGTGAAGCATTAAGTAGTATTGCCAAACCCAAATTTGTAAAAACCATGGAAATAATGTTTTGTTCACACTTACTTTTGTGCACAAGGGTGTATATATAAAATATATAAAATATTTATATATTTCAATGGCAAAGAAGAACTGAAAGGAAATAAGATAAAAGTTTATGCAAGTCTGTGCAAATGCAAGTTGCGATAATTGTGCAACAATGTAAATTTTTGAATGTTGCGATAATTGAGGAGTTGAGTTCATCGAGGGTTGCTTTAAGCGAGGTCGTACTGAATTCTTATTGAAATGTCAAAATTCTGCCGCTAATTAAATGTCCGGGCATATAATCGACGGCGATATAATTTTGATATTTCAACTCTCCACATGATTGTTGAACTTGGCAGCATTGAACAAATTTTTCGCCTCTACAGCATACTAGCAACCAAAAAAAAAGTTTGCTGTCAGTTCGTTATCAAAAAGGGTACTCACAATTGTCTCAATAAGGGTATTCACAATTGTATGGTTTTACAGTGTGGTTAAAAAAAAGCCCATGGTATTTATATTTGTTGGTTTTTTACATGAAAGCTCTAAAAACCAAAAGTGTGGTCATTTTAAGCCAAATGATATGTTGAACGATCGTGGTTTTTAAAGTTCCATAAACAGCTGATCGGTTCACAGTTGTTTTCTAATCGCAAAAATGGAAGAAGCTCAAAGTTTAAGTTAAACTACTTTAAGCTATATATTAATAAAATATATCAAATTTGCGGAGCAACAAAAGGTGCAATAAGGGAAATAACGCATATTAACATTATCCACGCCTGAGAATAAATTTTATTTAAATATTTAAGTGGATAAATCAAATATTTTCCTTACAACACGTTTTTTCCCGTATTTAAATTTTATTTATACCACACACCTACACACATACAGCTGAAATAGCCGACAAGCAGCAACAGCATCGCTTTCTGTTCCTGTAGTTTATTTCTTGCAATTGCAGGTTTCTTATAGTTCTCGTTTAGTTTTTGTTGCAAGGGTAATATAGCCTAGATGTTCGGCCAATTTGATTTGTGAGTGCGATGGGTGATCGCATGGTGAAACTATGTAGGGTGAAGTGACAACTCGATATTTTCTCACGAATATTTTGCGAGGATTGTCATTTACCTGCATATTTGCTTCATATTTTCTCTTAAATTTTCTTTTCTTCCTCCTCTTCAACTTAAATGTGTTGTTTTTTAAATTAAATATTTTTATATAAATTTTCTTTATATGCGATCGTTTTATTTTCAATAGTAAATATTTTAAAGATATTTTAAAAAAATTCGTGCATAATTTTAATATATTTTTTATTCTGTTTAAATATTTAATTATATAAAAATATTTAAAAGTATTTAAATAAATTTTAAATATTTACGTAGTCAATTTATGCAAAATTGGTGCAATTGGTGCAAAATTTACTCGCTTTTTGGATAAATTAAAGTTTTTGGATAAATTTAATATTTTTTCTTTTAGTGTGCTCATAATTGAGTTTTTTAGCTATGGTGGAAAAACCACAATACCACGATACCACACAATTGTGAATACCCTTAATGTATTTCTGATGGGACATTCTTTTTCCCGCCTACAGCATACAATGCTTTGTTTTTTCAGAGCGCTTAGTGGCATGTGAGCTCTTAAGGGCCCCTGGAAGTTTTTCCGGAATGGAATGTTACATTTTTTAAATTATTTTTTTATTTGAACTGTATTTTATTTTAGACCAAATTTTTTTTTATATTATTAAAGTATAACTATTCAAGATTTGTCTCTTACATTTTGGTCCAATATTTGTCGATAAGATAAAAAAAGCAATACCGCAAAAAATTTATGGTGAGCGTAAAAGGAGCAAAAAAGGAGCGTTTAATCTTTCGCTAACCTAAAACGACCTCAATTTTGTGCACAAAAAATTAAAATTTTCTTCTACGCCCCAAGAACTCTTTACTGAACAAAAAAAAAGTATTCATGAATTATTTGGCATAAAGCTCAAAATATAATTCTTAAAAAATACGATTTTTACGAATAATAAAATTAAATAAACATATTAAAATGCCACAACTTTATTGCTCATGTAAGCTGGTGCAAGCAAGATATACGAAAACATGATGAAATATTATATGTTTGCGCATATAATAAACATCTGCTTTCAAAAAAAAAACCTTCTTCACGCCTTCTATGGTTTAATATCAACAAAATGTTGGAACCTAGATGGACACGTGACAAAGAAGTAAACAAAAAGCACAACAACAAAATCTTTGCAGAATCAATGCAGTCAACTTTTTGAAATTTTGCGACTAGCAAAAGAGAAGAAAAACACTGCTTTGATAAAGTGAATAGCGCTTCTATAATTCCGCTTTGGTTTTATTGCTGTTGCGCTTATTAGCTTTTCAAAGTTAGTGGACTGCTAAAACCACTGATGAGTCGGAGTAGCGTTCGACGAAACCATGGTCTAGTCTTCTCGGTTTGTTCTGCAAGAACTTTTGTTGTTGTAGCAACCTGTTATTTCATGAATTATTTGGCATAAATCTCAACATATAATTCTTAAAAAATATATTTCTTAAGAATTATAAAATGAAATAAAAAAGTATTTTTTTTTAGATGAACCAGTCTCCAGATATCCTGCAAATTTGTAGGTCTTTCGCGGCATTGTACTTTACTATCTTATCCAAAAATATTTTTGGACCATAAAATGTTGGTTTAAAATAAAATACAGCGTCAAAAGAAATTTTTTTGAAAAAGTGTAATTTTTTTTTTTCGAAAAACTCCCGAGGCCCTTAATAAACATTGCAATACACGACCAATAGTTATTTAATATTTTTGCAAAAAAAGATAAAAAAATTGTAGTAAGCAAAATAAAAAAAAAAAATAATTAAGCGATATATCAATCAATATCATAGAACATGTTTGTATTTTTTATATAACATAGAGTTATGACAATCAACGTCAAATTTTGGTGATTCTAGCTGTTGTTTAACACCAACGCCCTTAAGATAAAAAAAAGCATAGAAAGTAACTGTCAGCTAGTTGATGTGTAAACTCCCTGCTAAAAATATGACTGATTACCACCATAATTTGAGTATATTAACTAATTACTTAAAGCTACTACTTTGATTTTGACTTATAAACTGCTCAAAGCATTCAATCATTTGTGGCCCAGATTATAAATGGACTTTATAACACTACTCATAAAATCAACTCCATCCACTCACTTCCTGGTACTATATATGATGTGTTTTTTGGCTTGTTGTTGAACTCGTTTTATCGCTTGCTGTTGAGCATATATAAAATAATGCCCGCTGGTATGTTGCGCTTCAAGCTGCAGCCTCCTTTTAATACAATTTGTCAATGTTAAGAATATGAAATTGATTTCTTCGGCATGACTATGGCTTGTCTGCTATTTTTTTTTTTTTTTGTCTTGATGAAACCAAATGCTTAACTGATAGAATGCTTGGCGCATTTTGCATTTGTCAGTTATGCACTCAATCAATGCGTTTATCATCAATTTGCATTCGTTATCGAGCAACTGACAGTACAAAAAAGCGCATCATCTCTCATTTAAGGTTGATAGCAAGAGCTCGGAGGAAATCAGCTGCGAAATTAATATACAATTGAATATAATAGACTTTAGCCGATTAAAGACGACTATCAGGGAAAGAGGGAATTTTTGAGCGAAATAGGCAAGAAAAGTTCGTTTAATAGAGTGTACTAACAAGAGGTGTAGGATTTGTTTCTATGAACAATACGCTTAATTGCTTGGAATTCTCTAAAAATTTTTATTGAATTAAAAAGTTAAAAAATGGAGATTATGAACAAAATCCAAAGTCTTTCAAAACTGGCTAGCGAGCAGTTGTTTATAATACGCCTATGCAATCTTGTATATCTTGTTCCTAGACCCTTTATTTGTTGGGAAAATCGCATTTGTATGCAACTTCCTCTAGACAAAATATTATCAGTTAAATTATTTGCACCAATTTTTACATTTTATTACATAATGTTGTTTCTTGCCCAAAATCTAAACAATTAATCCCGAAATCCATTTCCACTCTTTAAGCTTAAGTATTAAACGCTTAACATTTAATTGTTTTCAGTTACAACTTTAAAATAGCCGCTGGCAGCCAAGAACATTGTTTGCCGCAAAACACTCACTTATCTGACATAGTTTGTATGTCGAGATAGTTTGTCTTTTTGCCAACGACACTGTTACAGCGCGCCTCCAGTCAGATTTTTGTGTTTTGCTCGCGGCTCGACCAACCAACCGACCGACCAACCAACTAACCTACCCACCCACCCACACACCTTGTTGCCATTAGCATAAATGTTTTTTCTTTTTTTTTTTAAGGCAGCTGCGGGCTGATGTAAAAATGACCCCGAAACACTTTTAAATGCAAATGCAAACCAGGCGAGATATTTTTAAATTTCATTTTATTTTTTACACCGTATTTTTTATTTCTTTTATCTATTCAAAAGTTGCGGTGGATTTTATTTGGATTTAAGCAAGGCAGAGCAGAAATAATAAAAAGTTTAGGTGTTATTGTGCTTGGTTTTTTTATAGAATTTGAGTTGAATGCTTATCAGAAATTTGGCGGCTTGGATGTTTTAAGTATTTTTTTATTAATTAATGAATACTATAGGCTGTGAAAACTTGAAGTACGTCGCATTTTTTGATGAGTTTATATTTTTATATTTTTGTTATATTTTTGTTCAATAAATATATATTATTACTTAACAATTCTAAATTCATATTCCTTGGTGGCCTAGGTAGTCGAGTAGGTAGCGAGCATGGTCTGCCAAATAATGGGTCCCGGGTTCCAATCCCGACAAAACTATGGCCCAACGCTTTTCTGCATTTCGTATCTTATTTCTAATCAACTGAAATATACAGTTGATTTCAAAATATTCTTCATACTCATATTGATATTCATATTCATATTCATATTCATATTCACATTCATATTCATATTCATATTCATATTCATATTCACATTCATATTCATATTCATATTCATATTCTATTCATATTCATATTGATATTCATATTCATATTCATACACAGAACCAAAAACGTACTTAATAACAAAGAAAAAGTTCTTTGTCCCAATGTATTATACATTAAAATTGGTCCAAAGTACGAGTTCCTTGATTCAATGAATCTTTGTTCTTACGTTATTTCTTTGATATGTTATGAAGAAAAATGATTAATTAATGACACATACAACTATTACAATAAGTTAGTCTGTCCTTAGAAATTTTAAAACAATATCAAGATATATTTTAAAAAATCATTTTCTTATTGAGATAAAATTCTCTAATGGTTTTATAGATATTACAACACAAGAACTGGAACAAAATTTTAATGAACACGAACAATGAACTGTTCCTTAAAATTAAGAACATCGATTCATTGAACCAAAGAATTCGTTCTTTGGGGCAATGAATAGTTCTTAAAAATCAATGAATTTTGCTTTATGAACGAGATTCTTTGATTTTAAGAACAATATTTGGTTCAGTGTATTCATATTGATATTCATATTCATATTCATACTCATATTCATATTCATATTCATATTTATATTCATATTCATATTCATATTCATATTCATATTCATATTCATATTCATATTCATATTCATATTCATATTCATATTCACATTCGTATTCATATTCATATTCATATTCATATTCATATCCACATTCATATTCATATTCATATTAATATTCATATTCATATTCATATTCATATTCATATTCATATTCATATTCATATTCATATTCATATTCATATTCATATTCATATTCATATTCATATTCATTTTCATATTCATATTCATATTCACATTCATATTCATATTCATATTCATATTCATATTCATATTCATATTCATATTCATATTCATATTCATATTCATATTCATATTCATATTCATAGTCATAATCAAATTCATATTCATATTCATATTCATATTCATATTCATATTTATATTCATATTCATATTCATATTCATATTCATATTCATATTCATATTCATATTCATATTCATATTCATATTAATAATCATATTCATATTCATATTCATATTCATATTCATATTCATATTCATATTCATATTAATTTTCATATTTATATTCATATTCATATTCATATTCATATTAATATTCATGTTCATATTCATATTCATATTCACATTCGTATTCATATTCACATTCGTATTCATATTCATATTCATATTCATATTCATATTCATATTCATATTCATATTCACATTCATGTTCATATTCATATTCATATTCATATTCATATTCATATTCATGTTCATATTGTTCATATGTTCATATTCACATTCGTATTAATATTCATATTCATATTAATATTCATATTCATATTCATATTCATATTCATATTCATATTCATATTCATATTCAAATTCATATTCATATTCATATTCATATTCATATTCATATTCATATTTATATTCATATTCATATTCATATTCATATTCATATTCATATTCATATTCATATTCATATTCATTTCATATTCATATTCATATTCATATTCATATTCATATTCATATTCATATTCATATTCACATTCATATTCATATTTATATTCATATTCATATTAATATTCATATTCATATTCATATTCATATTCATATTCATATTTATATTCATATTCATATTCATATTCATATTCATATTCATATTCATATTCATATTCATATTCATATTTATATTCATATTCATATTCATATTCATATCATATTAATATTCATGTTTATATTCTTATTCCCTTGACTCTTATGATCAGCATCATTTCATGGTCGATGAACTGAAGGTTGTTTTTCAAACATGTATGCCATAAATCTTAGTCTTTTTATAGTAGCAAAATTTATGCGTCGCAGTTCTACTAATAAAATTAAACGTCATAATCTTTCAAAATTTTTAGTACATAATTGTTGTATTTTATATGAATGTTGATAAGAAATTGTGTTGATTTTCTTTATTAAGCGTCATTAACAGCATATCACTCAAACGTCAATAGCTTCTATTAAAACGCTTTGATATATATCTAGAGCATGTGTGACAAAACGAAACATCTCGGTGTGATAAGCTTGTTTATCGTTTATAATTTTGCAGTTATCAGCAAAACTACCAATATTTATAAAAGTAGTTATCTTTATATAGTCATTAACTTCAGATACACTGTGTTGATTATGATTCGAGTTAAGTTAAATCAAGATATTGAAAAAATTAAACAAAGATATACTCAGGTTATACAGTTCGTTGTAATGTAATAATGTGAGTTGTTTTAATTTCACTCGAAGTGCTTAAAAATACTCATTCGAAATACATTAAACAAGCTGCATAATTTCTGATTATGCTTGAAAACAGATATTTTCCATATATTTTTAGAATTTTTTTCTTATCAACTCAATTCAACTCAACGTTGACCTGCCACGTGATTATAAGACGAGCCCATTCAGCACTCTTTCAATAAAAATAAAACACAAGAAAAACTTCGAATAGTTTTTATTGTTGTTTGTTATTTAAAAATAAATCGTTTTGAAAAAAAAAAACTATTTTTGTGTTAATTAAATAGTTGATAAACAACACAAGTATGTCGCCTGACTGCGGACGAGATCTCGGCACATGTTGCAAAAAATAAGGCACGTCAATTCAAAAGATCGCGTGAACTTTATGAACGTTGTTTTTGTCCTATTTTGCGACTGTCTGGAGATACGTTGTTATGAAATTCCTGAGCTGAACTAAAAAAAAAGAACATTGATAACATAACTAGACTAATAAAGTAGGAATTGTCAACGAGAAACGACTAGTACTTAATTTATTATTGGAAAAAACAAATCTTTTGAAACAAACTGTACATTTTTGGTGTGTAGTAATTTGACTACACAGCAGGAACATACAGTGCATTTGAGAAATTTGTAACAATTTATTTTAATAAATAAACGCAACAAATATTGACATGAGCAAGAATAAAAAACCATTTTTTCTGTGGGTGAAAAAACATGTTTTTATGGTTAACAAATACTTATCACTCTGGTGTATACTTAGGATGAGTTTTTTATCTTTAAAATAAATAGCCATAACCTGGCGTTAACACTAGACGATAGTTTTAAAATAGTTGCAATACAAATATATGCACATGCATACTTACTTTTGCAACCACCTGATAAACTGTCTGAACTTTTTTTAAGATTATACACGAGACATTGGCTGGGACAGTAGGTAGATAATTTGAATAGCGAGTGAAAAACAAATGAAACTTCGGAGAATTTATGCTGATTTTTCGAGTGTATCCAACTGTCTGGACGCCTACATGGCATTATAAAATATTTTTGACAACTAATACGTATTCTTTACAATCTTAAGAGTTATTTCTGTTGTTAACGATGTGTAAGACAGAAATTTAATTTATGTGTAATTTATATATATAAATAAATATATATTTTTATCTATCTATACTATTATATAAAAGGGTTCTCTCGGATTTTTATTGTTCAATCACGGGGTAACCGCTAAATCGATTTTAATAATTCTTTCACTATTCAATTGCTATAAGAAGCGACCTTGCTACTGGGTGCTACGTTTTTTGTAAAACTTTTTATTTAATTATTTAAGAATTTATGCATTTTAATCCATGCTGCCATTGTATGTATAAGCAGCAAAAAATAACAGCAAACAATAGCTTAAACTCTTTGTTGAGAGAGAGAGAGAGGTGAAAGTCTACAACTCACCGCGCTTGAGTGGATAGTTGCACTCAGTTAATTTCTGCTGCAATGTTGTCATAAGTCCAATATATCGTATTTATTTTGATTTTACGAAGGTGAAACTCTTTTCATTTCAATAAGAAGCCACTCTTTTTATTTCAATAAGAATTATTCTCAAATAAAATAAAAGGAATGAAACATATGTATTTGATTCTTGAGTCTTTTTTTAAAATATGTTTTCATATCATATTTATACTCCCAAGCAACGCTGGGAACGGGTATGCTAGCATAAAATAAACTATACATTTTTTTATTTATTTATAAATTTGTACCGTATTTTCCTTAGAGATCAAATATTCATTGATTTTTTTAAAGTTTGAATCGAAGAAGCTATTCATTGAAAATTCTAAGAATAAATAGATTTTAATACAATTAAGGGAACGTTCCTAGGCTTGAAGTGGGGACCCATACTTAAAATATGCTTGTTAAGATATTACTTAAATGAAATGCTTATGAAATGTATTTTTTTTTTAATCAATTTAAGACAAACTTAACGAAACTTTTGGAAAAGATTGTGCCGGATATATAACATAAAACCTATTTGAAATTTGAGTATTTCTGACTCACTTTCTTCATTGCAATGATTTGAGAAACTTAACGAAACTTTGGAAAACTTAACGTAAGTTTTTTTTTTGTTCTAAGGATATTTTATACAATTTGCATTCCTGCATTCATTCAACACTTAATTGTTTAGGAACCATTTGATTTAACTCAAGAATTATAGAAACAAGATAACGCGTTCCGCAAATCAGGGAGAGAGAGCATGGCTATTGTCAGAATTTGGGATAATTTTACTTTGGAGCCCACGCCTAACTATTGTTTTTCTTATTTTGATGATATGTATATGGACCTCCTAAACCTATTGGTGCAATAAAATTTTGTCGGTCTCGAATGGTTTAGGAGATAAAAATCATAAAAGTTTAAAAAATTGATATTTTTTCGTATAGGAAAATATACATATTTTTATACACAAGAGTAGTTATTTTTACTTTTCTTTTTCGCAAGAATATATCTTCAATTTCGTCAATTTGCCTAAGCGATCGCACATTTGCATTAGTTTTTCTTAAGCAGAAGCGCTGCGTGACGTCATCCATTCCACTGAGAAAGAGAGCATTAAACAATGGGACTGCAGAACGCGTTATCTTATTTCTATCATTCTTGGGTTTAACTATGTAAAACTCTCTCAAAAGCCGCAAAGATTTGTAGGACTTCTAAGTACACTGAAAAAAAAATGTTTTGAAATTGACGACAATTGTTATTAATTTGACGATACTTGGGTTTTTGAAAATAGCTTGCAACAAATTTCGTCAAAGTAAGAGCAAATGTGTTTAAAAATTTTGAAAATCGTATGAAAAAAAAGTCAAATTATGAACACATTTTTTGAACACATTGTGTTCAATTTTAAGCTTATATATTTTTTTCAGTATATTGATAGTTGCTAAAACGTTTCTACAAAGCCATTGAAGAGTTCATTAAGCTTGTGTTATTTTCCTCTTTGTTAAGAGTTCTGTTCAGATTTTAACATGAAAAATTGATTGTTTTTGTAATACAAGGTTCGTACGGTACTTGAGGACAAGTTTTGTAAAATTTATTATAGACCCAGAAAATTTTTACACATTGTTTATTAAACTGTAGAATATACCATTATTCAATAAAATAAATAAAAATATTTTTATACTCGTATAAATTCAATAAAAAAAAAAATAATAACAGACCCAATCCGGGGTCGGAAACAATTGGATGTCCGAATCAAATGATCTTTGTACATATTGGCCATTTTTGTTATTATAGCATCCTTCGGTGACGATATGGTGTTGTGGGGATGTTAACTGGTCTCCTGCTTAACTACACCCCAGACGTAATAATTGCAGCTAATTACGTCTGGAAGCCATATGACTAAGGAAGCCATGAGTTGGGGGGGTTATGTGGGCATAAAAATTGTTGGTCATCTAATCTTGTGTAGTCATAGTTTTGCGTGAAAAAGCAGAGTCTTGTTGAAAGACATATATATGGTCTGTACCCACGTAGCCTATCAATCCACGGTTTTACAACTGTTTCTAAAACCTCGATGTAGGCGGCAGCATTCAAGCCCCTGCCGAAGGAATCCTAGCATAATCATCTGTCATTTCACCGATTGAAGTTCATTAGAAATTAACTTCAACATGTTTGGAACTTAAGGCTGTTTTAGCTTATTCAAAAGACGTTTCGCGCTGATAAATTTCTGTTCCCGAGTTTTTTCCGATATGAACTGTCCTCTACGTATAGGCTCTCAGAGATATCCAGTTCCCTTGCTCTCATTGATTTTGAAAGGCTTTCGTCGATCATCTTCTTAACTTGTTCCACAAATTGTGCATTTCTAGTAAAGTCCGAACTTTGCATTTTGCAACAGTTTCGACATCGCCAACAGACTCTTCCAATTCACGACGAACCTTATGTACGAATGATCGGGCGCAATTGAGAAAAATGGATATGCGTGTGTTTCACTCATATAGTTTAAACAGCTACAGTTGGCTACAGTCTTTAAATTTCTTGAGTTCTCCATTGATAATCTGAAATGAAAAAAGAAAAACAACAAAATAATTATGTACACGGAGAGAAATAATATTCTTATAAATATTAAGCAAATATTTTTCTTGATCTAAGAAAAATTAAAATTAAGCCTCATTTGCTGAAATCAAGCACAAAAAATTAAAATTAAGAAAATTAAATTTAAAATGAGCATTTATTATAAATGCTTAAATTTATAAAATACTTGTACACTTGTAAAATACTATACACTAATCGAGTGTTGCTGCTTTTAACACACCTCTCTTTGCTTTTCATGCACCACAAGCTGCTTCTCACGCTCTATTCTCTGTTTAATGCTATTGTGAGACCAATTATCTGTTAAAATGAAGTCACCTCCTCTGGTGAATTTCGAAAGCTTTTTTTTTATCAAGATTGCTGCAGAATACTAATGAAGCTTACGCTTGATAAAATTCTTTACAAATCTTATTGATAAATTACTTATCAAGAAAATGCAGAATAGGTCTGTAAAACTATAAATACTTTAATGCATAAAATACTTGATTCTAGAACCTGAATAAGACTTGAATCAAGAAAATATTTTTTTAATTTAAGCAAGCGCAGAAAATTATTTTAGTTTACAGAAAATTGTTTACTTGAATCAAGCAAATTTTTCTCACTTCAACTTATATTGGCATGCTTATAGTTCACAACATGTTTACATAAAAACATGTTTAAGATGGTGCGAATTGACAAACTATGACATGGTTCGAAGGCGCAGCGTCCACTCTGTTACTTGGCAAAATGTAAGCGTCTACAAGATATACTTAGTACATTTGAGAAGTTTTTTATGAGCGGTCTTTGCTGAAGGATTTTCATTATAAATACTAAAATAAAGTTTCCAATATCAAACAAAACATTCTAGTATTAAAAAATTGTTTAATTGAATCAAGAAAATTATTACTTGAATCAAACAAATTGTTCTCAATTCAAGAAAAATCAATTTCTCGAACTAAGCAAATTATTCTAGTTTCCTTTTTCAGTTAATATTCAAATTAGTTTTCACCAAATTGTTACTTAAATCAAGCACATTTTTTTTACTTCAAGCAAACTTTAGTCTTGAATATAAAAAAAATATTCTTGAGTTTTAAGCAAATGTTTCTTGAATTAAGCGTTTTTTTTTCTTAATATCATGTGTTTTAAATTTGCTCAGTTCTAGCGAAATAATGCTTGAATTGAGAAATTAACGCTTGAGTGTAAACTAATAGCCTATTTGCTTGATTCGAGCATAGAATGTTTGACTTTTTTCTCTCCGTGTAGCAATTAACCTCGTTTTTATGAATGTCATCAAATACCGAAGCCACAATTTTATTTATCCTAAACTTTTTATTGGGTTCTTTAGATATGAAAATCTTTGAAATATTTGCGGAAAACTAAAATACAAATTTTAACCTTTTCACAAATTTTTTTTCCATTATATAAATTACATTTCAAGTATTCACGTGCTCTAATACTTTCAAAAAATATTTTGTCAAAATTTGACATTAACAACACTCACACTATGAAAAGCTTCTCTGGCGCTTTATGCTCTACCATTGGGACCAATGAAAATACAACACCTTATCACAACCTTGTAAGAAAAACAGTGCGAAAAAACTGTGAATGATATATTTTTTTTTATTCGGTGATTGACGTGCTTTGTTGGCTATCATTTAACACAGCAGCAACGACAACAGCCGCAATAAACGAATGTAGCAGCAAGCATTTCGGTGCTTCTGCTGCAGCTACAGCTGTTGTTGTTGAACATTACAGAGTTTAATTCTATGGCAGGCGATCTTTAAATAAATTTTTATCACTTGTGCTGTTATCGCCATTTCTTTCTGGCTTTAATGGAATTCGGTGCAATTCAGTTTGTCAGCAACGTTGAGCGCGTTTGTACTCAGCATATCAGAGGCCGGCTTGTAGAGCGATCATTCAAACATTTTGGGTTTAGTTTTGTATAGCTGCTCAAGTATTGTGGACGTGGTTTAACAGTTACAAAAAATTTAGTTCAAGTGTCGAACTTTTACAACTAAGCTTATAATAAAAATAAACATCAACAAAAAATTTAAAGTTTTTGTAAGTGGATTATTAATTTGGCCAACAGTCAATCAGTTGAAGAAAATATATAAAAAGAAAAACATTAAAAAATAAAAACAAAAAACGAAAAAAAAAGGAGAAAAAGCAGAGAAAATTGGTGAGTGAACAAATTATTTTACCTTGTAATTTTTTTATTATTGCATATGATTTGGCTAAAAAAAGCGGATGTTCTGTTATGAGGGTTGTATACTACTTATGTATATAAAAAACGAATTTTTGTTAAGTAATTTTTTTTGTTTTTTTTTGTTTTGATGCCTTACCTGCTTGAATATATGTTACTTGGTATTTTTTTAATACCAAGAAGAACGGTTAGAAAGGTTAATGTACATTTTTATAAGAGTCAATCTACCATAGATATGTGTTTTATGGTATTTCTTTAAAAACTTATCTGTCAAAAATGAAGTTGAACTTTGCTTATGAACACTTGGTTAGCACTGATTATATTGTTATAATTAGTTGATAAAAGATTCCAAGAAAAAAAAATCAACTAATCTAAGTTAGTAATGCCGATAACAACGTTTACCACATGTAGTAACTCTTAAAGATTAACGCATGTTTTTTAATTAAATTTTGAAGTTGTTATTTATAGCGAAACCAGCGACATTTTCAACAAATAAATCTTAATTGGAGTTCCATTCTATAGAGAATTGTAGGAAACTTAAGTGTTTTTGATTTTATCTGATTGCTATTTGACTGGAACGTTTTTCTGAATAAACAATTAAACAAAATGTTAGTGTTTTTATCTCGATATCTCAACTTATAAAGATTTTATTGTCAAACTTGAGATATAACTTAGTGGAAATTTTTGGTTTAATCGTTATCGCTTGCCAAAAAATTAAACTTCAATGTTTTTTTAAGTATCAGGCGATTTTGCCTCTCTATAAACTTACAGTTTTTAAGTTTGATAAAATACACTTAAATTATATTAATTAAATTTATTATAACTCTGACCGCAGTACCAAAAGAGCCAAAAATTGTGTAAGCCTTATAGCTTAATATATGCAAATATGCATATAGGGGGTGCATCAACAAGAGGTGTAGGGTTGGACAAAAATGAATTATATCAAATACATGTATTTTTCTCTCCACAAAAAATGTTTACTTTTTAGACGGACTTGCCAACACAGTAACAACAAAAAAATGGTGCCGATCGGTCCAATGCAGCCCGCAAAATTTCAAAATTCGAGCTACTTTTTAACCCTAGAATGGTAAACATATCTTTTAACTCTTTAATTTTAAACTTTGCCTGTGAGGCGACTTTTATAAAAAACGCACATTTCACTATTAAAAAAACAAAAATTTTTAAATCAAAAAGATGTTTGATAAAAAAAAAAAATAAAAAGCAATTCCTTTTTTAAATATATTAAACATATTATAGGCTTTGATACGACTCACAGTGTAACGAGTGCGGACAAAAATAGCTTTTAAAAAAAAAAGTCATAAATTTATATAACTAAATATGCAGAATAATAATTTAGAGTGTAAATATTCTTCATGTAAGAAGACTTTGCGATATCTTTTCCATTACGGACATGCCATTCTTTAAAAGATGACTTGAAAAGATGATGAAATTTTTCTTTTTACAATTTGACACTGTATATATATTAGTAAGGCATAAATTTTAGTGTAAAAAATATGCAAAAAAATTAATTTATATATATTTTATATGTTTTCGCAATCATTTTTTAATTAAAAGCAAACGTAAAAAAATTTTGTTTAACTAAGGACAGGTTCTAGAAATTTAAAAAAAACAAATTTTTGAAAAGCAATAACAAAGAAAAAAGGATTTTTGTTTTTTTTTTTGTTCATTCAATTTCAACGAAAATAAATTGTGAAAATAATTCTTTCATCGTAAAACTCATTTCCACAAAATTTCGTGATTCTACGATAATTCCTTCTATTTTTATCCACTCGCTATATGGGCTCGTCACACTGTGTGACTAAGCGATCTGGAAATATTGCAAAAAAAAAAAAATTAATTCGCTTCACAGACGATGTTAACCATTCTAGGGTTAAATACGCCTCGTATTCGAACTTTAAAGCGAAATAGCACAACTCTATTGAATAAATAGGTTTAATAGGAAAGTTTAAGTATGTCGAGTAATGCAGAAAAAGTTGCATAATAGAATTAAGCTTGCTCAAGCAGAAATAAAAACACGCTTACCTGTTTTTCAGAACTTTTCCGCCAATTCATCTACAGGTTAAAATTGTTTTGTGAATTTATTTAGTTTATCTATTTTGAATTTTAACGAATTAAAAGATAGTTTTATTTAATTTTTCGTCCATTCAATAAAATTGTTTAATTGACATAATTACTTCGTTATTGCTTTGGAAAATATTAACGTTTAATACTTTGTCCAGTGTTGGAAAGTAACAAATTTAGTTGAACGTAACTTTCTCAAAACTTGAGCTGACAAAAGATTAACTCGGTGGGACTATTTTTTTTAAAGTAAGACATCGTTTCGATATCGAAATTTTAACCCCAAGTTTATATATCGAGAAGCTGGCTAAGATCCAATTCACTATTTTTGACCTTTTTTGATTTCACTTTTACAATCTTTACACAACATTTACAAATCAATATAATCATTGTACTATTTAGACTGGTATGGTTCAAGGTTGCTTTAAAATTGTTCTTACTCACGTTTGCTAAAACTTTCGGAAATAGGTGGACATTAAAAATGACTAAAGTTTCACACTCAATTCATTAATTCGCAAAAAATCATTAAGTCGACCTTCTAATTTTAGAGTAAAGCATTATTCCGTTTAAATCGAATTTTTAAAAAGTTTTTAATTTCAACTTCATAATTAACACTGTTCAACAAATTTAGGTATTTTTGCAAATGGGAATACATTTAAGTTAAGAAATATTTGTGGAATTTGTTTCTACAATAAAATTACTTGTGTCCTTACCAAATACATTTATATTGATATGAAATGTGTTAGAGTTTTTTAGAATCATGCATTCAAAAAACATCAGCATCGGGATACGGAGAACTTTTTTTTGTGAGATGACATTTTCTAACATAAATCTCAGCGATTTGGATACACTTACATATTAAAGGTTTTCCACGAATTTTGTGTAAGGGATTATGAAGGGGATTATGAATATAGCCTTTATGAATAATTTCATAATAAACCGGCACACAAAAAAAAAGTTTAAGTGCTAGAAGGTTGATCCACATATTCTTGTATTTTGACCCGCTGAATACGAATCTGGCGTCCATTTTGACTAGTTGGCTTTGGTTATCTTCAAAGTATTTGGATTATATCTATTTTACGGATGTGTGGTAGAATTTTTTTTTAATGAGCGATGTATAACATATGTTATTGCAATGTAATATTTCACAAAGAAGAAGTCAAAAGATGTTCATCTAGTTTGTTGAAGAAAGTACTTAATAGACGAGTAATTTTTTTGTTTTTAATTACATTCAATTTTTAACCGACTTCAAAAAGGAGGAGGTTCTCAAGTTCGTTGGTTAATTTTTTTTTTAAATGTATATACATCGATAACTCCTAAAGCACTTTCCCGATTTTCCGAATTTTTTGTCAACAGATAGATACCATTAACGCGGAGGTATATTTTTAAAAAAGTGGGTTATATTCGACAAAGGGGCGTGTCACTATTAGAAAAACACTATTTCAGTTAATATTGACACTAGGGTACTGAAATTTACAGTAAAAATACAGGGGTAGGCAAATATTACAAATTACGGTTTATAAAGCGGGCGTTATTTGACAAAGTGGTGTGGCAATATTAGAAAAACTGTATATCGAATAATGTTGACACTAGGGTACTGAAATTTAGTACATGTGAAGGCAGAGTTATTAAATATTACGGTCAAGAAAGTGGGCGTTATTCACCAATGGGGTGTGGCAATATTAGAAAAACTCTGTACATCAAATAATATTGACACTAGGGTACTGAAATTAAGTACATGGATAGGCACAGTTACTAGAAATTAAGGTAAAAAATATGGGCGTTATTCAACAAAGGAGTGTGGCAATATTAGAAAAATACTATACTTACTTACTTATCTGGCGCTAACAACCGTAAGTCGGTTTTGGCCTCGTATAAGAAATTGCGCCAGCCATTTCTGTTCTGCGCTTGCTGGCGCCAGTTGGAAACACCAAGCGTGGTCAGGTTATCCAACACCTGATCCTTCCAACGAAGATGTGGGCGTCCTCTTCTGCGTTGACCACCACCGGGCACCGAATCGAATAATTTTTTCGAAAAGTACTATATCTCATTTAATATGGACACTAGCGTCCTAATATTTTGTACGCAGGTAGGTGGGTAGAAAGAATCATTACAAAAGTGGGCGGGATTGTACATAGGGTGTGACACTTTAAGGAAAGTAGTATATATCGGTTAATATTGATACTTGGAAGCTGAAATTTCCAATAAAGTAGGAAATACAGTGGGCCGGATTAGAAAAAGGGCGTGGAACTTTGGAAATACCGAAAAATGAAATATACCCAACAAACTTTCAGGAATTAATAAAAAAAATTTTTATGAAGAAAGTTTCATGTTTGAAATTTTCCTCAAAAATACTATTACTTTTTAACAAAAAACAAAAAGCCGACTTCAAAATCACTACAAAGTAAAAACTAATTTTAAATAACTTTTCCCATTAATTTCTTGGTCAAATTTTAAAAGTTATTTATATGCATTATAATATTATAAATTATTTCATTATCATTTTTAATTTTTTCTAATTTGTTTTATTATCATCAATATATTAACTGCTTTATATTTAAAAGCTTTAACATAAAAGCTTTGAAGTCGGCGCTAATCTTATTAACACTCTAACTGCCAACATACAAAAAAAAAATATCGGGCCCCCCGGCCCTTTTTTTTACAGATTTAGTGTATTTTGGTATCAAAAAATCCGAACAAAATATCAGAAAATGTTTTTTTTTATATTTCTGTGAAATTGTGAAATATTTTATTGAGGCAAAACATATGTACCTCACGGCCTAAGGTATACGTTTACTGTATGTTTACTGAGGATGACAGACAGATGGACATGACAAAATCGACTCGGTTAATGATGCTGATCAAGAATATATAAACTTTTCTATACCTACCATGCTTCCTTATGGGCGTTACAAACGGAGTGACAAAATTAAAGTTTTTCAATTTAAAAACCTAGTAAAAGGCGGTTTTTTAATCGTGGGGGTATAAAAATGATGCGCTAAAGATAGGTTTTAGTATGCCAGGCCATGTGGAATTGAATTACTGAGACACATGCGCTGTGCCTCAGAGCCTACGTGGACATTTTATTGTGGCACACCGTGTGTGCCTCATGGCAGTTAACGTGTTAAGTCGAAATCTTTTTATTTTAATTTTTTCTAATTTCTTTTATTATCATAAAAATATTACTAACTTTATGAATATAAAAGCTTTTTAGCGATTTTTTTAAAGTTTAGAAATGCAATACCCTGAAAATAGCTCTTTCATAAATTTATTAAAGTCACAATATAGTTATAATACTTTCTGACATGATTCAGTACGGCTTTAGAAAAATATTGGCATATTTAACTAAATTTTGCTAAAAATGTTAGTTACGTCATACGAGCGACGATATTAATTATGAACTTTTGAAATTTTTCTCATTAAGATACATTTTGTTCAAAACGCTCTTTAATACTGTTTCCTCTTGGGATTTTTATGGATTTGGACTTTTTGTAAAGTATTCTAGGTTAAGTACTAGAAAAACTTAAAAAAAAAATCCAAAATAAAAACTTAAACAAAACTAAGATAGTGAGGTTATAAAATTTGTGTAAAACGAATGCATTGAATGACTTTGAAAAAACTTTTATAGAGATCAGAATTAAATGATTTCTTTTTCCTTATCAAAATGTCACAGAGTTCACAAACATGCACATACATTCTAAATTTAATTTTGGAAAAGTAGGGCTACGGAGTTTAACCTCTATTACGATAGCTGATTTTTTATGAAATAAAGAGATTTATTATTTTTTTTTTATAAAATATTAAATTATTTCAACCGGGTATGGGCACCACTACATTTAAAGCCTCTGTGTTGTTTCTGTGTTTGTCTTTCGTCTTTGCTTTGTTGATGCGTTCTGTGTTGCTAAATAAGCCTTTGCTCTCAACTCTCAGCTGGCTCCGAAGATTGCTTCGTGCCCTTAGCTGATCATAACCGATTTTAAGTTCTAGTTTGATAGAATTTTTTTAAGACATATATTTTTTTTTATTTTTTTTTTGTTTAATAAAAATTCTCTTTTTCAAAAGAATCATTCATAAGAACCATTCACGACGATCATCAATCAGATCAGGTATTTATATTAAAGCTCTGCATAGAAAAAAGCGACTTACAACTCTAAAAATCAAAAACAAGCTCAATCAAAATGATTTAAAGTTATGATTAATTAAGAGGATACAAATGATTTTTTGTATGTTTGTAATTAAATAATAAAGTGTATTAAATTTGTTGCTCTCACTTAATTCCTGGTAAACTGAAAAAAAATTTACATTCCTCAGCACTTAAAACGTGATCACTGTGACACAAAATTAAAACCCCCCACATAATTAAAATTGTTAGAAAATAATAGTGTCATTAAAGTTTGCAAACACAAACTAAAGTGGCTGAAAAAAGCAAAAAACAACTTTCTGTCACATAAGCATTGTTGACGGAAGATGCAGTATTATAAGCGTCAATAGCAATAAGTCAGGTCTCAACCCTCCACAGCGACCTTCTAACCTACATTAGTTATGCGATCCACGTAGTCATAAATTTTGTTATTTTGCAAAAAGTTCGAATATCAATTGGAACACGAAATATTAACTTAACTTAATTAATGAGGCAATAAGCTTGGTTTAATACGCTTCAACAGGTTTCAAGTTCAAGCAATAGCTTAGTTAACTCTGTAAGTTGTTGTTGTTGTTTTTTTTTTGTTTTTGTTTAGAAGCTTACTTGAAACATGTTATAAATTTTAAATTTTTTTCAATAATATCAATACTTCTAAATGCATCATTAGCAATGAAACGTTTAAAAGTCGTTCGCAAAAGCTTTTAGAAGCTTTTATTTTGCATGTAGCTTGGAATGAACAGATTGTATCAATATTTTGAACAGAAAAAACAAAAACTGGTTGTTTCAATAGAGCTCGTTTCCCCGGCTTGAAATAAACAAAAATATGCTTAAAAATATAAGCAAGGCATTGTTGGGTTATTTTGTTATTTTTTTTGTTTTGCTTTCCAGGTGTTATACCTATTCAGTCGTGTCTGCCTTGGTACGTAAATGGGTGGATAGATAAGATTGAAGAAAGGGACAATCAAGTGAAACATAGGTATGTAGGACGTTCTTAGCGAATTTGAACCCGATAGCTCTGAGGTGGCAGTCATCCACGTTACTACTTGACTATCGTTCAGATCCGAACGGATAAAAAAAGAAAAAAGTAAGAAGTAAGAGTAAAAATTATGTTACTTCATGGTCTTTGGTAAGATTAATAAGATAATCATGCAAATGATTATTGAACTCATTGTTCTCTGTAAGCCCCCATCTGCCCTATGAAGTGTTATTGACGTCTTTTATGTTCAGTTAAATATATAAAATCTCTTCATGATATAAACAAAATAATGAAACAATTTACATTGCTATCAGTTATTAACTTTTTTTTGGACAGATAAGTTATTGTTTCGAAAAATGTTTTATTGTTATTTGTTAAGATTGCTATTATAATTAAAAAAACTTCTGCCAGAGTCGTTCTTAAGAGGTTGCCTTATCGCTTTTTTGCCACAAAAATCAATGCAAGTTATATATACAAAAAACCTAAATGTAATCACAGCTCGGATATACCTTCTGTTCAAAATTGAACCGGACTGTGTAAATAAAACAACAACGGTTAATTAATCTTCAACATTTATTTTATAAAAAAAAAATAATCACCATACCAACAGTTTTCCATTCTTGAGAGCACTTTTGGAAGGCCGATTTTGGAATAGCCTTAAGCTCCCTCTGCGAATTCTCTTTGACGACTTCAATTGTCTCAAAACGTTTTACGTCAAGCGACAATTTGAGTTTGGAGAATAGGAAAAAGTCACACGGGGCCATATCTGGTGAATATGGTGCTTATTGAATGATATTGACATTGTTTTTCGTCAAATAATCGAATACAATGCGTGATGTGTGAGCTGGTGCATTATCGTGGTGCAAAAACCATGATTCGTCCTTTTTTAATTCTGGCCTCTTTCGCCGAATATTCTCGCGTAAATGCTTTAAAACACTAAAATTATATTGAGCGTTGACCAATTGAACTTCGGGAAGGAATTCAGAGTGCACGACACCTTCAGAATCGTAGAAAAAACTTAACATCGCCTTAATTTTTGAACAACTTTGTCGTGTTGTTTTTGGGTTTGGCTCACCCGGGCAGCGCCACTCTGCAGATTGTTGCGCTATTTCGACGTCATACTCATACACCCAAGTCTCGTCACCAGAAATGATGCGCTGAATGTCCGTATCGTCCATTAAAAGCATCTCCTGAACGTCAGTTTTGCGAAACTCTTTTTGAAGGAAATTCAGCAATTTTGGTACAAGTCACACTTCAATCCATAGCATGCCTAAAACATCATGTAAAGGCCGGAACACATAGAAAGCATGCATGGATCAATGCTTTCGAAGCATGCTTTTTGAAACACATAGCAAGCATTTAAAACAAAAGTTGTCACTCAAAACTGGGGCCAAATCGCCGCAGCCGTGAACGAAACGGCTTTCGTATGAGAAAAAAATCAATCGTATGAGAATCTCATGAGATACGATATTAATCTCATGAGATTCTCATACGAGATACGATATTAATCTCATGAGATTCTCATACGATTGATTTTTTCTCATACGAAAGAAAGATTTGGCCCCTGGTTTGTTTGTTGTACGAATTTACCTGTCAATGCCTTGATGCTTGAAAAAATTTGAAAGTTTGTCAACTTCAAGCATGCATATTGATGCTTCATGCGCGCATGCTTTGTATTAGCATCACCGCATAAGCTTACTTGTTTTCAACTAAAACGTCAGATGCTTAATGCGTGCATGACTTATACATATGTGCTCCGGCCTTAAAATGGTGTGCGCGAATGCAGTCAATATATCAAGCTCAGCAGCTATATCTCCCACGGTTACACGATGACTTTCGAGCACATTTTTTTATTTTCACTTTCCTTTACATTTTTGACATTTTCATCGTTAATTGATGTTGCTGGACAAGAAGGGTAAGGCAAGTTGTCAACTGATTTACGACCCTCTTTAAACAATTTGTACCCCTCAAATGCTTGCGTACTTGATAGCAAAGACTTTCCATAGGTTTTATGCAATATTTTCAATGCATCCGGACAAGAAATTGAGTTGGTTAAATACAATTTCAAACACAATCTTTGCTCAACTTTTTTTTTTTTTGTTATAAAATTCGCAGGTCAGACTCGAGGTAAACTTGCTTACAAAGCAATAAGAAAGAAACTACGAGACAAATGAGCTAAAAATTAACGCCCAAGCATATAATCATAAGATTTATGATAACTTTTGTTTTTTCATTCGCACAGTCCAATTTGGAATAGTAGGCGAAGATATTGTCGAGTTCTGGCTACAGAAAGTCGGTTAACATCGCTCTATACCGAGGAACATTGACGGTAATGGTCTCTTCTTCCTCAATTCGAAAGACATAAATTCCAATCATGTCACCGTGCCATAAACCACACCAAACAGTCAATCTGTGTGGATGTAATGGTGTTTGGTCGAATACTTTTGGATTGTGGTCGCTCCAATTACGGCAATTCCGCTTATTGATATTACCGCTGAATCAAAAATGAGCCTCGTTCGAGAATATGATTTTTTGTTCAAAATCCGAATCTCTGAGAAACATTTCCAGCGCCCAATTAGCGAATTTACGGCATTGTCTATGGTCGTCCGGCTTCAATTCTGGCGTCAGCGTTAAGAGGAAAATAAAGAAACAAAGTGCGTTTTCAATAATTTATAGCCTAGGTATCTCTATTTTCGAATTAAGGTAGTCTTTTCAAGATTCCAAAATTCCTTACTTCATACCTAAAAGAAAAAAAATGACTATCTGATCCCATACATAAGATGTTTGGACGAGCCCCTTAAATTTATAATTTCTCATTTGACATATTCATTCCTCATCAATTTTGATGAATTAGTTTGTAAGCATTGCCAGCATGATTCCCGCTCTTTTGTTATCACATCCATAACGTCGTACGATCGCATTCATAGTTCGACGTCATTCTGCTAATAAAAACAACATAAATATGATTGTTTTCTTCAATTGAAGGATGGTGACGTCAAAAAATTCGCGCCTCTTAAGCGTTAGCGTCATTTCAGTTGTAATTTTTTTTTTTTTTTTTGTTTTTGTTTAGATTTTTACATAGTTGAATAAATAAGGTTGTCTCGTGGCTGATCGTACTCTCTTCTCAGTACCCATAATTGTCAAAATCTATGAAAAGCAACAACAACAACTTTAACGGCTTTTCATGTTATTAATTTTCGTTTTCAGATTTTGTATGAGCTGTCAACTTCGATTTGACATTTATGGGAACTCGCTCTCACCCATGGTTGAATAAATAAGGTTGTCGCATGGGTGAGAGCGAGTTCCCATAAATGTCAAATCGAAGTTGACAGCTCATACAAAATCTGAAAACGAAAATTAATAACATGAAAAGCCGTTAAAGTTGTTGTTGTTGCTTTTCATTGATTTTGACAATTATGGGTACTGAGAAGAGAGTACGATCAGCCACGAGACAACCTTATTTATTCAACCATGCTCTCACCCATGCGACAACCTTATTTATTCAACCATGGATTTTTAGAAAATATTTTCATTTACGTTTATTGAGCATACGTCGTTAGTAAAAACTTTATTATATTATTCTGCCATAACACAGACACTTCGTTGATGTTTTTTATAGCACTTTAACCATTAGGATTTTTTATTTTAATTATTTCTTTTAAAATTAAGTTTTTTCATTGTAATTTCAGTCTCTTACAATGTCACCTGCCACCAATACTGAGGTGGTTGTAGCCACACCCATTGAGAAACACCCACGACGTCGTGATCGCAGTTTATGGCGTGATTTGACCGCCTACTGGATTCTGGGTTTAACTAATAATTATGGCTATGTTGTCATGTTGAGTGCCGCCCACGATATTATAGCGCAGTTTCAGGATAATGTAAGTTCCATCAGTCGGTAAATTTAATTAGCATCATTTTAATTGATTCCCCTTATCTATAGGATCTGCCTGCAGAAGATGGCCCACCTGGTGGCGGTAATGGTCGTGAATGTCATATTGTATCAACGGGTGCTATTTTGCTGGCCGATATTCTGCCCTCGCTGTTTGTAAAGATAATCATGCCATTCTTTCCATTTTGGGTCAAGTAAGTTTTGAAAAAATACCCCTTAAAAAAATTTAGCTCAAGAAGAAATATTTTTCAGTTTCCGTATTGCACTAGCTGTGATCTTTTCCGCATCTGGTTTTCTGCTAGTGGGCTTTGCCGATAGCGAGTGGATGGCTCTGCTGGGTGTTATAATCACTTCAGCTAGTTCTGGTATTGGTGAAACGACTTTTCTAGCCTATTCCTCGCATTATGATAAGTAAGTTTGTGCATTTTTAATAAAATTGTAAAAAAATTTAAATAATAAATTACTTTACTCTCATAGAAATGTTGTCTCCACCTGGTCCTCGGGTACCGGTGGTGCAGGTGTCATTGGCTCACTTTCATATGCTATGCTACGTTCCTTGAATGTCAGTCCACGCGATACCATGCTAATCATGCTGGTTTTCCCACTTATAGAAGCCTTTTCTTTCTGGCTACTGCTACGCCGTCCTACCATATTGCCTGTCACCAGTGTTGAATCTACCGAGGAGCTTGTTATGGATGAGAAACCATTGCAGGGCTTTAAGGAGAAGATTGTCTATATCAAGCAATTGTTCAAGTACATGCTACCCTTGGCCTTGGTCTACTTCTTTGAGTACTTCATAAATCAGGGATTGGTAAGTTAATAAGATGCCTCCCACTGAAAAATGTTGTATTTCAAATCGAAATTTTTTCTTTAAACAGTTTGAATTGGTCTTCTTTGAGAATACCTTCTTGGACAAGGCATCACAGTACCGTTGGCTTAATGTGGACTACCAAATTGGCGTCTTTATCTCACGTTCCTCGGTCAATATCTTCCAGTTGAATCGTATTTGGCTCATGTCTGTCTTCCAATTCCTCAACGTGGTGTACTTCCTGAGTGAGGTTATCTGGTTCTACACTCCTAACATCTGGATAACATTCGCCGTAGTACTGTGGGAGGGCCTGTTGGGTGGTAGTGCCTATGTTAACACTTTCTACAGAATGTCCAAAGAAATTTCACCAAGCAGACGTCAATTTGCCATGGCAATGGTGGTGCAATCGGATTCATATGGTATTGCTTTGGCTGGTTTCCTTGCCATACCAGTTCATAATGCGATTTGTGGGCTAGCGGCACCGACAAGAGCCTTGACATTTTAAGGAAGAATTGCTTTGCTAGTTTAATTGTAGCTTAAGTACAACTACAAGAATTTATTTTTAAAATAGTTTAATTAAGTTTAAGCTTTACCGTCTAAGTTAATGTAACGAAAAATTCTTTGTAAGTATTTGAAAGACTGATGAAAGAGTTTTGTGTGGAGTTTTAAAGTTATGCTGTGTTATTATGTGAGGTTATGTTAAGTCAAGTGACATCAAAATATTTTGTTATTAATAAATATTATTATTTAGTAAATATCTTAAAGCTTAAATCTTGTACTAAACTACGAGAAATATAAAGACAAAATTAAGCTAAATCAATCATGTCGACAAAATATTTCCGGCCATTGAAAAATTTAATTTGTGGTTGTATATTGGATAAGATATTTCCATGAGACCTCATAAAATTAGATTAAGATTCTACAGAAAGTACAAAAATTAAAAAAAAGAAGTTATTTTTTCTTGTTCTTGAGTTCTCACCATTCATGACATTCAGATGGTAAGTAAATTAACTCGAACGATTTCAATATTGCGCTCAATTCCACACCCAACCTATACACCCTTTACAACTATCTAATATTTTTTGAAAATTGAAACTGAAGAAACATTTCAAGTATTTAATAAACCCTATGAGTCTGACCTCATATTCATCCTTGTGTACTTTATAATATAAGCCTCGATGAAAAGGAACTTAACTCTATTATTATCCTTTCTATAACTCTTCTTTATTGCACACAAAACTTAAGTCTCCCTACGGAAACACTGTCGCATAGAATCTTCTGAATATGGGCAAAGTGGGGTTTTAACTATCAATATCCAAACTAAATTTTTTATTATTTCAAAGGTTTCTACCAGTTCAAGTTTATCAAGAGAAAATCTGATAACTACTCTGAAATCTCCTTGGACGATCCCTAAATAATTATATTTCGCAATTATCCTAAAATCTAATAATAATTGAAATTCTTATAGCCACCGCTTGTGTCCCTTCTTTGTTATATTACGTCTTGATTATAACCCATGTAGATGGTATCATTAAATACTCAAATATTTCTGTCTATGCTGAAGATATGAAAATCTTTCAACGCATACGTGCTATCATTGACTCTTACCGTTTCCAAGATGATTCAAACAGTTTTTTCACTCGGTGCAACAAATTTTCTAGAATTCAAAGTCAGTAAATACCAAGCTAGAATAAATTTTCGGAAGCAACTCCAAACTCCTTCAAGAACCTAATACATATTTGGAAAGCCACTTTTCTCAGTAAAGGACTTGGTTGACGTCTCTTCTTGAGAGATTTGGGTGTTATTTCCGACAAGGAACTAATATTCGGTTCCATAGAGTTATCATTAGTAGAGCATAGTAGAGAACTTTCCAATCAGTTAGTTATGTATACATAGAGTTCTCCAACGCGTATATTTCAAAATAACTCGTTTCTTCTCTCTATAAGATCTAGGCAGATTTGGCTACCTCTCTTTAAATTTTGACCTTCCTTCGATGCATATCGAAACCGAACTTCGTAAAATTCACTCGTTTCGCTTTGCCGGTGGGCTCCCGGTTCCGACAATCCCAAACTACCCCATCCCGACCGGTTGATACTGATGAACATGTAAGCTCTTGAAACGAAAATAGAGAAATTACCGATATACTCTTCTACTCTAAACTGTCCCAATTGATATTTCTTAATGTGTACTAAACCACACAACCTTAGGTTTTTTTCTCTCTTCCACCTTAACATTCATCGCAATATTTTTTACTAAAGGCCTTGATTTTCATCTGAGTAGATCTCAATCCACTTCCTTTTCCATCATATTTCTCGTTTCAATTAAGTTATAGTGTATAGGTATAAATTATGGTCCAAATATAGGAATTTTTTTTTCATATGGGGTATCGTCAAAGATCGATGCTATTATCCAAAAACTAACCAGACCATTATTGCGAAGATAGTTCAAGTCATTAGTACGATAACGAGCCAGGTTATAAGGTCAGAAACAATGGTCAATAAAATCTTAGAAAATTGGGATACTGTGAAGACAGCCCAATTAACTACATGCGTGAAATCGTATTTCATAAATAATGTTAATGTTTGTTTCTTATAATAATTTACATTTAGTTAATTTATCAAAAAGATACTTGTATTAGGACCACCCTGTACTTACTTCACTGTGTAAAGGTAGAAATAAATTAAAATTCCTGTTAATAATAGGTCTTAGTTCTTTAGTACCTCCCATTTATTATTAAAACCTCACACTGGAAAGTTGTTTCGATCTGACCATGTGACAGAGGTTTTGAGTTTTTTGTCTTTACTAAAAAATATTTGTGAAATGTAAATTCAAAATTCAACGATATTGATTTTTTGTTCCATCAGCCCGGGAAGATGTTTCAAGCGGAGTACGAACAAAATGCTTCTGACACAGGGCTGTGGCGTGATTTATGGGCTTACTGGATTCTTGGAATGTGCAACAACAATGGTTTTGTCGTAATGTTGAGTGCTGCTCACGATATCATGAGAATGCTTCAACCACCGAATGTAAACTATACAAAGTATTACGTAAAATTTATAAATGCACTTTATCCCAAATCTTTTCTCCTATAGGGTGATTATAAAGCAATTAATAAAGACGAAATTGATCACGCTTGTAATGTTTACTCAACGGGTCTTATTTTATTGGCTGACATTGTCCCTGCTCTATGCCTCAAGCTGATTGCACCATTTCTTCCTTTATGGATCAAGTACATAAGAGTTAACAGTATTTTTACAAAGTCGTGATTAATTTAGACTCATTGCATTCAAGTTTTCGCATCGTTTTGGCATTGAGTCTCTCTTTCGCCAGTTTGATAATCGTAAGTTTTGCTGAAGTCGATTGGCTTGCCATACTGGGTGTTGCACTGACTTCTGTTAGCTGTGGCATACGTGAAACCACTTTGCTATCCTATGCCAATGGGCTTAATCCGTACGTAATACATATCTGATAAGTGCGCATCATATTAAATTCAATTTTCCTTCGCTTTATCCAATGATTCTAAACACCCAAGGGATGTTATATCGACGTGGTCATCTGGTAATAGTGCTGCTGGCATCATAGGCTCTTTCAGCTATGCTCTCATGCGTAGTATTGGTCTAAACTTGCGTACATCTATGTTGCTAATGCTGATTTATCCCGTTATCGAAATCCCTGTCTTTTGGTTTCTTTTACGAGTTCCCCCTAAAGAAGAGAATGAATCCAAGAAGATACGCTTTATAGATGAGGAACCTTTACTGACCATTCGAAAGAAGTTTCAATTTATACCGGGACTCACTGTATACTTGGCACCGTTATTCGCAGTATATTTCTCCATGTATTTCATTAATATGGGTTCGGTAAGTTGTACTTTATTCCAAAGCTCTATGTTGGTCCTTAACGTTGTTGTATTATTTCCTCCCAATAGTACGAGTTGGTGTTCTTTGACGATGTTTACATCGATAGGGACTCTCAGTTCCGTTGGTTTTTTGTTGACTTTCAACTGGCCATCTTCATTTCACGTTCGACTGTCAATATTTTAACAATAAACCGAATTTGGATACTGGCATTATTTCAAGTTCTTAACGTGGTGTATTTTTTCACCCAAGCAATTTGGTTTTATACTCCCAGCATTGTGATAACTTTATGTATTGTGTTTTGGGAAGGTTTCCTCGGCGGAGCTGCCTATGTCAATACATTTTATAGAATGTCAAAAGAGATCACAGGAAATAGGCGTGAGTTTTCCATGGCTGTTGTAACGGTAGCAATATATGTTGGTGTTATGATAGCCGGAATTATATCCTTGCCAGTGCATAGAGTGATTTGTAGCATACCGGGTCCAAAGCGATACATTGTGATTGAAGGGGCGAAATACTATGTATGAACACGAAGTTAAATGTTTGGATGTAATCTTCATCGCTCGGTATGAAATAGAAACAACAACGACGCGTGGATTATTTTTGTACAAGCAAAGAACTCAGTGAAAACGTATTAGTTATATTTCTGAAATAACTGTATTAGAAGATGACTTAAGAATAACCTATTATTTTTAACATGTAAAATTAGTAATTAAATTTTTTAATTATAGAAAACGATATAAGATAATAATGTTTAAAATTGCGGCATTTTTTGTTAAAGAAAATTAAAAAGGGTAGGTACTCAAGAGCTACCTATATACCTATACCAATAAGGATAAAACCTTATTTTTTATAACATTTACTAGTGGTAAGTTGAGAAGAAAAAATGTTCGAAAAGTGCACTCCTTATTTTAAAGATGACCTCGAGACAACTTAAAAAAAAAAGTGTTTTGTGGAACCCCGTCTAATGATTATGATTTTTTAGGAAACTTGAATCACCGTTATGTTTTAAAAACGCAACTCAAGAAACAATAATAAAATACTGTTATACTATGTTTCCATATCCTCGAAATCTTGAGATTTTGTGAGATTTTGTTAAATCAACATTCTAATCTACTGAGATTTTCATACAAGTTCAAGATTTCAAAATCTTGTGATTACAACAAAGTCTCATAAAATTGATTGAGGTATCCCTGAAAAGTTTAAATCACAGTAGGGGTTTCGGACTTTCCTACATGTAGGATGGACATGAAGGACGGTAGAATAACTGGAAAGTCTGTTCGAGCTTTCAAACTATCCTACATGTCGGATGGACTGCGTTCAAGAAGATGGCATCGTGCTATGGTGCGCTTTGTTTACCTTTTTCTTTATATGTTCACTCCATGACGTTTTTTTTTAGAATGAGAAAATGTATGAAGTCGGATGAACGTGCGTTCACACTTACTACATGTAGGACGGACCAACAGAAAAAAATCAAAACTTTTTGATTTTTATCTTTCATGTCGAACGGACCGCAGCATTTGCTTTTATATGTACATCCTAACTGTCAAGTTGATCCTACATGTAGGATTGTCCGAAACTCCCTTATACAGTCCTATTCAGCTTGTGGAAAAATTATCATATTGACGTTTGGCAATGACAAGACCCCTTTTGGTTAAGAATTGAAATTTTTCGAATTTGTAGGCTAATTGCGGCAAATAGGCTGAGAATAATAGGGGGAAAATTTACGGTACGCTTGTGTTGTACCGTGAACTTTTTAGGTTCAAAAGAGAACATCAAAAAATTATTTTCAAGGCTTGACCAATGTAAAAGGGGAACAAGTGATTAATGATTTAAAAACAAAAACAATAAGCAACTGAAGACTAAATTGTCAGATGAAATCTAGGTATCATGTCATGCCATGACAAAGCGACATTTTGAAATTGCTTTTTCAATATCGCAAAATTTCGAGGAGATGAAAACATAGTATTAGTTTTTAAAAAATTTTATACAGAAAGTTTTATATTAAAATTTGAAACTGCTCCTTTTTTGTTTCAAGGCCAAATAAAATACTTTTGGGTCAAGAAGTGAAAAGGTTTTTAAGAAATTTAATTATATGAGAATAAAAACAAATAGAGTTCAGAGGGGACAAATCTAGGTAACAAGGCTTACCAGTTGAACATGACTTCGAAAGTCCAAAAGCTTTGAGAGGAAAATGTATTAGTTAAGCCGTTTTTAACGGTGTATCATTTCCTAAGATCGGACATAAAATACATAACTTATGGAAAAAAATTCCATTTTGGCGGTTTTTACGGAGGTAAAAAATGGCTCTCCGCAAAATCGCAAAAAACAAAATCGAAAAAAAAAAAAAAACGAAAAATCCCAAACCCCAAAATTAAAAAAAAACATTGCCCAATGCGAAAATCACCCAAGAAAACAAAAAAAGCCCAAACATTTTTAAAAAATTACCCAAAAACAAAAATTGAAAAAAAATCACCCAATTTTTTCATTGTGTTTCCGCACGAGATACGAAATTCTCTTGTACGTGATGAGCATTTTCAAGGTCAATTTTTTTTTTTTTTTTTTTTTTTTTTTGTTAAGTCCATTTTAATTCAGTCATTTAAATTTAAAAATATAATTCATTTTAAATATTTCCTTTAACTTGACAAAAAAGAAAAAAACAAGAAAAACATCAAAAAATGTCAGAAGTTTTGTTTTATTATAAGAAAGAAAAATGTTATTCTTCAAGAATATAAAGGGTGGTTAAATTTTAAGGGCCGATGTTGATTTTGAATAAAACACAAATTATTTAGGAAATTATTGTCATTTCTTTTTATTATGATAATATTGGTATGGTTCGATTATGTATGGAACAAAATATCGGCCTCGGCGGCACACCTCCATCCGATGGTCCAAATTTTCGATGACGCTGAGGCATTAGTGAGGTTCTATGCCGTTAATGTGCCGAATTATCTCATCCTTTAGCTCTTGAATTGTTGCTGGCTTATCGATGTACACCTTTTCTTTCAAATAACCCCAAAAAAAGAAGTCCAACGGTGTCAAATCACATGATCTTGTGGGCCAATTGACATCGCCACCACGTGAGATAACACGGCCATTGAATTTGTCGCGCAAATTGCCATTGTTTCGTTAGCTGTGTGGCAAGTGGCAACGTCCTATTGAAACCACATATCGTCCACATCCATATCTTCCAATTCGGGCCATAAAAAGTTCGTTATCATATCACGATAGCGAACACCATTCACAGTAACTGCCTGACCGGTCTCATTTTGCAAAAAATACGGCCCTCTGATGCCGCCAGCCCATAAACCGCACCAAAAAGTCACTCCTTGTGGGTGCATTGGTTTTTCGACAATCAGTCTTGGATTATCATTCGCCCAAATGCGGCAATTCTGCTTATTGATGAATCCACTGAGGTGGAAATGTGCCTCATCACTGAAGATGATTTTCTTCGAAAATTGCTCATCCACTGTTGCCATTTCTTGCCACCATTCTGACCATTGACGGCGCTTGAAATGGTTTCATGGTTCAAATTGAGTTAGTGACGTTTAGGTGTGGTTCACATTTAACATCGGCCCTTAAAATTTCACCGCCCTTTATTTTATTTTAGGAGTAATACAAATAAAAATTTTACCCAACAAAATGCAAAAACGACTAAGTTTTATTCATATGAAAAAACATTCAAATTCGTGTGGAAAAAATTGGGAGCCAATGCAATGCATTTCAGTGTAGCCTTGAAATCAAATAAAAATATTCAAGCTGTAGCAAAGCCAACAAATCAAGCTTTATATGTTTTGAAAGCTTTGCGTTACTGTTGAAGCGGTGCTTGATTTTTATTATGAAGTGAAATAGCAAAACAAAGCTACAATGAAGTTAAAGGAACTGAAAATTATAGCAAGAACACTGAGTACACCATTCATCATCATCGACAAATATGCTTTGATCGTTTTCAGTTTACTTAAGGGGCGCACAAGAAGAGAGGGTCAGTCGATATGACAACATAATCTATAATTTTTTTCATAAACATTTTTCTGCCAAATTAACATCCGCCACATCTGCCATCTACTAAATTAGATGGCAGTCTAACATAGGAAGCAAACAATTTGACCGATTGCTGTTATTTTGCTAGATTTCTAATTAAAAAAATAATTTTGGTTATAATGTGTAGGTTTGAACAAGCCATTAAGTATGTATTAAAAAAATGCATTGGAATTTCTAAATGATGTAGATAATAAAGAGACTGGTACAAGTCTTCATAACACCATTTGAATATCTGTAACACATTAAAATAAAGCAATTTCATGAGCAATTAACATAATTTTAAATTGAAATATTGCTCTTGAAATTACTTTATTACTCTTCTTTGAGAAACACTGGCAGATGTATCAAAGTATATCACTTACGTTAATGATTTATTGACATAAGAAAAACATACATAGAGACATAATCTCTGTATACGGTATGTTTATTTTTCATTAAAACCTATTTTTAGATATTGATTTTAAATGATCAAATACCGATATGACAAGAAGAGTAAGAGTACATAGTCCGATCTTAAAGCATATTTCTAGTTGAAAGAATTTATGTGTTTTCAATTTCTTTTTTTCGAAAGTTGAACAACAGTGGGCCGGACCACATAATACTTGCCAGCAGTGATCGTCAGGCAAAGATAACAAGTTCAACCATATAATGGGGAAACTTATATCTATCTTCTTTAAGCAGTGGTAAAATGTTATCAATTTAATTCACAAAAGTTTCAAAGACATTTTTATTTTTGTATTTTCATAATAAAATATTTAAGGCTTTTGAGATCTACAAGAGTAAGCATTTTTTTTTTTTATAGACAAATTTATTTTGTTTGACTTAGACCGTTGAAAGTAATATCTACAAAATTTTAATAACACTACCTCTCCCTTTCATTTGTTGACGTGATTTGCTATTTTGACACAATGTTTTAATTCAATGCCATGAAAGAATAATAAAGTGGAGTATATAAAATATACATTTATATGAGCTTAAGACGGAAATACATTCTGACAACACTCCCCCAATTCCATTATAGTTGTTGTATAATGATAATTTCAATAAATTTTTATTGATAAATGCATTTAACGCGTTGTCAATTTACGCGTTTAACAAATTCAATTTTCACAAAGTAAAACTTGATAAGTAAGAAGTCGAATTAATAAAGTAGAATTAAGATATTTTAACAGATCTTGACATATTATGCTAGAGTTATCAAAATCAATATGTGAAAAGGTATGAAAAGTAACTTTGGTTTGAATCTACCAATGGTATTTCAAGTAAAAATACAACTGAAAGCAGCTTCAAGAGTTTAAAAAAAACTAGTAAGAAATGATCTTCGACTGGGCCGAAGTTAAAATACCCCCACGTCCAAACCGAAGTATATTCAAAGTCTTAAGCAGTCAAAAAAATGTTTATTTGTAAAAACATTTTCGTCATAGTTTTAACAGAAAATATTCTCTTTTGTTTTTTGATAAAGTCACTTTGTATGGGAGGTGGGTGTGGTTTTCACTCGATTTGGTTGAATTTCATACACCGAGAACATGTTATATATCAAAGTTTATATGCACAAGTCCATATATTGATTTTTTTTTTGGAATTTAAAGAAATTTTACCTTTTTGAAAAAGTCACTTTGTATGAGAGGTAGGCGTGGTTTTCATCCGATTTAGTTGAATTTCAGACTCAGAGTGTATATTAAATATCAAAGCTCATACACAAAATGTTAAGTCCATATCTTAATTTTTGTGGAATTCTAGGAGATTTTACCGTTTTGATAAAGTCAATGTGTATGGGAGGTTTTAATCCGATCTGGCTCATTTTCGAACTTGATCTGTACTTTTAATATACAAGCTTATATATCGAATTTCGTGGTGATAGCTTGAAAATTACGACTTTAATCGTGATCACAGACAGACAGACTAAATCGACTTGGGTGGTGATGCTGATCAAGAATATATATACTTTTCTATACCTGCCACGCCTACTTATGGGCGTTACAAACGAAGAGACAAAATTAATATACCCCGTTTACGTTTTTTAAACGTAGGGGTATAAAAATCAAAATTTTGACCCTTCTCATGCATAAATATATTGCGGCCGTGCACCCTTAACTTCTAATTGCATTCACGCCAAATTCAAGCTTTCAATCCTTAGCATCCAAAACCACTTAAAACCGTTTTCAAAATTTCTTTCTCCAAAATCGTTAAAAGTTCACTTTTTTTTTAAATAGGTAAAAAGAAAAGTAACTATTCAATATATTCAACTATTCAACTATTCTAATTTTTTCTTATATTTCGGAATCGATTCCAAACTTTTGAAAAGTTTTAAAATTACTCAAAAAGTTTTGTAAAGAACGCACGTATTCTGTGGAATATTTTTTACTCTCGACGAAGGGCAAGGACCTTACCATGGTAGAAAAAAAGGTAGTCTCGCGGCTAAAAATCCTCTCTCACTCTGAGTCGAAACAATGAAAATCAATACAAATAATTTCCCCAGTCTTTTTATTGTTGTTCGTGGTTCAGTGCTTCTTTGACACTTCTGACTTTTGGCTCTCAGCCGCGAGTTTACCTTGTTTATTCTACCATGGGCATCGCAAAGATCTGTCACACAGAGCAAGACGACTTATTTAGAGCAACTTCCAGAGATCGCCTACAGTAGCTTTAAAAATAATTATTTTTACAAATAAAAAATAAAATACTTACCACAAAAGAAACCTATATAAATATTAATTTTAATAAATTTAAATATCCTTTCACGAAAAGTTCTTGGAACATCGATTATCTTGGCCTCCTGACTTCGTGGGACCCTTTACATCTTTTCGAGAAATAAGTTCAAATCAAAGTTTTGCCATCGCTCAGTTATAGAACTATATACATTTGCAAAATAATTAAATGTTCTCAAGTTAAATGGAAGTCAATATTTCATTTGATAAAATTTTTTTTTTATTTTAAGTATGGCTCAATTTCTTACTTCATATACCATAGGTAGATGTGTTTATAGAAGTGCTACAACAACAAATCATTAAATATAAATTGACAATAAAAACAACAAATATCAACAAAGAGAAAAGCTTATTTTTGTATAAGTAGCAAACATGGTTGAATTAATAAGGTTGTCTCGGATCTGAACGTACTCTCTTCTCAGTACCCATAATTGTCAAAATCAATGAAAAGCAACAACAACAACTTCATCGGCCTTACATGTTATCAATTTCGCTTTCAAATTTTGTATGAGCTATCAACTTCGATTTGACACTTATGGACACTCGCTCTCACCCTTGCGACAACCTTATCAATTCAACCATGGAAGCAAAAAAAAGGTGCTTTTAAGCAAATTCAGTCAAGAACTTGCTATTAGTCGCTCAAAGTTGTTCAAAGCTTAAGATACGTTATAAAATTATTGGAATATTCGACAGTTATTTAAGCTAACAGTCGAATTAAATGAACAATTTCTCAATTTCAACTAAATGTGTTTTTAATTTTTAATATTTTTTATTTTTTTTTTTAAAAGAAGCTATTTGAACAGCTTTAATATAATTATGTCAAAACTCCAGTTGACGTTGACATTGACGTTATTTTTTATAGCGTTAATACTCCAGACCACATTTGGTTCAAGGCAGTCTGATTATAAATTTCCAAACATTATAATCATCCAAGCAGATGATATGGTTAGAAGTCTTATTGATATGCTGAAAGTGAATTTTATAAATTTTGTAAATACGACAATCTTGGCATCCAACAGGGCTTGGATGATGTAAGTTTTCGTGGCAGTAAGGAGTTTTTAACGCCCAACATTGATGCTTTGGCCTATCATGGCAAAATACTGGATCGTCTATATGGCGGAATGATGTGTACGCCATCAAGAAGTGCTTTTTTCACCGGATTATATCCCATACATACGGGTAAGTCGGGCTTTACATGATTTCAAAATTTAAGATCGTCAAGTAAGATGCTATTATTTAAAGTTATTTAAATTTTTGCCGTAAGGCTTACATCATAGCGTGATTGAAAATGCGGAGCCATGGGGACTGCCCACAAATCTAACAACAATCGCTGATGTGTTTCGAGATGCTGGCTACTCAACAAACTTGGTAGGTAAATGGCATCTGGGCTTTGGCAAGAAAGAGTGGACGCCCACCTATAGAGGATTTGACTATCATTATGGCTACTGGGGCGGTTATATTGACTACTATCAACGACGTCACTTCTTTCAGGTTAGTATCGATTAAATTTTTTTAATATGATTGGCGTAGGATGAGCATAAGTGTTACACACATAAAAATTGTGTGTAAATAAACTATAAAACAAAACAACATTAGAATGACACTGAAATATCAATACACGAAATGAGAAAGAAATTGACGAAGTGAGAAATGGATCCGTACAAATATTCGGCTAGTTTTTCCAATATCTGCAGAGAATGATTACACAGTGCAGCAAATTAACAGCTTTTGGCCTTATCTTCGGAAGTCAAAAATTTTAGAAGAAGAACGGAAGCGAAAGGAAAAGAAAGGTCTGCCCGAACCGAAACAAAAAATTCTTACTTGAAGTGTTATCTACTTAACATTTAAGATGCATTGAAAACAAAAATCACCTTTTCAAGATTTTTGCCTACGAGAACATTTTATTTGATTAACTTTTAACTTTGCTCCCATATTTTTTTATTTGTAAAAATAATTATTTTTATGCTGCTGTAGCTGATCTCTGGGAGCTCCTTTAAAAAAATCCGTCTTACGGTAGTACGATATCTCCGGATTGGATCATCTGAAATGAAAAAACAAACTAATTTCTAATTAATTTTTGACATCGAGCCCTGATTGTGAGTGAACTATATGTGATGTAGCTGAATTAATTTTAGATTTTTTTTTTTTTTTAGTAAGTTCATATTCTCCGGAATTTCTAAAAACTATTTTTATACATTTCTGCAATATGCTCAAACCTAATGATACCTGAACCAAAGATGTGACGAAGGTTTTTTCTGTTATATTCTTTACATTTCTTTAATTTGCAGGGACCCAATGCGAGCATGGGCTATGATTTTCGGCGTAACTTGGAACTGGAGTGTGGCAGGCGTGGCACTTATGTGACCGATTTGTTGACAGAGGAAGCAGAACGTATCATAGCTGAAAATAATGGCACACGCCCACTATTTCTCATGTTGAATCATTTGGCCCCACATGCAGCTAATGATGATGAACCTCTACAGGCACCAGAGGAGGAAGTGAAGAAATTCATGCATATCTTAGATCCAAGAAGAAGAACATATGCGGGTAGGTACCTGATTACTAACAAATAGGAATTTATAATGAATTTTGAATTTATATTGAATGGTAAAAATTATAGTAGACTCGTTTTATCACGTGAGGGAGAATAGTTTTTATTCCATCATTCTAATTGATGGTTTTTGGTTTTCTTCCTAATGTCCTTTTCTCTTCAAAAATCACAAAGAATATCATTTTTTTTCTTCGTCTCTCAGCAATGGTCTCCAAACTAGATGAGAGTGTTGGACGTGTTATAGTAGCTCTGGAGCGCGAAAATATGCTAGAAAACTCCATAGTGCTCTTCCAATCGGACAATGGAGCTCCAACGGTTGGAATTAAGGGTAATACAGGCTCAAATTGGCCACTGCGCGGCGTAAGCAAAAAAAAAAAATAATAATATTGCATATTCTAACTCTATAAAAATAAATTTGACTTAACAGCAAAAGACGACGCCCTGGGAGGGTGGCTTGCGTGTGGCCGGCGCTATTTGGAGTCCGCTGCTAAAGTCGCGAATGTCCATATGGCGGCAGCCCATCTATGTTGGTGATTGGTTACCCACACTGGCTGCCGCAGCTGGCATTCAATTGGATGCCAAACTTAAGTTGGACGGCATCAATTTGTGGCCACAACTTTCGCAAGATAGCTCCGAACAACAGCTAGTACAACGGGAAATCGTGCACACGCTCGATGAAATATGGAAGGTGGTTTCCTATATGCATGGAGCGTGGAAATATGTCAATGGCACCACTGTAAATGGCGCTTATGACAAGGTAATGTCCTTTCGCGAGGAGTACGAACTTGATCCTAGGGAAGGAACTTATGCAAATGTGGTGAATGCAACACAGACACATAAGCTCTTGAAGAAATATGACGAGACGCGCATGACAGCGCGTAAAATTGCCGCTTTGCGAAGTAGTGCTGACATCAATTGTGGCCAGATGCAACGCGGTTGTAATGCCTTGATCGAAGAGTGTCTGTTCAATTTAGAGCAGGATCCGTGCGAGCAGAACAATTTAGTGTACGAACCTGATCAAGCACAAACGTTGTTTGAAATGCGACACCATGTGGAGCGTTATAGGCGTGGCGTTGTGCCATCTTTAAAAACAGCAGGTTTGACGGAATATGAAGCATCAAGACATCATTGTACCTGGACTTCATTTTTGGAGGAGCCAGCAACAGCAGGTAAGAGCTTTAACTCGGTTTTCACATAATTTATTTTAAAACACTCCCAAATTTGACTTTGAACAACATTTTTATAAAATTTTTATAGAATTGGCGCAGTGCAATTATTTTGGCCAGCCCTGTGGAGTTTAATCGCAAAAGTTGCTTTCGCACGATATAAATACATTTTTATATTAACAAGAATAAAAATAGTATTCTCATTACAATTATAACTTCATATAACTACAACTACAATGATGTCAAGAGAGATGAGAGCAATCAATTACTTTTAAGCTTGATCACTTGCCTGACAAAAGCTTGCGTTCGTTGCTCAACATCTATTGTTCATCAGTGGCCGCGCTCTCAAGCAAGCACTTGCCGAAGCAAAAAAACTAGCATGCGAGAAATTCAAGAAATCTCTCATCATAGCAATAAGCTCGTGGTTTCAATTACCACCAGTCGCAAAGAAGACTTTTGATTAAATTGTTTGAATGCACGGAGAGGTTCAGAGTTTAGTTTGAGTTAAGGTGTTTATTTGTTTATTTTTGATTTTATTTAATTTTGTGAATAAATATTTGCAAAGTGTATTTGGAAAAAATAATGCGAAAAATTAAACAGTTCTTCATGCCAAATTTAAATATAAAAGAATTTCTTTGGTTGCGTCTAACTATAAAATAACCGTTGAAATGTGAAGAATCTCTTAGAGATATTTAATAAAATTGTATTTCCTTCATAACAAATTATTTAATCCCATAAGAGAGCATTTCAAACAACAAACTTCATAAAATTCAAGTCAAAATCAGTCATAAAGATATGCATATTACTACGAGTCGAGTGTTAGTTCAATTTATTTGCACTGCAAGCAGATCCATAGGCGTAGAGGTGTTTTTTCGCAAGCAAGCAAAAATGTGTTTTTTTCATATCAAAAAAAAAAAAAAATCATAACTTATACATATATAATTTAATTTTAAAATTTCTTTGTGTTAACATGGCAAGATTTGTGAGAATTCAGTCAGCTGAAGTCAAATTTTAAATACAGTTAATTAAGCTGTAGAGTCAACATTGAAAGTATATTTTACTTACAAAGTAGTATTCATTACTGAGTTTAAAAAACTTATATCATGAACACAAAATGATTTCTTAGAATTTAACTAGAAATAAACTTTTTCTTTACAAGTTTCAGCAAAACCGGAAAATTTGCTAATTTTTCTAAAACATAATAAATAAATCCAAAAGTAAGTTTATTTGAAAATAAATTGAAATTATTTTAAAATAAAGAAAATACAAAATGAAGAAAGAATAAAATTGTTCTATATGACAATTTTATATAAATACCGAATTTTTATTATTAGATTATTCAGTACGAAATGTCAACTTGAGTTTAACGAAATATTTTTTTAATTTAGATTTATAAATTATAAGAGATTTTTAAAAAATTTCTAAATTTTAATTATTTATTATATAAATCAAAAAAATTCGGGGCGTACTTGCCTCTTTACCCCTGTCTATTTCATTGTTTAGCTCTAATAAGCGGCTACCCTGTGTTATTTGCAGGTTTGTTCACATTGTCTGAGTGAGATAATTTTTCGACTCTTAAACAACAACTTGCAGCTGGTTTAACAAAGCACTCTCACGTGTACGAAAAATTCAGTGTTGGCTAACGTAGTTTCATTATAACGCTTAAATGTTTAAGCTGTTTTTTTTCGAAAACTGAGCTGTACTGAGAATATGTTGATTATATTTTCATAGTTCATCTTTATAAATTGGATTTAGTTGTTTTATTTCTATAAAATATTTTTATTAAAAAATCAACCATATATTACCACAAAACCATTTCCACAAAGAAGTGATATGAATGGTTTAACAAAGCACTCTCACGTGTACGAAAAATTCAGTGTTGGCTAACGTAGTTCCAATATAACGCTTAAATGTTAAGCTGTTTTTTTTTCGAAAACTCAGCTGTACTGAGAATATGTGCATTAAATTTTCATAGTTCATCTTTATAAATTGGATTTTGTTGTTTTATTTCTATAAAATATTTTTATTAAAAAATCAACCATACATTACCACAAAACCATTTTCACAAAGAAGTGATATGAATGGACTTAAAAATTTTCCAACTTGTCGCATCCATGTAACTTAACCCTTAAGCCACTGGAATCGAAATACGAGGTATTTAGTTGTGAAAATTTTGGTTCTAGTAGGAATTTAGGCTGATAACCACGAATCTGAAGTCAGTTTGTCAAAATATTTTTGCCTGTAAGTGGAATGTGGAAAAAATGAAAGACCGTCTGTAGACGGTGTTAGTGGGTTAGCTGTAAAAAAAACTAAAACATACATACTACGTAAGATGTAAAAAAAAATTTCATTTTATTTATTTTAAATTACTACAATATTAACTTAAATATTCAAATACTAATATATATATATATATATATATATAGTTAAACGTATCAAACATCTAGGTGATATTTTTAAAACAGTTTTTTGCTTTGGATGGAGGTTGGTACAAAACGTGTGTGTATCAGAATTCTTACATAATTTACAGGATTTCTTCGATCCTTATTCAGAAAAATGATTTATTCCGTCGAATCTCACACTTGCCACGGGGTGTGTTGCTTTTTTTCAACATCATTGCTGGTGGTTGGCTGTTCGGCTGGTGATGGACGAATAACAGATCGTCTTTCGATAAAGCACAGAGTTCTTTTGCAATGCTCAAGCGGAAATTATACATTGTCATGTCTTCTATCTTTCCATCACTATCAGTAGTTTGATTTTTTTCAGCGTTGAGTCTTCGATACTAAACGAAGGCATTGGTTATGGCCATGTCAAGAAAATGGTAAAAAATAAACGTTTTACGCCAAAGAATCCCTTTGAATTCATCCGAATCTTTGTTGATATTCCCTAAGTCTAAAAGAAATTCAATAAAAACAATAACTAAATATTCAATTTACATAAAAATTCGTTTTGAAATACTTACCACCTCCGGTCAAGCCACCATCTGATGATATTACTTCTGGTCCTGAGGCTTCTAAACTGGATAATGGTGATCGATTTCTTTTTTTTTTTTTTTGCCTAAAAGAGGTTGTCGATTTTGGCTGTGATTTTTTTTTGTGCGGATTCGGGTAATCCGATTGTAATTTCATTTTGGGTATACCGTTATTGCATACCGTTACCGTTATTCATTTGCAGCAATATTTGACATTTTTTGTGTAGCATCAAGTATGTTTGCTATATTCATAAACGTTGATGAATCCATTATATGCAAACTATTGGTTGTCACTACTTTACCTTCAGGTTCGAGCTCATCACATCGATAATCTGGATCTTCGATGCTATCATCAGAGTCTTTGAAATCATCATCTGATTCAATTGAATTCATTAAATCTTCAATTTCTTCATCAGTCATTGCAGAAAAATTGAATTTATTCTGCTTATTGCAGTCTTTATTTCTTGTGCTTCGTCGTGACATTTTCTAAAACCAACAACAAGTGTACAAACTACATGTATTTAAAGATATTTATTTGACTATTTTAACATTAACACTTTTGATTCTGGTAAAAACAATGAACAAAAGACCAACAAAATAACACTGAGATAAAATTACATTGGTGAACTTTTTTTCACTTAAGCCACTAAGACCGTCTACAGACGGTCTTCACTAAAAACTTAATTCCAACAAAAATATTTCTTCACAAATCAAACTAGTAACAAATTATAACAATAAAACATCAAACAACTTACCGAAAAAATTCCCGAGTCAATTGAGCCGCTGGAAAGTATTTTTTTTTTAAATTTTTATTTACAATAAAATCACAAATAATTTCCACGTCGGTTTTCACAAAAATCTTTACAGAAATGGCTGTATCTGTAAAACTATTCAACTTAGCGCGTTCAAATTGGAACCGTTTGGTAGGGAATTCACACTGATGAAAAACGTTTTTGGCGGTTAGCGCGCAAAAAATTTGAGTTTGAATAGAATGGCATTTTTGTGATGACCTTCTGTAGACGGTCTTAGTGGTTAAAGGGTTAAGGTCCAGTTCTTTAAAATTTTTAGAAGTAATCCGGCTAGCTGGTTTATTCATAATTTTAATTTAATTTATATTTTATAAACTTTACTCGTAATAAGATTTTTTTATGACTTTTGCTATTGATTTGCTTGATTTTAATACTAAACAAACTTTTTGCCTCACTGATTTGATACTCAAAGTTGTTTAACGGACTTCTTCATATCGAGTTCGAGATTTCTTGACATCGAGTCAAGATTTTTATTTAATTTTTATCTAGTAAATTAACATATTTTGCATCGGTTTAAGTTATGAATTATCAACAGCTTTTTATTTACTGAAAAACCTAAAATTTTCTGATTTTCTTGGTGATACAAAAATAAAAGGTGAATTTTATCAAAATTTGTTTTCAAGAGAAGAAAAGAAATAATAGAAAAGAAAAAGAAAAGAAAAGAAAAGAAAAGAAAAGAAAAAAAAAGAAAATAAAAGAAAAGAAAAGAAAAGAAAAGAAAAGAAAAGAAAAGAAAAGAAAAGAAAAGAAAAGAAAAGAAAAGAAAAGAAAAGAAAAGAAAAGAAAAGAAAAGAAAAATAAATAAATTATAAAAAAATAAGAAAAATAAGAAAATTAAAATGAACAATTTTTTTTTGTGTCATTTGAATACTTTACTTAACACAGTCCAATTGAAGCACCAAGAGCAACAACCGGATAACTCCACTTTTTTCAAAAATCGTTTTTTGATGCAGATATTTAAAGAAAAAAATTCCGCGTAAGTCAGTGTAATCAAAATGTAATTATCTTGACTTTAAAGTAAGTAAAAGCAGTTTTGAAATTCTTTCTGATTTCCAAACGGAGCAAGAGTAGGACAACTCCTGGAGTTGTATTGTTTTTGCACCGCACTAAATAAGCTTCTCATAGGCAAACAAACGGTGCTTTTATATGATAGTATGCGATGCAATTTAGTTTATGTTAAACTTACTGTATTGAAGTGCAACAGTTGTTGACGTCGTTGTAACCTGTGATTTGGTTTCAATAATAAATGAAAATGAGTAAAACTGAATTAGAGTTTTCAGTATCGTGATCTGCCGTGCGATCGCTCTTTTGGTGTCATCGAAAAGCAAAAAAGGCGAGTTGAGCCTCTTTATTTACCCAAAGATTGGCGGAACTTAGTAGCAAATTGTTCCAAAAAATTTAGTGTCATATCAGTGACCAATAACGAGATATTTGATTTTAAGGCCAGCTTGGGTCCATTCTACAAGAAAACTGCGACCAACAAAGAAAAGATAAAATGGACCATTTCAAAATATCGAAGATTTTCTTATGCCAAAGAAGGAAATATTACATCTATATCAGCTTCCATTAATCATCATGGGACATTAACGACTTACGAAATAGAAATAAAAGCAAATTTGCAAGGCGACCCTTTCAAACCAAATTGTCTATACAGACGCAGCCTTAGCCTCAACCCAAAAAAGTATGAAGATGTCATTACTTTGGCTAAAAAGTATATTGCTCCAGCGGATATGCACTTTTATAATAGACTTGAGTCCCAGCAGTATCAATAAGAAGGTAAAAATTCAGAATATGATGACGACAACGTGGGTCTGAATTAATTTTCAGAAAAAACGGTGTAAAAACCGGTTGATTCCAAAACTTCATTATTCGTTTTTTTAATGACAAAATCTTTATTTTTTAGTTTTCTTCAACTAAATGAATATGTTTTTATGATTTTCTTTCAAAAATAAATGAAAATTTTGCAAAAATTCGGTTTCTTTATTTTTATGATGTTTATTTTGTTTATCTCAAAATTTTAAAAAGTGAAGTTATTCGGTTGTTGCTCTTGGTGCTTCAATTACTGTTCAAACTCCTCGTACGGAATGAGATAAATATTATGACAAAGAGTTCGAATGGATGCAAAAATTTATGAGTCATAAAGGAGAATATTTCGAAAAACAATAAAGCTATTTTCAGTGAAAAATTCAGTCTTAATATTTATTCCCGAAATATATGTAACCCTCATAAGTCTCTCGCTTTCCTCTACACAGGCAATCAATCTCCCAAATAAATTTTTCTTAATAAATCTTTAGTTTTATAAACCTTTACATTTTATTTAACTTGAAATATAAATTTAAAAACCGATTTAAGGTGAAAACCGGTTTAACATAAGTTTTATTGCGAAATTTTGCGAAAAAAAAACAAGTAACGTTACTTTACTAAGTGTAACGTTTTCCAACACTGCTTTTAATAATAAACAATCAATGAATTTTATGGATAACGCTTTCCGGGTTTTTTTCGAATTCAAACTTGTTTTTAAAATTATTAGAAACATTTAACCCATATGTGCCCCAAAACAAGATGAACATAAATAATTTCAAGACAAAAAATCTAAAAACTTCTCATAACCCAGCATTCTAAAAAACGCGATCTCTTTTTGCTTTGTCGGCACGCACACTCCAATTAACCTTTATATTCAAAATATTTTGCAAATGGATCTTTTTATATTAAGTGATTTTGGAGAGATTGTGTAGAGATTGAGTGTACATCCCAATTAAGGGAAATAAATTGGGAATAGTTACACGTAAGTAATAAGGTTGACAGCCATTTTTTTTAGAAAATATTAGTCGAACATTTTTTTTTATTATAATAAGAACTTGATGCTGCGATTTTGTTAGAAGATCCATATTTAAAAAAAAAAAAAAAAAATATTAATATTTAGAAATTTTAGATTTCACCAACTTGTATCAGTCAATTATCTCCAAAGACGTTATTTATTTAAAAACCATCTTGTTGTAAATTTCGACACGGCATAAAGTGTTTATTTAATTTTTCGGAAATAACACTTTGTAGAACTACGATAAAATTCATTGTCACAACTGATAAGCGTGGTTCGGACACTTTGTTCTAGTCAAACAATTAAAACGTTCGTTACAACGTCGATTAGTCTCAACAAAGCAGTCGAATGCAGCACAAGTAAATTTCAAAACTAAATGCAATGTGGCAGCTTCAATCACTGTTCGCGCTGTTGACAATAAAAGCAATAATGTCACAACTAGACACTGCTCATCCCAACATTGTCATTATAATGGCAGACGACATGGTAAGCCTTTAACTAAGATAAATCAAATAATCAATATAAATCTTCCATTCAAAAAAACTTCTCAAAAGGGCTTTGATGACGTTAGTTTTCGTGGAGCAAATCAATTTCTGACACCAAATATCGATGCGCTGGCTTATAGTGGCGTCATCCTAAAAAATCTCTATGTGCCAGCAATGTGCACACCTTCAAGAGCAGCACTGCTAACGGGAAAGTATCCGATAAATACCGGTGAGAATAATTTGCAGTAATTACTTGTTTAGAAATTTGTTTTTGTATGTTTTTAATAATGCACCGACAAATCGTGTTTTCACGCCATAATTAGGCATGCAACACTACGTAATACCTAATGATCAGCCTTGGGGTTTGCCCACAAATGAAACTACCATGGCACAAATATTCCAACAACATGGCTATTATACCAGTCTCATTGGCAAGTGGCATTTGGGCATGTCTCGGCGTTCCTATACGCCCACACTGCGTGGTTTCGATCATCACTATGGCTATTTGGGATCCTACATTGACTACTGGAATCATACATTATACTCACCGGTAAGCATTTGTGATTAATATTGAATGTGATTTACATATAAAATTTACTTCGTTTTCTCGCTTATAGCTGAAGAACTTCTCACGCGGTCATGATTTTCGCAATGATCTGCGTGTCGAACGCAAGCGCATGGGTACCTATGCCACCGACTTATTTACAGAAGAGGCCGTTAATGTGATAAGACGTCAAAAGGCAAAAGCAAAGCCTTTATTACTACTGCTTAACCACCTAGCGCCACATGCAGCTAATGAGGATGCGCCGTTACAGGCGCCAGCAGCAGAGATCGCCAAGTTTGCGTACATCGAGAATATAGAACGTAGGACCTATGCAGGTAGAGTTGAGTTAATAATATATTTTGATGATTATTTGAACTCTATTGTTGTTGTTGTTCCCATGCAGCTATGGTATCAGAACTGGATAAAAGCGTTGGTCAAGTTATAACAGCGCTTGCGGAGCAAAGTATGCTGAATAACACGATTATTCTTTTCTACTCGGATAATGGTGGACCAACGCTGGGCCTACATGCTAATGCAGCCTCAAACTATCCGCTGCGAGGCGTAAGTTTTTATACCATATGAATGAGGGGTGTTCAAAAAGTAACGGGATTTACTAAAAATTAAAATCCAATGCACCAAGAGTTTACAACCTCGTTTTATTCCTTCAACAGCTCAGAAAAAAGTATGTCTGTTAAACTTTATATACTTTCCAGACACAACAATAAAAAATCTTGGCAATTGGAGTAACATAGCCCTCGCAAATTCAAAATACCCGTTACTTCTTGAACACACCTCGTAGAAGAGGCGTGTTTCCATTATTTATAAGTAAAAAATAGTAAAATTTTATCTTGAGAGATAGTCAGAAAGAAATCTCTCAGGAAGATAGGGGGAAAAAGAGCTGACTGTATCATCGACACACCCGTAGACTTTGACGTGACAGCGTATCTTAATTCTAGTCCTTATTCTTATGCATATCCTTTCCCTTGTTCCCTAACCTGTCCTCACCCTTATTCTTATATTTGTCCTCATACTTGTTTTACTCCAAAACCAAATTCTTGTTTTAATCCATGTCCAAAATTGTTTGAATTTCTTTCTTAATACTTGCACCACGTCTTGTCCCAGTCTTTGCACCAATTTTTTTACCTCAATTTTGTCCTAAGTTTGTTCATATTCATATTCTATTCCTTCTTTCAATCCTTGTCCTAATCCTTCTTCAAATATTGTTTAAATTATTGCCCCAAGTGTGTCTAAATCTTTGTCCTTGTCCTAATCCTTTTCCCAAACCTTATCTCAATCCTGTAAAAATCCTTGTCCTACTTCTTATCTTATTTCTGGTCCAAATCTTTCACCAAATCCCTACCCTTTTTCTTACTCTTGTCCTAGTTCTTGTGCAAATTCTTGTCCTTTCGTAGTACTTCTCCTAATTTTATTTTTTTTTCGATGTAAATAAATTATTTGAAATTATTTTTTATTGTTTATGAATTTATATTTATGAATTTCCTATGGTTTTTTTATTTTATTTATGTATTTCTTTTAATTTTTGTTTTTGTTTTTAATTTATCTATTACTTTTGCTTTTGCTTGGTATTTACATTAACTTGGCTTGGTATCTACATTAACTTAACCCCATGAAATATATCGAGAGATAAGCAGTAATGTTGAATTTAGGTTACATAAAGCGGTTCCGTGAGGTATAATGGCTCAATTATTTTTTTTTTTATCATGTGACCGAAAACCTCTCTTTTACTGCAGTACCATACAATTTTCTGTAGCGCCAATAGTCACAGGGTTAAAATGCATGCAACATTTTTGCATTGTTGTTGCATTTTCACTACGGGACACAAACAATTTTTTTATTTTCGTTATAAATTCAAAGAACCATTCTTTGCTGTCGTTAAATAAAGCTTACCGTTGCTGTTCTACAGAGCGAGTTATAATTCCATGCAACAATATTGTATTTTTGTTGCATAAGCTGATATCTTCTTGACAAAGTGACGTTATGATTAATTTTTAAATTTTTGCCGTAAGGTGAAGCCTCTTCTGTGTCGGGAGATGTGCACCGTAAATGAAGTGCTCTACTTTAAATTCTCTGGATCATAGATGAAATTCTTAAAACTTTCTCACAAATCCATTTTATTGTTTATTTGAATTACTAATTCAAGATATTCTCAAGGCCATCAGAGCTTAGGTCAATGCACAGTTAAAGCTTTATTAAAAACGCAGTTGTAATTGGTATAAAAAAATTAGCTTGGCAGGTGTTGAATTTTTGAATTTTTCAAGTTGGACAAATGAATGTTAAAGAAAAAAAAAAAAAAATACAGAAAAAAAAAACAAAAAAATAATAAAAACTTGAAACCACTTTATTAATATTTTTGAAATTACGACACAACAAACAATTTGGCATTTTTGGACATACGATTATTTTTGAAAATTTTCAACTTTTATAAAGTGGTAAAGAGGTTAATGTTAAATTCTGTACCATATACATAAGTAGATCAATACAATAAAAGAAATAAATTAAAATTCGAATAGATGAGAATAAGCTATGAGAGTATATTATGGGTCTGTAAACAAAATTTTCCCATGAATCTGTCGACATAATCGTTGATACGAAGTTGTAATGGCGAACCTTGTTAAACTTGTACGTAAATGCATTATACGAGGGTTGCCTTTTAAGTGCAAATGTTAAGTTGCACCTCGGCAGCATTAAGCATTTCCTCATAAGCCTCATTGGTACTAGCATACATTCGATTTTTCATGAGCATTTAATGAAAGCAGTTTTGCTGATTAAAAGGCAATATCGTTATAACCAACCATCACTACACCGAGAAAAAAAAACAACAATAGTAAAATCACCTAAGCCGGGCATGGGTAAAAAGAATTTGTATGGATATTAAAAACCTATGCTTTTTTCCAAAGAAATTTATTGTTTCATACAAAAAAAAAAAACAAAATTCATCAAACAATGTATTACTTTGGTGAATAAGCATAAATTTTGAATTTCCATATTTTTTTTTTCCACCCAATTCGACTTAGGTTTTTTTTCTACTATTTTTTTTTTCACCGTGTAGAATCAAGCAAGATATACATTGGTATCCACAGCGATATTATATTTCGCAGTATGTTTATATGAAAGCATGATTGTTAATAGTTGTTGTAGCTTTTGTCTTCACTTCACTTTCGTATGAGACAAAATTAATCGTATGAGAATCTCATGAGATTAATATCGTATCTCATGAGATTCTCATACGATTAATTTTTTCTCATACGAAAGCTGTTACGTTCACGGATGCGGCGATTCGGCCCCAGATCTAAGCTTTATCCAATACACTAACCTTTTTATAGTTTATCTCGTTTCATTCTTCTCTGTTTAACATTTTTAGGTAACAGCTGACTTTGATCACATAAAATTAAATTTTTTTGCTTCTTGAAATTAAAAATCTTTTGGTTCTGCCGGCATTGTGAGAGAACGCTTTTACATTGGTAGCTCGAGTGGATCAAAGTGAAAAGTCATGCAAGGCTGTTGATGAGTTGGTGTAGCGGCCAACGAAACAGTCTGTCTACTCTGCTGTATGAATACTATTTTTTTTTATAAGAATTCTGACCAAAGAAAGCCCAAAACTAATAAAAAAAAATTCCGTCAAAAGCACTTTTAACTAAAGCACGTCATCAGATCTTGCGAAAGCATATGTCATCGATTAGAATCACCGATATTTCCTGAAACAATGAAATCCACTGAAATACCGAAATATGTATACGTTAAAGGGGCGAGAGTGCTCCGTTGCTCCTGAAGTGGCTGAGTCAAAACATAGTATGTGACAATAAAGCAACTATTGTAACAATAAAGAAAGAATCGAATTTTTACAGCTTTCTTCTAAAGACCAGTACGACCCATCATATGGCTCAATTTGTAAAAATATGGTTTGGGGTTTTTTTTTTTTTTGTGGGCGATACTATGATATACGAGTATTATGGCAAAATAGGTTTTTTTTTGTGGACGATACTAAAAAAAAAAGGTAAAAGCTTTTACCGTTACTAGAAAATAGTCCTAATTGCAACTTTAATAATCTCGAGTCTTACTTAATTATTAATTTCTCTCCTTCTAGCAAAAGGATTCGCCCTGGGAGGGTGGCTTACGCTCCTCGGGCACCATATGGTCACCACTAATTGGAAAACTCGGCAGCGTTTGGAAGCAACGTTTCTATGTAGCCGATCTGCTGCCCACCTTAGCCAGTGCTGTTGGCATAACGCTACCTGAACACCTCCGCCTCGATGGCCTTAATCTCTGGTCGGCACTCAGATATGGCTATGAATCGCTCGAGCGTGAAATTGTACACAACATTGACGATTACTATGCCTTCTCAAAGGGCAAATGGAAATTTTTACAGGGCACCACAGTGGACGGTGCATATGATAGTTGGTTGGGCACACGTCCAAGCAGTGAAATTGATCCCAGAGCTGCTAACTATGAAGAGATCATACGAAATACTAGTGTTTGGCAACAATTGAGCCCATACCAAAGCAATAATTCGGCGATAAATATAACTAAGCTGCGTCAAGAAGCTGAAATTGTGTGTAAGATCAATGCTGAAAACGATACACGCTGCAATCCGCTCATTGAATCGTGTCTCTTCGACATCGATGAGGATCCCTGTGAGCAGAATAATCTATATGAACGATTTAAGGGTGCAAAGTTTGTGCAGGAGATGTTGGAACGCATACGTTACTTTGGAGAACATGCAATAAAGCCCAGAAATCGTCCAAGCGATCCGGATTGTAATCCAAAATATTATGACTACGAGTGGACCTGGTGGGAGGATTTAGAAAAGGGTGGCAAGTCGGGTGCGAGTTCCTTGAGAACGAATATATGGTGGAAACAACTTGTAAAGTTACTATTCTAAATTATTAAAATTATAATATTGTATATATATATATATAAAAATATGAATAAGTAATAATAAAGTATTCAAAAATTTTAATTTTTTAAGCATCTCTGCCTTTGAAGGTTTTTTTTCTGTCAACTAAAAGTAAAGATATTGAGCACAGCGTCTTTATTTGAGCGACTCAAATATTGTGTTTCGATTCCAACTGTTCACACCCCAAAAGAAAACAAGCAGTCTTATTTATCTATTCTGAGGTTAATCTTTATAACTTAATTGCCATCAATTTTGTCATAAAAAAAAAACTATCTCACAAAAGTTGTATAACTCGAAATTCAGTTACTGACATATTCAGTCTAACCGTGAGCGAGAACTTGACTAGTTATTATAACACGAGTGATTTGATTAAACGTTTTTAAGTACTTTATAAATGAAATTTGTGCAATTTTATTGCTGGTCGAATTCATAAAAACTAAACAAAACCGCAAAAAAAAAACAAAAAAAAAAAAAACAACCAATAAAAAATAAGTCAACTAACTGTAGAACCAGTTGCTCTTTCTTGAAGATTTGCACGTTTCTTTAACAAATATTGTGACGAAATGTTAAGTTATTGACATTGAAAACGAGCTGAAACGCAGTCAAAACGCAAATTTTTTTAATGGTTTTTTACGAAAAAAAAAATTGTGAATAAAACAAGTTCGAAATATTATCAATACTAATTTTTTTAATTTTGATTTATAAATTTCACTAAACCATGCCATTAAGCTAAATACAACTTTAAAAACTTAAAGTATTTCAATAATAGAGGGTGTTTTTTTCAGTCAATACTTACTTGAGAGCGTTATATTTGTCAAACCAATTGTCAGATTGAAAATTGTTGTGCAATTTTTACTCAAGACTACTTGCAATTTTATCGTGATTATATAGGGTGTTTTTTAAGAACTTGAGAACTTTAAATGATAATACAGGACAGAAATATTGTTGCAATAAATTTTTTATTATTACAATCATAATAAATAATGGGAGATAATTTCATGGCATTACTTTTTTATTCATAATTTCCGGCATATGTCCTCCGAGGCTACGAGTTACATAGTCCATTCGATCAGTCTAACTTTTCATTACTTTTTTCAATAAATCTGGGCGAACGGCGTCAATGGTGACTTGAATATTAGCTTCCAATGCTTCAAGAGTTTCTGGTTTGTCGGCATAAACCAATGACTTAATATAGCCTTATAAAAAGTAATCGAGAGGCGTTCCAGACCACTTCTGAAAATAAAGTTTTCACCAAATTGATTTTCCTATAAATTGATGGTTAAGCGGGATGTATGGCAAGCTGCGCCGTCTTATTGGAACGAAATGTCGTCGATGTTTAGCTGATTAATTTTTGGAACCAAAAAAAATTAAAAAAATGACAGCATGGCTCGATAGAGCTCGCCATTCACCTTAACCCCAGCTCATTCCTCATTTCGAAAGAAATAAGGACCGATGATGCCGCCAGCGTGTAAACCGCAAAAAACAGTCACTTTGAATGGATGTAATGGTGATTCGTTATGGTTTTGAATTGAGAAGAGTACATAACAGCACGAATTGCTTGCTCACTAGACTGATTATGTTGACCGTAAAATGGACAAAGTTCTCTATGAACCTCGCGAATAGATTTGTTTTTTTCAAAGTTAATTTCCACAATTTGGAAGCGTTGTTCTAGCGTCAAACGACTCATGATGAATTGTCAAACTTTACTGAACAGAAATGTAAACACAGTTTGACATGCTCAATTGTCAAACAATAGACAACAACCATCGGAACTTCTCATGTAGCTAAAAAAACACCCTATACAACTTTAACAAATTTTTGAAATTTGGTTCCAAAATGTTGGCTCCAAACTTATGGAGTACTTGCAGCATATTACACCCAACATAATCGAATTTTTAAGAACGCTATTCGCCGTATATACACTACACCGTTACGCATAAGAAGGTTGAGTACGGAAGAGAATATTGCATTCGTTCAGGAGCGTTTTGAGGAAGATCCAAATTTATCGATTTAACATCCTTCACAACACCTTGGTATTTGTCCGTCCACTTTATGTAAAGATCTTCGTTTGAAGGCTTACAAGATCCAGCTCGTGCAGGAATTGAAGGCGAATGACTATCATTAGAGTCGTAATTTCACTAAATGGTCCCAATATCAACTGGAATAGGGTCCGCTTTTTTATACGAGGTTTGCCTTTTAAGTTTTGAGCGTGTTACGGCCAATGGTATTCACTATGGAGTCATGACTAATGATTGTTTCTTTCCCCGATTGAATAGCTTGAATTTCTAATGGTTATGGTTCCAGGCGGATGGAGCTATGTACAATACATTAAACGAAACAACTAACTTTTTTTAAAGGAAACATTCGACACAACACATAATATCGCGTCATGGATCAGTAAATTTGTCCCCAAGATCTTGTGATTTGACAACTTTTGATAAATTTATTTAGGGTACACGTAAAGTCACTTGTCTATGCTGACAAACCAACAACAATCGACGCATTGGAAGCCAACATTATTCGTATTATTGAGGACATATCGACGGTGCTTACGAAAAAAACTCCCGACAGAAAATTGCGGCGAAGAAAATCTCTTTTCTTCAAAAGATGTGGCGGAAAAAATCTCTTTTATCAAAATGCGGCGAAAAAAATCTTTTTATTTTATGCTTACTTTTTTCGTGGTAGACAGCGTGATTGACAGCCAACTCGATAGTATCATAATATTCTTTTTGATTTTCATCAAGAGATTATAACTTACTAGCGATCACTGGTGCGCTTTGCTGCACCCATTAACTATAAAAATAATAATAATTGGCGCTGACTGACGCCGTTCATTGTGTGTTCCCACTCCTTAAAAAATACAACGTTGTTAACGTCACACTCTGAAAAGAAATTTTCTTCGGCACATTTCATAAAAAGAGATTTTCTTCCCCGAATTTAAAAAAAACGGATTTTCTTCGGCGCATTTTGTAAAAACAGATTTTTGTCGCCGCAGTTTAAAAAAAAAGGATTTTCTTGATCGCGTTTAAAGAAGATATAGTCTTCGTAGGGACCGTCGATAAATATAACTTATGACTTTGACTATCAAATCAGACCCAGCCGTAGTGGGCATATGACCGAAATTTTGCTTAAAAATTAACTGCAGAATGTATTCTCTCCCCAGTGAACCAAAACTACCGTTTTCAAATTCATTTATGAACCTTTACGGGTCGAAACGTTCATTTTAGGTGCTCATAAATGAACCCTTTTTGTATCGTTCGTCGGACTAAAAGGAATCTCAAAAATAACCCTTATTTTGCTCGGAAATGAATTAAAAAGACTCATAAATTGCAGTTTTTTTCTTCGGAAATGAGTTAAAATACGAACCAGAGAAAAATTATTTTTCGGCAATTGGAAATTAACCCTTTTTGAATCAATCGCCGGATAAAAATGTCTCTCAATAACGAACCTTTTTTTCTTCGGAAATGAGTCAAAAAATTAACAATAGAAAAGTTTTTTTTCGGCACTCGGAAATGAACGCTTTTTGTATCAATCGCCGGGCTGAACTTAATTTACTTTTATAAAAATATCAACAAAGCTATAATTTTTTCCTTTTTATTTCATTTAAGAATTCAAAGAAGAACCATTTATGATTCATTTCTGAATTCATTTATGAACAAATATTATTCATTTACGAGAAATTTTAACCTACTAAAATGATTAAAAAATTATTCCTTTTTGACTCAAAATACGTTTTAAAAGAAGTACTGGTTTTATTTATGGGAAAAGTTTTCAAGAATTTATTCTTCTAAAGCAAGCACTTTTAAGCGACAAAATAAAAAAAAATAATAAAAATCTACCCAAAAACGTTCGCAAAACTCTCACCTTTCGCAAAACCTTCGCTTATGGTTCCGTGGGTCGATTGAATACAAATGAATGGCTATTGAATTCCATTTCAAGTGTTCTGTTCAAAATCGAGTAAGAACTGCCTTAAAAAACACCCTTTAATTGTTAATTGACCATCTCATCATAAAAATAAGAAACTCTCAGCCGTTGTTAACAATTTCAATATCATCTTCAAAATCTACTCTAATTTTTACAACTCATGTTTTATCTGTATCACACTTTTCCTTAAATTCAACACCCGCTACTTGCTCTCATCAGCCGGCTTTAATGTATTGAGTGATCGTCTCTTAATGATCGTTTACAACTTTTTCTATAATAAAGCTGCTGCTGAGCGTGAGCGAATATGGCAACCAATCTACTTAGTCGCATGAGTAAAGTCTCAAAATAATCTCGTTTCGTGTCTTCACTAGCTCTGTATCTGTCGGTTATAAACTTAAACACCTCGGTAAGCAACGTGTTTAAAAACACTTAAAAGCTACGTCGGTCTAAGTAGTTGTTTAGATTAAGCGAAGCAGGAAGGATCAGTGAGTTAAACAAAAAAAAAAAAAACAAATTGATCGTGTGAACTTGAAAAGTATGCGAAAGGATTATTTAGTGTGCGTGAATTTTTGACTTAAATTTAATTGGAAGCAGGAAGAAGCAGTGAAAAAGTGGTTTAATTGATTTAATACTTAAATCTTTTTATTATTGAATTTAAATGAATATAACACGTAAATTCAAAATTTCAAATTAAACTTAATTTAAGTTCTTGAAAGTATGAACAAAATCAACGCAAGAAAGTGAACATAAAAATAATAATTAAAAAAAAAGAAAAAATAAAAACTAGTTAAAAATGTAATTTAACTTTTAAAATTTGCAAAGAATTACAACTTGTAAAAAATCTAGTTAAAAAAAAATTGGAATACATAATGTTTGTAATGATGAGCAAAAAAGTCGCATCTCCATTTTAGTTGTTTTGAGATATTTAGCTTTTACGTTTTTTATCTATCGTTTTTTACACTAGAAGTGGAGATGTGACCATTTTACTTAACATTTTTTAGTAATTTCCAGTTGCAAGTCGGGTTTCTTAGCTTAATATAAATATCAGAAACTCATTCACGATCCCGAATCTGCCCTCATCTCAATTTTGGAATTTTGGCGTTTGTGAGTTACTGTCTTAGGACGGCAGAATAACCAATTTCTTTAGTTTGAAATTTCTAAGGAATTGCTTCACTAATGGCGTTCAAGATGCTGCCGGCCCAACAAAGAGACTTTTTGTCAAAATTATTGTTTATTCTTCAACATAGTCCCCCGGTATATCGACTGGTCTCTGACTGAACCTCGTAAGTAAAAAAAGCGAGGTTTTCAGGAGAAGCAAAAAACTGATTTTTTCCTTAAGGAGAAATATAATTTGGAATCAAATTAGAATTTACAAATTACAAATTAAAATTACAGATTAAAAATTATATATCTTCCTAAGGAAAAAAATCAGTATTGAGCTTCTCCTTAAAACCTCGATTTTTCTACTAACGAAGTTAAGTCAGAAACCAGTCGATATACTTATTCCAACGATTTTCTTTATCGTTGCGATGCCCTTTGAATAGCAAGTTTTCTCAAAATCTCCGAAATACGCTTCAGTTTCCAATTCGACCTGTTCATTTGTCGCAATCCTCCTTTCATAGAGCCACCTGTTTAACTTTGGGAACAGATAATAGTCGCTGGGGGCCAAATCTGGAGAATATGGGGGGATGAGGTAGCAGAAAGCAATGTTTCGATCGATCTGTGAGTTGGATCATTGTCTTGTAAAAAAAATGAGTTCTTTTTTCTTCGATAGATGGGGCCGTTTGGTTGTGATTTCGTTCTTCAATCGGTCTAATTATTGAGAGTAATAGTTGCTGTTGATTGTTTTTCCTTTTCTTAAATAGTCGATGAACAAAATGCCACTTGATTTCCAAAAAAAAAGATGCCAACATCTTTCCGGCCATTTTTTGAGTCTTCGCTAGCTTTAGTGCAATTTCACTGGGACCTACCCACTCTTTCGATTCTGGTGTATAGTAGTGAATACATGTTTCATCCATAGTCACAAAAAATAGGTAGGATTTTGTTTTAACATGTCCAAACATTGTTGGGACGTGCGAACACGTTCATGTTTTTGATTGAATTTTTAACAAACGCGGCACCCATCTTGCAGTCAGCTTTCTCATACCCAAAAAATCATGTAAATCTGAAACCACCAACCCTCTTGATATGCCTACGGCTGTAGCTATCTTCAGCACTTTTACTTTTGGATTGTCCCATACGAAATTGTGGATTTTTCCTATACATTCTGGAGTGGTCACTGTTTTTAGTGTTCCCCCGGCGTGTTTATCTTTTGTGCTGATACGACCTCTTTGGAACTCTGTAATCCAATATTTTACGGTTGAATACGACGGTGCAGATTCTCCATAATATTTATCGAGCTTTTCTTTTCTTTTTGTTTGCACTTTTGTTACACAAAGAGTAATGCTTAATCAAGGCAAGATATTCTTCTTTATTAAATTTTATAACAATGTCAAAAGTTGTTTAATTTAGAGCACTATAACGTCACTATTCATTGACAGATCGAAATGACATTTATAGTGTGTTCACATTAAGGTTGTCACCCGACAAAAATATCATGCTTTTGAAGAGGAGTGGTGGTGCCGTCACTTGAAGACCGACAGCATTTTGAAAGCCCTAGTATAATCAGCATAAAAAATTCAAATAAATTTCCTTTTTTGTCTAGTACAGTAGACGCTCGTAAATTAGAACTACTTTCTTCCTGGGGTAGTTCTAATTTTCGAGAAGTTCTAATTTCCAAAGGTTTTTTTTAATAAAAAGTAACATAAAAGTGCATCTTCGATTAGAAAATACACAAAAAAAAACCTTGGCTTAAAGTTTTTTATTTTTATTCACATAAAAGGAACACAAAACATACCGATATATTAAAATTCATCACAGCTTAAAGAAAAAAAAAATTTACAAAAACAAAATTGGGCTCGCTCAATTCAAACATATTGTTCTCTCTTATTCAGTCGTTGAGTAGACATCAAGAGCGTCGTTGAAGAGAGATATGACAGAACATTCATACGAAAAATTTTGTATGATATGACGACTATGCAATTTTCAGTATTAAAAGCAAACAAAAAAAAAAACGCTCGGAAATTAGAACTGACGGTTCTAATTTCAGAGCGTGTAATGTATTAAAAACGCTAGTTCTAATTTCCGAAGGATTCGAATTTCCGAGAGTTATAATTTTCGAGCGTCTACTTCATCAGGATTACTATCCCTAGCAAAATATATTTTCGAGATAAGTAAAGGAATTAGCCTGGCAAAAATTCATTAGAAAATAAACAAATAACTTTTCGTTCAGCTAGAACTGTCAAAATTTATCTGGTAATGCTTAGTGTTGCCGAGGCACAAGACTTAAAAGGCAGTCCTCGTATTTTATAGAGATTTTGCCTTTTTATTTACATATGGGAGGTAGGCGTAGTTTTCAATTGATTTTGCCAAAATTTTACTAGTAGAGTGAGTATTTGGAATTAAAGATTATCTACAAAATTTCAAGGTTTTTATATTTATTTTTTATTTTTTTAATTTTTTAGCAAATTTTCATTTTTCTGAAGTGACTTGTGCTTTCAAACCACCATTTTTTATATTTATTTTTTATATATAACAGAAAAATATTTTTTTAAACATCAATAACGCACGATTTTTGATTGCTTTGACGGTTTTGACAAAAAAGAAAATCAGTTTAAGCCCTCATATATTTATTAGATTTCTAATAGATTTTCGTAACAGATATTACCCCCTTAAAGCAAGTTTTTTGTTTTTACAATCAGTGTTTGGACTCATTTTTCTATTCAGTAGAATTTGAAAGGCTATTAAAGTGAAAGAGTAGTATGAAGGTTTATGTAATTAAGTGCTTTAGGCCAAGCGTTCTCTCAAATTATATGTTCATTGAACTTCGCTTAGATTTTATCAAGTTTTGTTTTATCAAGAATTAACTCTAATGAATTTTTTTGAAGTTTGAAACTGGAGTAAAATAGAAACCACTTTAATATACTTGGAGTTAATAGAAAGGAGGGAAATATAGAAACCACTTTACTATACCTTGTGGTAGATATTATTTACAAAAATAGTTGGAGCTTAAATAAAACTAAATTATTGCTTAAAATAATTAAAGAACAATTCAAAAGCTTCTCCTCTGAATCACGTTGTGAGTGCCTTGAAATGAAAAGTATTTTTTTTTAAAAAGTATAAGTATTTAATTGGCTCACTGACTAAATTAAACAAGATTTTTTTAATGCTAATTCTAGTACAAGGTTCTAAGAGTACATTGTGCTAATTATTTGTATTCAATACACTATGATTTTTTTATTATATATACTTAGGGATTCGTGAATTTCTTACCATCAGTTATTGGAATTATTTTAATTATTTCAATTATTTCAATTATCATACAAATGTGACGATTATCTAATGGCACATGTTTTAAAATCTTAATATCTAAGATGCCATATTGATGAAAAAATACAAAGATAAGAAAAAAAAAATAATTTTATGGTTTAAATTTTTCATCTGCATTAAAAAATTTGTATTCATAGCGGACAGTATTGGTAACGCCTTTTTCTACCTAAGTTATCTTCATACACTTTTGCACTTTCTGCAGCAGTCGCTGATGCGGTGTTCAAATTCAATGATTCTGCAAACTCAAAGTGTACTCGAAGAAATCCTTTTTAGATAGGATAATTTATTACAAAAACTTTGTCAGTATCATTGTTTTCAGTAAACTTTTCAGTATATTTTGCAGTTATTATACTTTTTTAATTTATTCTTGGATCCAATTTTCACCTGGTAATAGATTTGTAATTAGGATATAATCGTATTGTTTTGTTTTGTTTTGAAGATCCTCTTCGTTCAGCTTCCTTAACTTTACCTTAAGAAATTTTGTCGTTATCCAGCAAATCACTTTCAGACGGTACCGTTTTTATGTATCTTACAGTATGACTTTTCTCTCATAATATTCGGTCATAACATAACTATGTTGGTGTCTTTCCCAGCGAAGAATAAGGAGTTGTATAGTTCATAAGAATGTAGTCTTTCAAGTCACATTTGCCATAACTTTTTCAATGAATAACATTTCTTTAATCGTTAAGCCCTGCAGTAGTCGAGTGCACTATATATTTATGTCATTTTCATATAAAATTTAGGTATGCAACTACTGCAGGGTTAAAGAGAGAATTTATGATTTATCCTCCTGTGATCAATATATAGTTATCCTGTCAAAAGAAATAAAAATAATAATCCTGGTCGTTATTATAATTTTTTTTTTTTAGAAGTGCAAGTTTACGAACATGTCGACTTTAAAAATTTTTACAAAAAAAAAAAAAGCAAAAAAAAAAATAAAAAAAGTTTCCAAAATCCCAAAAACGGAAATTTGAACATATTTTTTCATCGGTGCTTTAAGCACAGCCAGTGAACAACGACTACTGTTTTCGAATTAATTTTTGCATCTTTTCGGGTAGAAACGTTCATTTTCGGCACCCCTAAATGAACCCTTTTATATCATTCGTCGGACTTAAAGGCCTCTCAAAAATTAACCTTATTTTGTTCGGAAATAAGTTAAGAAAAGAACCATAGAAAAGATATTTTTCTGCACTCGGAAATGAACTCTTTTTTAATCAATCGCCGATCGAAAATGCTTCTCAGAAACGAACCTTTTTTTCTTCGGAAATGAGTTGAAAAATTAACCATTGAAAAGTCATTTTTCGGCACTCGGAAATGAACCCTTTTTGTATCAATCGCTGGACTGAATTGCCTTTCGAAAACGAACCTTTTTATATAGAAATGAGTTAATAAATCAACGTTTTTTAATTTTAAATTTTATTTTTGCATAATATTATTTATTATTAAAAAAAAAAATAAATAACTGGCCATTTCAGCCCTTGAAAGGACTTTGACCTAGCTTCTTATGATCAATTGTGTTGTGCGTGTTATTAAGTTTATACACAATTGACCGAGAACCGGACCTACATGCTTAACGCCGACTCCGAACGGCGATGAACGATGAATGTTCTCGTTCTCAAGAAGCTTAACATGGCATTTTGATTACTCTCTGAGGTTTGCCATTGTCTGCAGAGAGGTGGCGACCGTACAGAAAAATTATTTTAATTCAAATAATTTTCTGTCGCTGCTGGGGTTCGAACCTGGGTTTCCAAAATTCGTTGACATAGCGGCCACGCACTTTAACCAACTACGCCACGGACGACACAATTATTATTTATTTATTATTACATTATTATTACATAATAATTTATGATTATTTATTATTACATATCGATAATTTGTATAAAAAGAAATTATTATGATTGAACTCATTTAAGAATGCAAATGACATTTATGATTAATTTCTGAACTCATTTATGAACAAAAATGGTTAATTTACGAGGCATTTTGACCTACTAAAATGATAAAAAATATTTCTTTTTCGACTCAAAATAAGTTTTTTACGAATTTTGCAAAGGAAGTACAGTTTTTTATTTATGGGAAAAGTTTTCAGGAATTGAATCTTCTATAGCAAAAAAATTTTTAAAATGTTACCCAAAATGTTATCAACACTCACTTTACGCAAAACTCACCTTACGCAAACCTTCGCTTATGGTTCAGTGGGTAGTATTGACTTGCTTTGTGCAAAATTTAAAAAAAAAAAAATCGGATACCAAAGTTCTCGATCCTATTTTTGATTTTCCATCCGAAGATGGTTAATATGACGGATTAGTTTTCGCATGATTCTGTCGGATGGAAAATGAAAAACTTTTGATTTTTCTGCCGGTCCATTTGGTATGCGGTATCGTCTTGACCGAATGACCGTTCAACTTGGTACATTTTTCATTTTATTAAAATCGTCCCAAATTTTTTTTTTCGATAGGCCTTTTTCTGGCACTTTAAGAGTTTTCCAAAATAAGTCAAGTTTGAACATACATAACTTTGACATCAGACGACCAGAGGATGTCTATTTTCCAGCGTTTTTCAAGCGTAAAGCGACTAATTTCTTACCGCGGAGGTATGATTCTGCGGGAAACAACTGTCAGTGTCAAAATAACCTATGATATAAAAAGAAACCACTAGAGGGTCCACTCTGTATGAAGAAAATTTTTTATAAATTTTACTTTTATTACAAGACCGGAATATGTATAAAAAATTGCATGTTGGCAACCATGGCAATTTCTAAATTTTTTGATACAAAAATCAAAAATATGTTTAAAGAATTATTCAAGCCACTCCGAGCGAGAAATATTTGTTGTTTCCCTTTTTTTATGATTTTTTCTTTTTTGTGTTTGAAAGGCAACAAAAAGGCACTTTAGGGGTTTTTTTTAAAAAAGTTTAGTGTCTGAATTTTGGTTTTTTTAATTTTTTGCACAAAATAGATCAAGCTATGAGTTTCCACTGAACTCATAGCTGAGATTCGTTACTTTTTTGAGTAACGGTAACTTTTTGGGGATTGTCACTAATCGTATTGACATATTAATAAATTAGGATCACCAAAGTGCAGACATTATCAGACGTTATCATGGGAGGATAAATGAATGAGATTGGAAACACCGTAACGGAGTTACTTTTCACTTGCAGAAATTTTGAAAATTATTAAAAAGGGGCAAGAATAAAAAAACGACTGGGTAAATATAGTATAACTGGGATTGTTATACTTTTGATATAAATACCGTAGAGTTTTGTTTGAACTTTTCGTTAACTTCTCTCTAATACTTTTGTTTACTTAAACACGCATAACTTGGTTGAGGCTTGTAGAAAAAACTAACCTTTTGAATAGTTAGGAATTGCATAATTTTCTGAGATATTTTTGGGAATATTTTTTCCAAACAAAATTATTTTAAATTGGAAAATGTTCTCTCTTTTTAGCCATTTCGTCAAATGTAAAAAAAAGTCTTATACAGCAACAGCTTTTTTTGAGTTCTTCTCAAAAGTACATTTTATGAAATAAAGTCAACTTCTTCGTTTATGACAAGCATAAACTATACAATTTGAATAAAGAGTTGTTTTAAAATCTAAAAGAATCTTGTAAAGAATCAACTCAGAAGGCCCAAAACCTTGAAAAAACTCAATGTTATTGTATTTTTGTTTTTAATTCTTTAAACCAATGAATTAAATTTATAATACTTAAAAGCACTTTATAAATTAAGTATATAGGATATTCGACTTATTACTGTCGAAAAAGCTATGAGCAATTTTTATTGCTGCATTGACATTGAAAAATTCTCTTAAATATGCCAACAATATTCATTGAGCTGTTATCATACTTTTCCATCTGCATTCGAGTCTTTAGCATTCGTACTAATTAAAAGAGAACGAACGTGTTGCTGATGTCTATCACAGCGACTCAAGAACAAATCACGAGAAAATCACCACTTATATCGGATACAAAAAATTATATTGTCAGTGGAACTTCTACTTACTGCATTGTATTTTTAATCTCGCGTGAATTTTGATCAAAAAAAACCTGCACAGTGGGTATTAAAAGAAAACCCAACAATAAAGTAGAAGTCAATGGGTTGGCACGACCGACCACGAGGTTGTAGTTAAGGTCAAATATGGGACAGACACCAAAAGTGTTGCAGAAAACGTGAAACTGGTGGAAAAAGTTTAAAGTGTCGCAGTTGTTTACAATTTCGAATGTATTATTACAACTAACCAACTTGTGGTCAAACTCATTGCTTAAATTTAGAGTTTAAATTGTTTTAAATGCTGCGTCGTTAGACTATAAAGAAAGCTCGTATTTATAATTAGAGGCTATAAAACTATTTTATCATTAAGTAAACTATTTTATGCAATGCATGAGTTATGAGATTGAACTGTTGGTTTTCAACTTTTAATGTAAGTTATTTAAGGTAAAGTTACATAAAATAATTTATATAGTCTTAAGGGGCACTAAGCAAAGTATTTTTGTAAATTTTTAATTCATAGCTCTTTGATAGTTACACAATTTGCAAAGCAAGGCCATTTAAAAAAAAAAAAAAAAATGTTTTTAGAACAGCTTTTTAAACACACATTTTGTAACACGCTTTTCGGTAAAATCTTACTGAGAAGCAACAAGAGTGTTTCGCCTTTTGAAGCTCTTTTACGACTCCCCTTTTAATCTAATAAAAAAGATATGACTAGTAAGCTTTTATTGTCATATAACTAACCCGTATTATAATTTTAAGATTATGTTTCACTCAGGCTCATAAAGTTTTTATTGCTCTTATATCTACTGTTATTTATCTTAATTTATCTTAAAAGTAGGACAACCACAATAATTCTTTCGATATCCTGGTGAATGCTTCCGTATTTTTACCTGATTGTGGAATATTAATATAAGTTATAAAAAATATTCAGTTCTATCAACACTGATTTCAATTATATACATTTTTTTTTTTGTTATATTTCAATTTATTAAAAATTGTTTAATACCTACTTTTTCGTCTTTTGATTTCGGCTGTAGTCGATTCTTTCTTAAGTCTTGACCTCTTCATCCTGGGTTACTACATATATTTCGGGATTAAATATAAAGACCAAATTGTTTTCTCTATTGTTTTTCGAAATATTCTCCTTTATGATTAAGGTACTATTACCGTCTAGAATGCTTAAAAATTACATTTATTCAAAAATTTTTTTCTTAATTTTCTTTATTATATATGGTTATCAAACAGTTTTTATCGGAATTAAACAGTTCTTGAAAATTACGAAAAAAATTGTTTTTTATTTTCTATTAATTGTACTTTTAATAGAGGGCCCTCAAATTTTCTTCTCAAAAAAACTGCTGCATGGCGGACAGTTACTCTCTGAAACATAAAATTCAAAAAGAGTTACAAAAAGGAAGTGCTCTTAAGTGATAGTTTACCAGAAAAATTGAAAAATTATTAAAAATAAAAAAAATGGCGGACATTTGAAATTTTTTTTTCAAAAATCGCCTTTTTTCGACCTTTTTTCAGACTCAAAAATTTTATATATTTTTTTTTGTGGTCAAATTGTGGTAAACTATCACATAGGATATAAAAACAAACAAAATGCTTCAAGGTTTATTAAAATTGGCCCAGTAGTTCCGGAGATTAACCGTCCGCTAGTTAAAAAATGCTTAGCTCGAGAAAAACGCGTGTAGAGTTTTTTTTACACCCGCCGCGAGCCGAGAGCCGAGAGCGCGCTTCAATTGAGTCGTTATATCTCCCCTACGGAGAAATAAAAGTCAATAACTCTTAAGTGACTGGTCCCTTGACAATTCGAATGGAACCTATCACAGGACAGTTCTAAAGTTCTGATATAACTTGTCACGTACAGGTGCTTTGTGGCTGATACCGGGCAGATTTTATTTTATCCAGAACGGGACCAATTAAAAGGATACAAGCGGATACATATCGATTAAAACTCAAAGCTCTATTTGTATCGTGGGGAAATTCAAAGTTGAGAAGAAAAAAAGAAAAATTACATCTGTCACAGAATAAGTATTTAACAATGTGAAGGGCAATATTGAGTGATTGTTTAGTGAACAAATAAAATTGCTCAATGAACTACTCGATAGTTAGGATAGATCACAAATTTATTCTTCTAGGCCGGTCACGGGACAGGTCCAAGGTGACGCAGCAGGTAGCAATTGACCCCTGTCAATGACAACACTGTGTAAAAGTGACCGGTCGGTTTCATATATTGGTGGTAGAATTGGGACTGATTCCTCTCCCTTGGGGACCTATCACTTGATAGGTTTAGAACCGGTTCTTTTTTCCGTAGGGTCGGTACTGGCTTCGAATTTCGATTTAATAATTTAGACAGTTGTTATTGAAGGCATAAAGAATCTAAAAAAATGTAAAAAAAAAATTATTTATTGAAAATTCTAGACGGTAATAGTACCTTAATACATTTTTTCATGCATTCTAAACATTTTTCTTAAACAAAACATAGTTTTTGAACGCATCAACGGATTCTTCTGGCGTCAAAAATCGTTGTCCTTAGTTTGCAGGATCAAAAATAAATCATTGGTTTATCACAGCTTCCCATGACAGTGGCGACCGTGGCAGAGTGCGTTAAACAGCATGTGGACCACTCGATGCCAATGCGAGCCTAGGTTCGAACCCCAGCTAAAGCAACAGAACGAGTTTTTTTTCAGTTGAAATGCATTTTTCTGATCAGACGTCACCTCCCTGCAGACAAAAATTTACACCAACTCGAAATGACCACTATTTAGAATAATCCAATGAAAAAAATAAAACCAGAAATATCTTAAAATTATATAAAAACTGATATCTCGAATGACCCAAAACTGGATTTGTCAACTCTAATAGGAAGGCATAGTTTAAATACTCCTTTAAATTTTTTAAAGAGATTTCAAACTTCTATATCTACACCATTTCCAATTGTAATTCAGAAATAAACGTTTGAAATTCAGAAAAGATCAATTAAAATTCAGAAATTCCATTTGAAATTCAGAAAAAAACAATTGAAATTGAGAAACTCCATTTGAAATTTAGAAAAGATCAATTGATATTCAGATATTCTATTTGAAATTTAGAAAAAAATCAATTGAAATTGAGAAATTACAAAGGTGAATTACGAATCTCCTCAATTTCACATAAAAAGCTTACAGCAGTGTAGACCACAGCAACAGAATTTGTCTCATTTACTCTTTTGTGTCGTAAAAAGTGTCGTTTACCTCGCGAGGGTACTACGTGATCGACACTGGTTTACAGGTATTTACACAAAACGTGAATAAATTGATAAGATCATTCCATATTACTGTGGTTACACGCGTTCATTTCTAGTCAATGTCAATGAAGGCACAAATAATAAACAATGTGAAATCTCGTAACAATCTAAATGAGATAATTTAAACAAAGAAAATGAATTAGAAATGTTAACAAATTCTTACCGGTTACATGGAATCGCTCCGAGTTTATGCAAGAAACCTCAAATAACAGATATCAATGATTATTTTATAAACAATTCAATTTAAGGAGTAATCTAGTGTAGAAGCCAGAATTTTGAGCGTTTTTTGAGGATTCATAAAAATAATAAAAATAATCATCCATTTTTTATGGCTTCATTTATTCATATTTCAAGAGTACATCAAAAAATAAAAAGTTATACGTCGTAGAAGTAGAGAGGGGGAAAGCCTTGTTCCGGTCGTCATGATATCTATCCTTCTGGTCACCTGAGAACTAAAACAATGGATAATTTTTGATCAGTTTAAATGACAGTATCGTATGAACCAGAAAAAGTGGAAAAAATTTTTTTCGCAAAATGATGGCTACTCAAAAACTAAGGTCGATTTTCCTACTCATTTTTTTAATTTTCCCGAATTTTTTAAATATATTTAAAACGAAAAATTTTTAATATTACTAGTTTTCTAGTTTTTATTGGTTTATACTATAGAGGAATATATAAAGAATATTCATGTCAAATTTCAAGTAATTTGGTCGACTGGAACTTGAGATATTTTGTCAACCGCATCGAAACAAGTGGTTTCGAGAAAAACGCGTTTATATTTTACGATCCGCCCAAACCGGTTTGGGTGCTACGTTACTCAAATGACTATAACTTTAAAAATAATTCGAAAAATCCTTTTAGGGAGATATTCTTGAATATTTAAACTATCTAAATATGGAAAAAAATGTTAGATTTTTTCAAATATCTAGACTAGAATACCCCCTTAATACTAATCACCAAATTATTTTTAATATATCGCCAATTTCACATTGAAGTGTAATAGCGATTCAACGAATCATCTCCAATTTGGCTCAAATTTTTTTTTCTTGGATTGATTTATTGATTAGAAAACCAAATCTGAAGTTATATGTTTTTGGAATAATTTTTCGCGGTCAGAATAGGGTATATTTTGAGACAACTTAACTCAGTCAATTTAAATCCGGTTTTCGTAAATAGGGTATCATTGAAAATGACACTTTGTCTATTTTAAGAAAAACTATAAAACTTGAAAAAAATTAAAATAAAAATTTACAGTAAGTTGGCATATTCTTAATTTCAACCAAACATTCACAACTATTTCCTCACACAAAAAATTCATCTTATTTAAGTAGGTAATATTCTCGAACACGATTTAATAGAGCTTCCTCTTCTTTACAGTAAACACTCCAGTTGATATCGCAATTTAATTGCAATCTTCCGGGAAAAGCAACAAAAAAGAACAAACAACAACAAAAACAACAACAACAAAAATAATGTTGAAACTGTCCGTTGAATACCTTCTGAAGGTGAAGGTGTTCTTTCATCTGACATTGCTTTTACTTTTATTGAGTAAAGCAGCGCCAATAAAAGCAAAACTGACGACAGACACCGGCGATGGAGAATTAAAAACACCAGCACAAAAAGAGCAAAACCAAAACCAAAAACAACATAAATTTCAGCAGAAGCAAAGTGATAAGCCGAATATTGTGATCATACTGATTGATGACATGGTAAGTTCTGGTTTCACACGAAGGCAATTACAGAATGTTAAGGGTGTAAATGATTCAAATGAAAATCTCCGCGAGTTTTTAAAAATTTAGTTTGGCATTTTTTTACAAAAACTATTTAAAGAGTATCATACCTAACCCAAGCAACAGTTAATGATTTTTTTTTTTTGTAAAATTTAAAAAAACAAAATATTCAATTTTCACAATTTCAATATATATTCTCACAAATTTTCATTCCTGAAAATATTTTATAACCCGTCTTTCGCCGAGGCGAAGCGAAAACGATACTTTTGGAAGATATTTAGGCGAGATTCATTTTGCGCGAAAAGAAAGCTATTCGCTATCGTTACTTCTAGGGGATATATTTTATTTTTTCAAAATCAAAACATTACAGTTTCACCCCTTTTTTCGTCTAGGCGAAGAAAAAGCGATATCATTGAGGCATTTTCAAAAAGTAACTGTTTATTTTACAACAACTTTAAGCATTGTGTTATTTTTCTTTTTGATATTTGGCGTTTGATTCGCTTATATCTCTTCTGAGTGATGAAAAGAAGAAGTCAGAATAAAACTAAGCAGTAAATATTTTCCTTATTTCTAATAGTGCTAAAATTTTCAATTAACTAACCGTTATTTTGAATTCATGTAGCACATACAGTATATCTTTATTCTCTCTTCACAAACTGCCACCTAATATTTCCAAAACGAATTTAATTAATTATAAAAATATCTTATGTCCCCTTTACACGACGCCTTTGTGTGCCTTCTTCGTTTGTTAATTACATGGTAATTTTTTTTTAAATATATCCAACTGCACATCTCCACAAATACACATGTACACATACTCTCTCACACTCTCTCTTACTTTTAGGGCTACAATGATGTCAGCTTCCATGGTTCCAATCAAATTTTAACTCCCAACATAGATGCGCTCGCCTATAATGGAATTATACTGAAACGTCATTATGTGCCCAATCTCTGCACGCCGTCACGTGCCGCTCTACTTACCGGAAAGTACCCGATTCACACAGGTTCGTAATATCAAGCAAATCCATTTTTAATTAAATGCAACTTTCTTTATGATTTTTCGTTTACCAATTGCGCTGCCTTCAATCACACACACACACTCCCACCACCCACCATCCACTGATGCAGGCATGCAGCACCATGTGATAATCAACGATGAGCCCTGGGGTCTGCCTCTGCGTGAACACCTGGTTTCGGACGTGTTTCGCGATGCGGGCTACTCCACCAACCTGGTTGGCAAATGGCATTTGGGCTTTTGGCGCAAAGAAATGACACCAACCATGCGTGGTTTTGATCATCATTATGGTTATTATTCGGGCTACATTGATTACTTTGACCATACGCATCATATGTTGGTGAGTGTTGGTGGCATCACCACCAAACTGGGTAACTTTGTCTTAACTGATTCTCATTATACAGAATCGCAACTATTCGTCCGGCGTTGATTTCCGACGCGATTTGAAACCCTGGCACGAGGCCAACGGCACCTACGCCACAGAGTTGTTCACACAGGAAGCAGAGCGCATCATAGAGCAACATAATGCAGCGAAGCCGCTATTCCTGCTAATGAACCACTTGGCGGTGCACACAGGAAATGAGGACAACCCGATGCAAGCATTGCAAGATGAAGTTGATAAATTCGGGCACATATCTGACCCAAAACGTAGAATCTATGCGGGTAAGTGAGCAAATAATGATCTGAGAAGCGTTTAAATTGCTGGTCTTTAAAAATGGAGCTAATTTTCAAAGAAAATCGTATTTATAAATTTGGTTTTTAGATTCTTTCAATCGCCGTATATATATATATAGCTACCCAGAACAATAGACTGACCCAACATTTAAATATTTATAACGCCTAGTTCCGCTTTTAAGTAAATGTCGGTGCTTAAAACTGAGCGTGCGTATTAGCCTGTCCTTTTTTCTTGCCCCAAAGGGGTAATCCTACAGATTTTGGGGCGCTGACCTTCATGAAGTTGGTTATTTGCATACAATTTGCCAAAAATAAAATAAATCCATCTCTGCGGAAGGAGTTTTCCATCTGACCAAATCGGTTCAGACTCATGTTGCATTTGAAGAGAGAGAATATATGGTAAGGCAAGTTATCTGTGCATCGTTGAATGAAGTTTTTAGTAATCAATGGAATCATTGAAAAATTGATACATTACGCGAGAGAAATATATTTTCTGAAGGTTTCCGGTGTCACCGTTCATGAAAAATATTGAAGACTAGTAAAAGTTACCATGACATCTTTGTCCTTAGCTTAATTATGATTCATTACCACTTGATTATTTACCTGTTGCTCACAACCGTCGGTCGGTTTTGGTCTAGCCCAATACCAAATTTCTGCTATGCACTTACTGGCGTCAGTTGGAAACACCAAGCTTCGTCAGGTTATCCAACACTTAGTCCTTCCAACAGAGATGTGGGCGGTCCTTTACTGCGTTGACAACCACTGGGTACCGAATCAAATATTTTTTCCCTGGAGCATCGTTTTTCATACGCCTAGAATGGCTCAGCCAGCGAAGCAGTTAGATTTTTATTCGCTTAACTATGTTGATGTCGACGTAAAACTCGTAGTTCCATCGAATTCGCAGATTGGACCGAAGATCTTACGAAGTATCTTTCTATCAAAGGATCCCAAAGTTTTTCATCAAAACTCTTCAACGTCCAGGTTTGTGTTGCATCAATAGGATGGGCACGATTAATGACTTATAGAGCGTGAGTTTTAATCGTAGAGAGTCGAGTGCTCTGCTGCTCAATTGCCTACTGAGTCCAAAGTAAGGCCTGTTGGCAACAGCTATCCTTCGTGTAATCTCAATGCTGACATCGTTGGAGGAGCTTATGCTGGATCTCAGATAGACGAAGTCCTTAACAAACTCGAAGGAGATGTTGTCAACTTTGAACTGGTACCCAAAACGCTGGTGCTGTTTGTTTGTTGCACAAGGTTTTTCGTCTTATCTGCTTCACTGCGACTCAAACCTTTCTGCACTGACTGGATATCATTAGATTACGCTAGTAGCTAACGCTCTTGCAAAATATCGTACCACTACGTCTCAGATCATCAGCTCGGTTGATCTTTTCCATCATAAGGTTGAAAAAGTCGCATGAAGTACCTTGTCTGAAACCTCGTTTGGTATCGAATAGAGCTGTGCTGCTGGTGTTGCTCAGTGTCATTTTGCAAAGTCGGGTGAGCTTTGTAGGAATACCAAATCCAGACACGGTGAAGTACACTTGATTCCTTATTTGACTGTAGATGGCGGCTTTGTAATCGACAAAAAGGCTGAAAACGTCCAATTGGGAATTTATCACAGCGAGATACCAATGCGTCGACATACGTATATATCTCGGAAGTAAGATATTATCAAGTGGTTCAGAGTTTTCAAAACATTTTAATTTGTGTAATAAATTAATAGTAAATAGATTGGTTCTCTAAAATAATCAACTACGCCCCAGAATCCAGAGACCTTTGTATGTGTATAGACCTATTCACTTTTCGAGCAAGCAAAAAAACGTCATTACAATTCATCCCAAATTATGCTAAGGAGCTGACGTCTATCAAGTAGTAAAAATATACTTCTCTATAACTGCCACGCCTACTTATTGGTTTTACAGGATTTACCAATTTAATTATTTCTTCTTCGTTTAAGTTTCTTATTAATTTTTTTTTATTTTTGCAGGCATGATATCCAGTCTGGATGAAAGCGTTGGACGCACCATGCGTGCTCTCGCGGATAAGGGAATCCTCAACAACACCATCGTGTTAATGTACTCGGATAATGGCGCACCCACCGTGGGCATCCATTCCAATTCCGGTTCAAACTTTCCATTCAGAGGGGTACAATTGCACACAATTTTCACAATTGACAAGTTAAGAAATTTTGTTCTTCTCTTCCTTCGTATAGCAAAAAGAATCACCCTGGGAGGGTGCATTACGTTCGGCCGGAGCCATCTGGAGTCCATTGCTGAAGCAGAAGAGCTACGTCTCTGACCAAGTGATACACGCAATAGATTGGCTGCCTACTCTGGCCTCGGCAGCAGGTATTCGCTTGCCTGCTAAGCTTAAATTAGATGGTGTCGATGTTTGGGATATGTTAAGTTACAGACGCTCTCCACAGTCACGACGTCTACTGCATTCGCTGGACGATATCAGTTGGTACAGCTCCTACATGAGTGGCAATCTTAAGTATGTGAATGGCACTACTTTTGCTGGCGACTACGATGGTTGGCTCGGAGATATACCTATGGAGACAGAAGCGGATCCTTTAGCCGCTTACTATGTGCAGCATGTGCTCTCATCCACTGTCCACGAAGTTCTAGGTGATTACAGCTTAAGCAACGCTCAGTTGGAGAAACTACGTCGTGAGGCTACAGTACGCTGTCCCGCTAGAGCAGAGGATCCAAATCTGCCGATCTATCGCTGTGAGCCGCTGAAGGAACCTTGCCTATTTGATCTCGAGCAGGATCCCTGCGAGCGTTATAATTTGGCAAGACTTGATCCTTTGCAGGTGCAGCGGTTGCAACAAGAGATTGATCAGTTGCGCTTAAGCGCTGTGCCGTCTGTCAGAGTTCCATTTCCCGATCCCTTATGTGATCCGGCACGCTTTAACGGCACCTGGCAGTGGTGGTACGGTACGGGAAACAGTGCCAGTACAAAATATTGTGCGTCCAATTATCTGACTGTGAGTTTACTGTTGAGTAGTTTTGTGCTCTGGTTTGTTAGTGTAATTTTTTGAGACTTTTCAGAAGCGTGAACATAGTAGAAAAGGTAACCCTAAACTTCCCTGTTTAGTGGACTGAACAGTGCTGGACAATCTTAGTGTAGTAGAGAAGAGCTGTTGTGTGAATCTAGGAACCAAATGTGTAATTTTTATCAAATTATTTAAATATTTTTTTTCAAAATTAAAAATGTAGTTTACTTTCCAAACAAAATTCTACTCTTGCATTCATTTAAATTCTAATTTTAAATCCCAGAATATAGTGTGTATAAGAAATAAATGAGTTGGGGTGAATTACATTACCTACAGTTTTGAAACAAATCATTGCGAAAGAAGAGAAGGTTAAATAATATTAAAAGTCAACCTTTGATCAAACCTCTACACCCAGAGTTGGACAATACGGCAAAAACGACATAAAATAATTAATAATAGAAAAAAGAATCTAATTTTTTAGACGTTATAGGAAATGCTCTTTCTATGCCTGTGTCTGATATCTGACATTAATTTTTAAATTCTTTTTTGTGGTCTTGAAATGAGACACAAAATTTAAAAGTCCTACCCAGATATAATGAGACATCGTTAGTGTACGAAGCACATTAATTCATTACTTATGAAGCACATTATCAAAAAAAAATCTTATCCACTTACGTTTGGTCTTTAGATTTTGGGAATGCATATTTAACTTACAAACCTTACATTGACTCTTAGGTCGATTCCCCCACAGAGGTGAAATATTTAGTCAATAGGCAACTTAATGGAGGCTTATGAAAAAAAATCAGTATTTTCTTTGAAAAAAATTAAATAATCAACAGAAGATTCTCAAGGTACACAAACAAGAGACTTTCAGAGTTTCTCAAAACATTAAAAACGGTGCTAATTTACATTTACAAAAATTTCTTAAGTAGTATTTTTTTACATTCTGTTCATACACAGATTTCTATTTTATAAGAACAGTTATTAAAATATTTTCAATTTTTTTTTACTTATTTTGCAATTAAAAACAAAAATTATAAGGGGTATTCAGGATGTATATTTGAAAAAAGAAAACAAAAAAAGTTAAGAAAATACAGTACGTTTAAAATACAGAACTTGAGATTATCAGATGAGGTAAACAATTATCAGATGAGGTAACAAAGTACATTATAAATATTTTAGAAAATATTTTCATTGGTAATATTGCCCAGACAATTACTGAGCATTTTACAATTGGTTTTAAGACGATTTTCCCCAACTTTTACCTCCTTAAAGAAAGAAAACCTTATCTTTCCCCGTGAAGTTTAAATGGGGTCCCTTTTAATTTCCAAACTTTGAACATCAAATCTCAAAACTTGAGATTTACACGCTAGAACTTCAAAAAATTATAAGTAAGATAATTTTTGAAATTATTTGGTGACTGAAGTGTCTTTTTGTTTAAAATAATATGTAATTTTAAGAAATGCAAAAAACCGAACTTTGATTGCGGGAAGATAAGGTCCCTGTTCCTGTGTAACATCACATACAGTGATGGAAAAAATAATAGAAACTTGGCTTGTATGTTTTTCTTTTGTTTGATTAATTTTTTGTGTAATGAATTTTGTTTTCAAAGTTTACATATGACTTAAAGATTAAGAGAATATATATCAGAATATAAAAAAAAATCAGATCATGCAGTTCATAAAACAAAAAAATAAACATTTCATTTATTGTCCTTGGAAAAAATAACAGAAACAAAAGACTCATAACTAACATACTAATACTTTTTCTTAAAATCTACCAAATTCATACTGAAACTAGTTTAACTTAAATATTTTGTTGTGGCACTACTCTTTTTTAGAACTTCAATGCACCGACGGGCCATGGATCCCACCAGTTTGTCACAAATTGAGGGATTATTTGGATACCACTCATCCTGAACTTTTTTCCACAATTATTCTGTGGATTTATAGCCAGCTATTTTCTTCTTTAAGATTCCTCAAAGTTGTTCAATTGGATTAAGGTCTGGTGACTGCGATGGTCATTCTAATAAATTAATGCCATTGTCCCGGAACCATTTTTTTGCCAGTTTCGAGGGTGTTTGGGGTGGTTATCTTGCATAACCACACATTTTAACTGAATTTCTCCATCGGAAAATGTCAGCGTTATGCTATGTATTTAATATATTTACATAGTCTGTGGCTCACCTTTACGTTTTACCACCACCATGTTTAATAATTTTAACTGTGTGCTTCGGATTATGTGTAGTATTTTTTGGGCGTCTTACATGAGGCATTCCATCGGATCCGAACAAATTCAGCATTATTATGTCTGGTCATAATTTTTTCGTATCAGATGATTTCTTGAAAAAGTTACTCTATTGCGAATTTTCTTTTCTGCTCAAGTATATCACTTTTCTTGCGGAATGTGCTCTCAAATCATTTTCTTTCAATCTATTCCGTATTGTGTGACTACTTGTGCATTTGACACTTTTATGGGATCTTCCGATGAAAGAAATTAGTTTGTCGAACCAATAATACGTCAAACTTTGCATAGGTTGCTCCTTTTCTGTCTCGTTTTTCCTTCTTTGGTTCAAAATTAATAGCAGAATACATTTTTTTTTATCTTTGAATACTTTAATAACCCAGCAATTTGACAGTTTATTTTGTCTTCATTTTAATATTCAAATGAATTGACGCTCATTATCTGTGCAATGCACTCCACTTCCCATTCTAAACAAAATACGTGCAAAAGGTAGAATATACACAAAAAATTTTAAATTTTTTTCAATACTAGATTAACACTTTCCAAACGGTATTTGATTACAACTGTTTAATACTTGTATATTCAATATTATTAACAAAAGTAGAATGCGTTTCTAATTTTTTTTTTCCAATACAAAATCGAGTCCACTGAATTAAGGGTTTGCACCACTGATATTTTTACCGAATTATGCGTTAAAACTTAAACAAAATAGAATACCGAAATTCAACTTTTGTGTACAGTGGGTTACATTCATATAGTTTGCTTTAAAACTTAAAAGCATTCTTCGAAACGTTAAAGTGCTTGCCGTTTCTATTATTTTTCCATCACTGTATATTGTATTAAAACAAAATTTTGAATATTTAATATTTTGGTATTTAAAGATAATAAGGGCTACAATAATCTGATATGATAATTTTAATGCTCAACTAAAAACTATAAATCATATATTTCGTATAAAATTATATATAACACATTTAAATAACATCTTGAGTACCCCTACTAAATGGTAAATGAAAAAGTGTATGATACTGCTAATTGCTTATTTCTTAACGTTAAACTTTCTTTATGAACCTTGTAAAAAACTGCTTTGGTTTTGCTTCCTGTACATTTCCATATCATATTTCAATTGGTCGAAAGTCGATTAAATGATATTTGATATTTGATATTTGGTATTTGATATTTGATATTTGATATTTGATATTTGATATTTGATATTTGATATTTGATATTCGATATTCGATATTCGATATTTGATATTTGATATTTGATATTCGATATTTGATATTTCATATTTGTTATATATAATATTTGATATTAAATGTTTCATATTTCATTTTAATTTTATGTTATTTGTTAAAATTCACATTTTTTCACAGTATTTTTACTTAATTTCACTATCCGTCCCAGTGAACAAATTGTAATTATTTAATATCTTTTTTATTTTTATTTTTATTTTATTTTTTTTTTATATTTATCCATAAATAAATATAAAATACTAATTAAAAAATGCCGTAAATAAAAAAAAACCCTTTCTTTGGTGGTATTAAAGTGTTAAAACTGTTATAAACACATTTTCACAAATTTTAAAGAAAACTGTTTGTAAAATGTATATAAACATAAATACTTTTCCTACTCTACTTTTCTTCTTAAGCATAATTTCCAGTTATTTCTAGTTTTGTAAGATAGTTATTTCTTTGTCTTGTTTTTTATTTATTATTTTTCTGTCATTGTACATTTTTTATAAATATTAGGAGTATTTACAATGTGGAGCATTTGGTCTGGTACAGTGTATTTGTAGTATATTTCATATTTGTTGTACGCTTATGACATTCACAAAAACAAAATACATTGAATTTTCAATACAAAACATTATCAAATATTAAAACAAAAAAACCCTATTGTGTAACAGTAAAATTCGTTTTATTTGAAAGAAAAAAATATCTGACTAGAAGTTTCCTTGACAATGTGAAAATAAATAAGCGAATATAAAAAATACATCAATTTTCTAGAGTATTTGTAAAATTACATGTTGTACATTTTCAAAAAAAACACACAACAAATGCACCACATCGTGAAAACCCCTTTTATTTTTTTGTTAAATTCAAAACTTTGCTACATAATATCTTATCAAAAAGAGTTTTTTCAATTGTATTTAAAAAAAAAAACAAATAATATTCTACTTGCTGTTTTATAGCTTTGTGAACTTGCTTCTATCTTATTTTATGCTTAATATTTTATCCTTGGGAACAAACTGTTATTACATTAAAAACACTGTTATATTTTTCTGTTTTATTGTGTATTTATTATTATAAAAATTTACTTTTCTTAAATTATTATTATTTTGTTATAAATAAACATTTAAATTAATAATAAACTTTGCACTTAAACGACAAAAAAAAAAAGTACAAAATTTTATTAAAAAAAAAAAACAAAAAAAACTGTATAAAACTGGAAAATGGACGGCAACAGTTTTAAACTTGAATCTGTATTAACCCGCTTATCAAATATCATTTTCTCTAATTATAACAACTACAAAATAGCACGCAATGAAACAACAAAAATTGTGTTACAACGTTAATAATACTTTTTCTCTTTTAAATGAAAGCGCGTGTAATTTTACCAAATTTGATGTAAATTTACGTAAGAAGAAATGAACGTACGTTTTGACAATAATTAACATGAATAAGATTTTTTTAAATAGATTCGGTTTTTGTTTTTTAGTTTTGTACCTTCACTTAAATAACGCGTAGTTTTGTGGAGTAGAGTGCAGACAACGACTATTCAATCATGTTGAACAATAGACAGGAGAATATCATGCCAAATATCTGTAAGTTTAAAGAAATATAACGTTTATAAGTTAAAAATATTATTTATTTAGAGATATTTTTACCATAATAATAGCCACGCCCACACCCGCACCACCAATCATTGCCGCATGATCGCGTATAAAGTTCGTTGCCACATACAGACAACCCTGACTGTAGAGATTAGTTATGGTTGGAAAGATTGTGCATTCCTTGCGCTGTCCACCAAAAATTTCCTGACAGCATGATTCGGGAATCGGACCAAAGCGATTCCAATCATGCCAAGAGTCAACGCCGCAGCATTGAAGGCGATATTGAGTCTGATCCCAGGCTTCGGTGATGGCGCGTCGGCTGCCATACAGACCGATTGTAGAGCGCATTTCCTAGTGGAAGAAGAAATGAGTACGTTATTGAAGAAACTTGATATGATATTGATAAGAAATTAAAATGGAATTGAAATAAAATTGAAATGAAATTGAAATGAAATTAAAATTGAAATGAAATTGAAATTAAATTGAAATGAAATTGAAATAAGATTGAAATGAAATTGAAATGAAATTGAATTTAATTGAAATGAAATTCAATTGAAATGAAAATTAGATTGTAATTGAAATGAAATTGAAATTAAATTGAAATAAAAATTAAATTGAAATGAAATGAAATTGAAATGAATTTGAAATGAAATGAATTTTAATAAAATTGAATGAGATTGAAATTAAATTGAAATGAAATCAAAATTGAAATGAATTTGAAATGAAATTGAAATGAAATGGAATTTAAATTTAAACGAAATTGAAATGAAATTGAAATGAAAATGGAATGAAATTGAAATGGAATTGAAATGAAATTGAAATGAAATGAAATCGAAATGAAATTGAAATGAAAATAAAATTGAATTGAATAAAATTAAAATAAAATAAAATTGAATGACATTGAAATTAAATTGAAATGAAAATCAAATTGAAATTGAAATGAAATAAAATTGAAATAAAATTAAATGGAAATTAAATGAAATCGAATGACATTGGAATTAAATTGAAATGAAATTAAAATTGAAATGAATTTGAAATAAAATTGAAATGTAATTTAAATGAAATTGAAATGAAATTGAAATGAAATTGAAATGGAATTGAAATGGAATTGAAATAAAATTGAAATGTCATTGAAATAAATTTTAAATGAAAATTTAATTGAAATTGAAATGAAATTGAAATTTAATTGAAATGAAAATTTAATTTAAATTGAAATTGAAATGAAATTGAATTGAAATGAATTTGGAATGAAATGAATTTTAATAAAATTGAATGACATTAAAATTAAATTAAAATTAAATTAAAATTTAAATGAATTTGAACTGAAATCGAAGTTAAATTGAAATGAAATTGAAATAAAATTTAAATAAAATTGAAATTATATTGAAATGCAATTTAAATTTAATTGAAATGTAAATGAAATGTAATTGGAATGTAATTGAAACGTGATTGAAATTAATTTGAAGTTATATTAAGAATAAATTCAAATAAAATTCAAATTAGAATGAAATAAAATTGAATTAAAAATTAAAATTAAATTTAAATTTAAATTGAACTGAAATTGAATTGAAATTGAAAAGACATGACTTATATTGAAATGAAATTGAAATCAAATTTAAATCAAATTGATATGAAATGGAAATGACAAAGAAATCATTACGAAATGATATTGAAATTGACAAAAATAGTTCATAATTAAGCCAAATTGTATCGCTTTTACCTGTCTCATAGTTTGTTGCACCTTCTCCCGGAAGACATAACCCAGTATGCCGCCAATTAGCATCGTCACAAATACAAGAAACACGATTATAAAATACTAAAAAAAAATTTGAAAGTAAAACCAGTCAATGTTGTTCGAATCAAAAAACAAAGAAAAAACAAAATCATTGCTACCGAAGTAGTTTAGCAACTTACGGTTAAAAGCAGGCACTTGACTTCTTTGCCCGCGCCTACACAACCCAAAAACGACAGCAAACAGATGCTGATTGACGTCACGATCAACACATAGACAGCGCCGGAGAAGAGATTCGTGCCCAGTAATTCATTCAAGAAACTGCGATCGACGAGCGTCCAAACACTGAGACAAAAAACTGTGGCACCACCAATCTGCAAGAGAGCCCCAAAAGAGTGTCAATATGACACACTGCTCCTGAAGTAACTTCAAGTTGACCTAAAATGGCAACGTTAACTGAATGTCTCCAAGTGTTTGTAATGTTTTTCTGATGAAATATCATTTTGAATTAAAATCCCAGCTGATTTCTTTTTGAAAATATCTCAATTTTTGCATTTTAACGTGATTGAACCACCTTGTACATTAGACAGCGCAATATATTCAAATATAAAAGTGTTTATATATGTATGTATGTATGTATATATATATATATATCATATACCTACGTGTGTGTGTGTGTGTAAAATATTGAGAATCGGGATATTGTTTCCACACCATCTACTGAGATAAATATCGTGGCGCGTTTTTTTTTTTTTAAAGTGGTATCCCCTGTAGGCCTATTCCACTATCCCCACAATATGCCACAAGCATATCTATCTATCTATCTATCCCGTCCCGTCCATAAATTACGTAATCACTTTTATACTTAAATTGGGTCAAATTGGACAGCCTCTAAGAAATATACATCTATCATTTATTACAAATGTTGCGAAGTAAATGTCACTGCAGTATTTTTTAAGCGACTTGAGTATGATGAATCTTCAATGAGATTAATTTTCAATCTCTCCCAAAACTTGTTAAATTCCCTGTGAATCGACTCTCCAGCCGGAATGATCCCCATTGACATTCTAGCAGATGAGATGAGGAGAATTTACCAAAGGAGATCCACATTGCCAACGGAAGCTAACGCAACCAGGATGATCAAAGAAGAAGAAAGAACACGATCTATGGACCTATGGCAATCTCGGTGGAATAATTCACCAAAGGGTAGATGGACTCACACCCTTATACCATCAATCGATGTATGGATAAGCCGTGCATAAGGAAACTGCAATTACCACTTAACGCAGTTCCTCTCTGGCCACGGTGGATATCGTAGATACATTTTCCGACTTGGACACGATACATCTCCTTATTGCCCGGAGTGTCCAAACCAGGAGGAAGACGTGAAGCATGCAATATTTGACTGCAGTCGTTTCACGGAACTGCGAGGAAATCTACCAAGTCCAGAATTGCTTATAGAGCGGATGGTGGATTCAGTAGAATATTGGATGCATATCTGTGCACTCGTCAAGAATGTACAAGGTGAATTGCGGAGAGCTGAAACTGAAAGAAGATAAGCAGGAACAACAGAAACACCGGAGTAGCATAAATTGCTTGCCAGCCCCACGAAGTAATACCTAGTGGCAGTCCCGTGGGGAGAGTGGCGAAAGTGTGCAGGTTGTGGTTTAGTACGTAGGCGCATACCTGAAATTTTAGTAAGGAATGCGAATCGTGCAATGCCACTGGCACGGGCCACGGGTATCTATGAAGATTACACATCCCTTTGGCGCATCAAAAAAAAAAAAAAAACGTAGGTATAATATATATGTAAATATATATAAATATATATAAATATATACAAACATACATCCATACATATATAAACACTTTTATACTTGAATATATTGCGCTGTCTAATGTACAAGGTGGTTCAATCACGTGAAAATGCAAAAATTGAGATATTTTTAAAACGAAATCAGCTAGGATTTTAATTCAAAGTGATATTTCATCCGAAAAACATTACAGACACTTGGAGACATTCAGTTTACGTTGCCATTTTAGGTCAACTTGAAGTTGCTTCAGGAGCAGTGTGATGAGAGTATCAATATTATGAGAGATAAAAGCTCAAGTTCAACTTACAAATATTATTAAATTAGATACGAACAAGCTGTATTTGACAAACTGTCCACAGCCATCCATACGTGAACCGAATCCCATGTTGTCGTCCTGCAGAATAAATAGAAAATAATTTTAAAATTATTTAATTATTGTAATTAATGTAAGAAAATTATTGTTTAGTTTTAAAATATTTTATTAAAATATATACTTAAAATATTTTCTAAATCTTTCGCAATGTTGAAAATTGTCTTGTCTTGCAATATTATTGCTCTGACCTCAAAAACCTTTTGTCTAAACTTTTGTTTTTTATTTTATTTAATACTAGAGATAAAAATTCAAAGCTTTATATGTTCCCGATATACAACACTTTGCGCTTGAGTGTTAAATAAAGCTCTTTGTTTGTTCAATATGTGATGCATTCGTTGTGCCTTGCAAATTTAAATTTGACATTAGATAATATCGATTAGATAATTAATCAAACTAATTGAATTCTAGAAAAACTTGTTTGACACCAACCGGAATCATGACAATCAATAAATGCTCTGTAATTTTTAAGAAACTTTATGGCAAACAAATGCAGCTGATGTTAAGTTTGATGAAATTTGTGTTGCCAAGTCATGATCGATAGTTTAAGTACGTTAACATCCTTATTAGGGGATTTCACAGAGCAAAATTAAAAGCTTCTTATATTGCCAAGTAAGATAAAGAGTGATGTGTTTATTATTAAATTAAGTGAATTGGGTTCGATAAATAAAAAAATTTAATCTTAAGACCATTCTTTAAAATAAGTTAATTTTGTTTTTAGGAAAATATGGTGATAAATTCTGATACTGAAATTATTTAGTATTTATTTTTAATTTATTTAGAATATTCCATATTTTTTGGTGCGGCCGAAGAAAGAATTATGTCGTGTCGGGGAAAACGTTCGCAGGAAGATTATTCCTCAATTTTCTTGTGCGACCGAAGAAAGAAGAATATAAGAATTATATTTTGGGCACCAAAGCAATATGGTCGGCTTGAGTATGGTGGGCCGCCCTAGTAGTAACAACAGTTCCCATAGTAATGCATATACAGAAGGCTAAGGCAACCAATATTGCCTTATGCCCAACCATATGCCCAAAAGAGTTCAGAGAGTATTAAACCAGAGTTCATTCCCTATCAGATGCCATGGTTTCATTAACAAGGTGATCGCGAATTTTGCACTCCTCTCAAAAAAAAGAGCACTATAAATTTTTTTTGAGAGATTTGATCTGTCAAAAACAAATTTTTGATAGTGATTGCAAGTGAAATTTGTGAGCAGAGTTAATAAAATGGAAATGAGATGTTAAAAAATTTGAGATATTATAGTTTTATAAAAGGTTAATAGCACGTTTTAGGTATATTTGTAAATTCTCTCACTTATGAAGCTTTTATAAGAATTTTTGTGAACCTCATTTTAAACATTTTCTTACACTAAGTTGCTTCATGTCCAGCTATGGGCACGGAGCAAGTTTCGGAGCCAATTGAGATCAAAGGCTTATGTAGCAACACAAAACGCAACAACAAAGCTAAAACAAAAGACAAACACAGAAACAACATATAAGCTTTAAATGCAGTGGTGCCCATACCCGTTCATGTCACTTCGTAAGTGCTTCGTAAGCTCGTATTTCATAAAAACTTACGAACTGTCAAAAGTATTTCATATGAAATTTGAAATACGAATATTTTTAACACTACGCAACATATTCGATGCGAAAAATAAATTTTTTTTGGAAAATTTTTTGTTCGCATTCAGGTGAAAACCTTATTTTCAAACATTATGCCCTCGTATTTTGAGTCCTCTTCCTCCTGAAGAAACTGTCGTCACACGTATTTCCGCCCAAACCGACTTAGGTGATTTTACTATTGTTTTTTTTTTTTTGTGTAATCGCTCAATTGTATGGAATGTCAATTTAAGTTTACAAGAAAGTACGAAAGTTCCTAAAAGTACATTCATGTCAATTTCACATAAGTACGAAGAATACGATTTACGATGTAAGCAGACTAACGAAGTGACATGAATCACCTAATTATTTTTGCTATAGAAATATTTTTAAATAATTTAAAATATGTAGTTTTCACAATATTTGTGCTGAAATGAGAAAAACAAATTTAATTGCTTTATCAAGGACTTAAACCTAGTTCTGGGTGAAATTACGAACTCAAATTTCTGAAGTGCGTCTTTCGGACTCACATACATTCTGCATGAAGAAAAGCGACAGTAGGAAAACAGCAGAAACAAAGTTAAAATTTCTCAAAGACTCAAGACAGTACTAATAGGGTAAAGAAAGGTTCAACCACGGTGTAATTAATAAGGTGAGTGTGACGTTTACAAATTTCCCTACCATTGTCAAAAAATGTTGACAAAGAGAGAGACAAAGATACAACCAGCAGAAAAGTGTCAAATCACTTGGGCTCAATAAAAAATTGTAACAGATTGTTTTGCAACTTTTACTTAAAATTTGTTTTTGACAAGTGTAGGTAAATTTTTTTTTAATTTCAATTTGGTTTCAACCATTTTAAAATTTCTCTTATTTGGGAAACATATCCAACAAACTGTATAATATCCATGGTTAAATTAATAAGGTTGTCTCAGGGCTGATCGTACTCTCTTCTCAGTACCCACAATTGTCAAAATCAATGAAAAGCAACAAAAACAACTTCATCGCCTTTATATGTTTTAAATTTTCGCTTTCAGATTTTGTATGAGCTGTCAACTTCGATTTGACATTCATGGGCACTCGCTCTCAGCTTTGCGACAATCTAATGGATTCAACCATGATAATAGGTCTGTTCCCGTACTTTTTGGGCTAAAAATGGTAAAACTGTCAAAAACGTGAGAGCAAGGAAAAATCTCTCAAAAATATTGAAAAACACAAAAAAGTACGGGAACGCTTTTTGGACTAAAATTGTGTAAACTGTCAAATAAAATCGTTTGTTTGATGTGAAGCATTGGCAGTGCAGACGAAATGCTAAAGATTTTGAACAATATAAAAATTAATTCTCGAATAAACATTTATATTTAGTTTTTATACAATTTCCCATGTTTTTGGTTTCCATTCCAACAGTTTTTTATTTATTTCAAAGAACTTTAATTGTTTTTCAATTTCTTTGCTAACATGTAAACATATGATTTTAAGCAGTTTGACACTTTTACCATTTTTGCCAGAAGAAATTTCTCGGACTAAAACTTGCAGCTTTTGACAGAGAGGGGAAATTTTTTACTCTCACGATTGCACTCTTTTTTACCATTTTTTCGAGTACGGGAACGCTTCTCGGACTAAAACTAGTAAAAATGGTAAATTGGACTAAAACTTTAGAGTACGGGAACAGACCTAATATCTATACATTTTACTATTTTTTTTAACCATTTTTTTATATGCTAATAATTTATTGTACTGGCGGCCACAGTAGACGAATAGAAAACGCGCATGACTGGCACTCCAGAGGCCGCAGGTTCGAATCCGAGCCAAGCCATAATCCTAAGCTTAAATCTTTCTTTAAATTTTTTTCCTCATTTCTGATCAACTGAAATTAAAAATTCATCAATATTTATGACGAAAACTTTGTGGATAAATGGAATTGCCTTATAACCAGAATTGACTGAGGTAAAGATTCTATCATCCTCTGATTTTAATTCACGGCTTTCCGACACGTTTAAAACATCCTACACATGTTTCACTTACTGCATCTTCTTTCTTGCTAACTCTCATCCTATTTTCGAACCAATGTAGACTTGACTAAAAAAAAAATCTCTATAAAGATCTTTACTGAATTTTTTTTTTTACTTTGAAAGAGAATTCTTTCAAATTTCACTAAAATTTATTTTTTCATATGGAGAATTCTTTCCACGAATAGTAATTTCCAATGAACTGTGTAATATTCATAGATTTTTGTTTTCATCAATCGTTTATTTTATATGTAAATATTTAATTATCTTGGAGATGACAGGCACAAAAGATTGCTGTAGATAGATTGGGTTTCGCTTTAACTGACACAAATTGCATGAATTCATTACCAAGTTAAATAGCTGAGATCTAACACGTTAACTCCTGAAATTGTCATTGAAATAAAGGTTGTCTTAAATAAATGCATTTCAGTGTTGAAAACTTTTTGTGGTTTAATACGTCGAAATAAGCTTTAGACAGTACTCGACACAATAAATGCCATTCATTATTTGGGAGTTTGAATTGTTTATTCCGAACATTAAAACTAAGCTTGTGTGTTTTTTTTTTGTTTTTTTTTTTTTTTTTTGTTAGTTTACCTTTGTGGTAATTTCGAAGGTTTTTTGAAAATTAACAATGACATCAAAATTAGCTGGCGATTTACTACTATGCGAATGCAATTAGCTGAGTACCTCAAATTGAATTTTACACAGTTGATGCTAAACAATGACAATGGTTGTGCGAAAAATTTGTGTGGCTTATGTTGCCGTTTTATAATGAAATATTTTAAATACAACGACTTTATTTTTAGAACAAATATTTTGTTTTACAAGTCTCGCTCAGGAGTTTTTTAAGACATTAGACATTTTTTAAAATTTAAATGGAATTTCTTTTCGCTAAAAGCTTGTTTTTAAGAATCTACGTATACCCCTCGACAAGTTGGTATGGATAACAACTTTTTCTCAATCAATGACTGCTGTGGAAAGTAAATGACATATTTTCAACCATAAATTTATAACTTTAACCAAAAAACGCATAAAACACATGTTCTGAGAATATCGGCATGGATTCAATAACAAAATTTACATTCAACAAAATACAGCTCGGAGAAAAATATGCGTCACTTATGTGAAAATCATGTGGAACTAATTTTATCTTCAAGTCGCCAACTTTTGTAAGCTTAAAAATAGTTTAAAAGATACTTTTTGCTTGTTAGCTTAGTACTAGTTAAAAAGATGTTTGTTTATAACGCTTGCCATAAACATTAGAAAAACATTGCATTTCATTGTTTTTCCGTTGCCAACACAAACAAGCTCATAACTAGACGACTTCACGGAAAAAAACGAGAGTGGTTGGTTGTGTGCCACAAGTACAACTAACCCTGACCTACATACATATTTGCAGCACAGCTAGTTCGCAGCTAGACATAGCTAGTAGCGGTCTTGGCAGTTTCAAGCAAACATGCGCATGCGTAACTTTTAACTGTTTGTAAATACAAAATGGACAAATTACGTTGTTGCGCTCTTTATCTTTTGTTATGTTTTGTTAATATTGAAAGTGATGATGATGTTTATTGTTGATATTTATTATTGTTATAGTTGTTGTTGTTGTTATTGTTGTGATTGGTATTGCATCGACACTCGTAACACACCTGTCAAGGAAGCGCTACGGAACGAATTTAAATGTTTAAATTAGTGACATTTTAGTTTGCCAGAGATCCGCATGTCTGAGTTTGTCATGTGCAAAAATTAGCAAAATGAGCTACTTTTCAATAGAATCCAAATAGATCTAGTTGTGTTTTGAAAAAGGAAATGTTTTTTTTTTTCTTTTAACAATTTTTTTATTACAGCTAAACCATCTCAAATAAGCTGAAATAACTGGTTGTACCAGTTAAATTATGATAGCGTTATAATTCAAAGGCTATGTCTGTCATTCTCAGCAGCAATCTAAATGAATTCATAAAATTTGTTTTTGAGTTAAGAAGACGAAATAATGCCATGAAGCCGGAAATATGTTTACGTCGTCATTTCTTTTTTCCATAGATATCTCATTGAGCAGATTAGAATTCGCAAATAGTACGTGGGCTTCTACTTATATGTCGGTATCTGGCAATCGTAATATCATTTCAGTCAAATTGACATTTCCATTGGAAATTTTGACATTTTTTAGTTTATACGTATTTACAACGTTTTGGTGTACGTGCGCTTATTGTGTTGTTTACAGTGCTCTTAAAATTGTATTTCAGCAAAAATGTGGAATTAACACGTGAACATTTTAGTGTGACTATTTTTCGTTACTTTCGCCACGGATTATCTGAACACGAGTGCATCGATGAACTCAATTCTCAATTCCTCTGTGTATTGGTGGCGCACAGAATTCAAACGGGGCCGTACTTCCGCTTACTGACGAATTTCGTGAAGGGCGTTCAAAATCTTTTGTTGTGCCACAAGACATTGCTGATGCTGATAATGCTTGGTCGTCACACCGTGAGATAATGGCAACCTTGGGCATTACTTCCACCAGCACACCTACCATTTTGCATTCACACATCGTTGTGAAAAAGATTTGTTCACGTAGAATTCCACATAATTTGAATATCGCTCAAAAAAGGCTCGTGTTGATTGGTGCAAGCAAATGCTCAAGAAATACAATCGCGGTACTTAAAAAGACATATAAATTCGTGACTGATGACGAATCATGGATACATGCATATGCGTCCGAAAAAAAGCAGCAATCGATTAAATGGTTCTTCCAAAATGAGCTAAATCCAACAAAAGTTGTTTGCAATCGAAGCAAATAGTTGCCTGTTTCTTAGACATTACCAGTCATGTGGCGAAAGTGGCGTAAGAGCCACATCGGACGGTCAATTCTGAATGTTATACGACCATTTGTTTGCAAAAGTTCATCGGAGAAATTCGGAAAAAGTCGAAAAAGAGGCGTATTAGTATGCCTCATAACAATCACTCATGGCTCTCACACATCTTCTCAAACAAAGACCTTTTCAACCATCCAACAAAGCGAATTGATGAATCATCCACCTTACAGCCCTGATTTGGCAACCAATGAGTTTTTCATTCCCGGAAATAATAAAAAAAACGTGTTCAACGGTTTTCAATATCCCAAGAAGCAGCTGTTGCATTCAAAACTTTTCTTTTGGAGTTACCTCAATTGAAGTGGAAAAAGTTTCTTTTAAAATAGATTCAAACGAATGCAAAAGTATATTGATCTTCATGGAGAATATTTTAAAAAAGAATAAATTCAATTTCGAACATATATATTTTTTTTATTCTTTATTAGGCCAGAAATATAAATAGCAACCCTCCTATGATGATAAGACTGAGTAACAAAATGATAACAAATGAGTAACAAAATGATTTCAAATATGGAATCCGTTTTTCTTCATCAGCTCGATTTTTTGGGTTATAGGCAAAAACATGAAAATCAGTTATTTTTCTGATAATTTTGCTATATTATTAATTATAATTATAATTGATGATTGCAGAGAGAATTTTCGAGTATTGCACTGAACACATTGACAACTACACGACTTTACGACGCAACGTGAAGAAAGAGTCAACAAAATATCATGCAATTGTTTCATTCACGCATACCCTTATATTTGCACTTTTGTCGCTCGTCAAACTAGAAATAATTCTATACCGACGTTAGCAACATTTTCACCACATTCACCTCCATAAGAAAATCGTGTAAAAAATTTGACAGATGTCGTAATGTCGTTGTCGTCGTCAATGTGTTCACTGCATATAACCGAATAACAAAAATATTTAAGATTTTATGAGATTTTGACTAATGGCCTATATATGCCTTAATTATGATGAACAGATAGTGTCCACAAAAGTACACCTGCAGTCCATTGAAAAAACTGCCCACAAAAAAGGATCCGACGCATATATGGATCTATCTAGGTAATGCCGAATACGAGAGGCCCCACATAAGCGCGTAGGACACTACACCTTTATGTTGTAAAATCCATCGTGATGTACGGGTCAATGGTACGAACCACAACAATGAAGACGAAGACTTACCGGCGAGGTGTTGAATCTGTGTAGACTCTGCGCGCTTAGGATAAGTTGTGACTTCAGAACAGTTTCCGAAAATGCAGCACTAGTCATAGCAAGCGATGCCCATCGTCTTCTTCGTGGATGAGATGAGGATGAATCGACCTCCTCGTGGAAGAAATGAGGATGAGACTTCTGACCGCTAACAATAACACATCAGTTTGCAAGAAAGTTGCTAGAGAAAGGAATATGCTGCAGTCGTAAGACCGCTGGAATAGACCTCCAAAGGTTAGGTGGTCGCACCAAGTCATCACGAACAAAGCCGATTGGTGCAGATGAAATCACGGCTCAGTGAACTTCTTTTTGACATAGATTTTGAGCGGTCACGGGTACTTCAGAGCATACTTGTTCAAATTTAAGCATGCGGTAGTTCCATACTGTCCACACTGCACTTCAAATACAATTGAAGATGCAAACAACGCTATATTTGAGTACCCCAAGTTCGACAATTTCCACCTCGAGGCTTTGAAAAATCTCGGAGAAACTGTGAGACAACAAAACTTGGTCACCCTAATGCTGAAAGACGAAGCGAGCTGGCCAGTCGTCAGTACCCTCGATAGAATTATAACAGAAGAACTGCGAAGAGTTGAGCGTTTGCAAAACACAGGGCTATGAGTAGAGAATATCACGTCTATTGATCGCTTAAACGACTGTCATTAGCTATTCAGTTTTTAGCTTAGTGCTGTTTCCATGCCCCACGAAGTCATGCTCTGCGGCGGATACGGGGGATTTACAAAGGAACGAAGTTTCAATGCGGAGGTTCAGGTTTAGTGCATAAGAATCGTACACTTCCACCTGCACGGTGGCGCTTTTTGTAGGTTCCCTCTTTGCAAACAATTTATGAATTGTTTGGCGGCATCTGAAGTCGAGTAGGTATCGTGTTTGACTACCAATCTAGAGGTACCGGGTTCGTGTTTCAGCCAGGACATGGTCCTATGCTTTATTTTTTCTGCATTTTCTATCCTCATTTCAAATCAACTTAAATTTAAAAACTCGTCAATATTTACAAGTCAAGTTGTAGTTGATGGTAGAGAAGGTTGTGGATGAGATTACCTTATAACTTGAATTGACTAAGTTAAAGGCATAACACCTGCCTAAGATTAAAATGCACATGTTTCTACGGCTTTCCAACACAATTAGAACTTACAATACATTTTTCACTTTAAAGCCCCTTCCTACACATTAATCTCTCAAACCATTTCGAACCAAGGCAGACTTGACTGAATTGGTATAACACATGAAATCTTGGTTTAAAGCTAAAAAAACACAAAAAAAAATATCATCATAAAAATAGTACTCGTATCATTGAAACCATTTCCTACGAGTCTGAGTCAAATCTAAAGATATTAAGATTAATAAGATAACAACGATTCTATTAAATTTCATGACTGTATCGCATCACAAAAATCTAATTTAATAGCATTTAATAAGGAAGTTATTCATGTCAATTTATTCTACTTTCAAAACAAAATCACGGCACTGTGAAAATTGCAAATGACTGTAATTAAGAGAAATGAATCACTTAAGTATCATCAAGCAATTGTTCTTGACTTTAAGCAATAACAAAACACGTAGGTACAATAAAGCAATAAAAAAACACAAGTGATTGCCGAAAATGATGCAAATTGATTAGGTACAAAAAACAAAAACACTTAACAAAGCAATCGTCTTTGTAATACCTGTGAAATCGTCATCACGCTAAATTTAGAGGATAATAGAGTAAATCGTCAATTACCGAAAATTTGAAAAATCAAAAACACCTGCTTAATGGTTATGTATAAAAGATACATCAGTTTCGATTATGTCGTAAGACATGACGTAGAATTAAATAAAAAGAATACTTAGTTAATAATACTCAAGTTATGTACTTGTTATTGAGACTAAGGCTGTGTGCGAAATGATCTAAATTGACTTACTAAACAAAACAAAGAAAAAAAGAAACACGATGATGAATCCTTTCGATTATTTCGTAAAGATATAGGCATTAAGTACACCGAGAAAAAAGCTTATGAAAATTAGCAAAAAACCTAGTATAATTTATAAGATGTCTTTGGCAGTTTTCAACCTTCTAAGTTCTTCGTCAAAACATCTAAGTTTTACATGTTTAACTTGCCGATATTGATTTGGGTGAAATAACTAAGTATTTTGTAATTTATACATTATGGCTTCGACAGTTTATATTAGCGAGCTTGCTTAATTTGACGCATATAGTGTTCAAGTCCATAACATTTTGATAAAGTGTCAAAGTTTTCGATGACCTACACTTTTGGTTAATATGTTATATAGGGTAACAATACATTACTTTGGTGAAAAAGCATAAGTTTTTAATATCCATACAAATTCTTTCCAATCAAGTCAGCTTAGGTGATTTTATTATAGTTTTTGTTTTTTTCGGTGTAGTTAACTAGGTTCATACAAAAAACTATGCCAATAGCCAACAGAAACATCAAATTTTGGATTTTTTTTCATGTTATGGTGTAAAATTTATGAAAGTTATTGAGTTCCTTCATGCATTTTTCTCACAGTGAGTTGATTAACAGACAAACAAGTGCTTAAATCAACATTCTACGATCAGTACTTTAAGCACAACGAAGGCTCAAAGTGTGACATAAACATAGTTTGCTAACGCACTCAACCACCCTACTTACCTCCGAGAATGACATAATTCTACGTCAAAAACGAAAGCAACTGATATGTAAATTTTACATACATAATAATAAAAACAACAACAACAACAACAACAACAACAACAACAACAACAACAACAACAACAACAACAACAATAAGAGTACCCGACAAGCAAGAAAAAGATTTTTCTCCAAACTTGGAAAAAAGTGTTCAACCTCCACTTGATCTCCTACGCATTTCTCCAAGTCAACTCAAACATCTTGGAGTTGAACTAAAAATTGGCTTGAGTTGTATTAATTTTCAAAATGGCGATACTGTTGAAGTGTCAGAAAAAATAATTTGTTTTGTTGTACCTTGGCTGTTTTGATTATTGCGTTTCGGGTTAATTAGTGAACAATTGTCAAATATAGTAAATTGCAACTATAAGTTTAGGTCTAAAGTTAAAAAAAATTGTTTATTTTAAAATTTTTATAGTTTTTTCTCAAGTTTAAAATTATTTTTAATGAATGAAATAAAAACATAATAGGGAAAAACCTTTTCTTAAAATACTACTTCTTTTTTATTTTAAGTTGCAGATCGTTTAGAGAAGGACCTGCGAGCCTAAGTGGAGATTCCGCCATATCTCAATTGGAAATAGAAGGTAGATTTCTCTGAAGATTGGCTTGAATCTCATGTAGAGGTCAATTGAAGATCCAGCTGAATATTAAAGGATATATGTATACCCCAAAGAGTTGATAAAAACGCTACATTCGCTTGAAAAAATTTGTGAAAACAACTCTATACAAAACGCGCTGTAAGACGTAATTCTACGTCAAAAGCTTACAGGCGATAAATTTATGCAACATTGTTATTTATCCAGAAGAAAAGCTTAAAGCGATAATTGAAAAATATTCTAGTAGAACAAACCGCAAAACAACTTTTACATTCGCACGCTTGACAGTCAGTGTAAAAAAATAAGTTTACGATAAAAAGCTGAAATTTAATTGCTTTAGTTTCAAGTTTCAGTTTCGCTCACTGAATAAGACACCCGTTCTCCCAACACCCTGTCATACCGTGCCACAAATTTTTCTCATACATCAAATAATATTTGCATTAAATTACTTTTTATATAACTCTCCAGTGCATTCGATTTTTTAGCGCTTAATAACTTTAGCGGTACGAGCTAGTAAATATCTAAAATGATCTCGCTTTCTGGGCGTTAGCCGCACTGACTAATACTTGCTCATGTTTGTTTTTTTTTTTTTTGTGGCAAAACAAATATAAAATTATTCAAACCACGTCTCTAGGTTAATTATTTAAAATTCATTAAAATTTGGAATTAAAAAGTTGGAATTTAATTTGTTAACTAGTTGACTTCGAATTTAAAAAGTCGCAATAAGAAATTAAAAAGAGGGCGTTCTCGAATTGACAAAAAAAAGTTTGAAATTAAATTTATTTAAATTGAGTTTTAAGTATATTTCTTAATCATCAATTTAAAGTTTAATATCATTATTATTTACAAATCTATCCTTTAAACGGATGGAAACATTCGAAGTAACATGGAGTGTATAAGGCAGACTTTTGTAGGAAAGTGAAATAACAATCAAACGCACTATTCTTTGTTTCGATCAGGAAAAGCTAACTGAGCTTTTTGAAAGCAAAATTGGAAATGTTCCTGAATAAAAAGTTTAAACAACTTCTCTTAAGAACAACTTTATTTTTTGATGTTTTTAACTTTATTTCGAATAATTTAAAGATGATTTTTAACATTTAAAATCATATTTTTGAGTTTATTTTAGTATAATTTTTCTTCATTTTTTTATATTTATATCAGTGTCGATCTTCTTGCACCCTCGCGAGGTAAGCGAAACCTCATCTTTTTACTTAAACACGAAAGAGTAAATGAGTGCTCTGGTCGACACTAATTTGTACTATTTATATATTTACAGAAAAAAAAATAATTTTATTTTAGTTATTTTGTTAATATCAGGACTTATGTACAGAATTTACAGTTCTCTTTAACCAAATTATTTTTAGTATATTTCTCTTAGCCTTTAGTGTAGAAGAATACTTACAACCGAAAATCGAAACATTTTCTATCCGTCTCTATTTCAACGATCTCTGTAAAGCTGCAAAATCAAAAGTAACATTTTTAAATTTCTATGGAATAAAGTAATTTTGAAAAGGAAATTGTAAAAATTTTGTAAGTTTTCTAAGAAAAAAAAAAAAAAATAAAAAAGTCTATTACTAGAACCTCATTTCAATTATCATGAAATAAGGTTAACAATGAGATTATATTTTTTTTCTTTCTGAGGGTTTTTAAGTTAAGTATAGAAGATTCAAAAACAGTTTCGTTCAGAAATTTTTATTATTGAAAGTGAATATGTTATATAACAACGAACTTGTTATTACATTGCTCGAAAAGAATTTACACGGGCTATAATAAATCCTAAATCCCGGTTCTGTAGGAATTCTTAAGTTATAAATTATAATAGGCCAAGAGCGAGACATCCGAAGACTGTAAGTAATTCACTATTTCTTTAAGCTTCAACTACTGATAACATCTACCTTACACAGAAAGTAGTCATTGGAGTAGATATCCTGCCTACCTCCCAGATAAAAGATGAGAACAAACGAAATTAAATGAAATTCCCCTCAATAACAAAAACAAAACAAACATTTAAATACAATTAAAGACACACAAATACGCCATAAACTATTTTCCTAACAATTTATACGATTTGACTTTTATACCCTGCTTACAGTTCTGCATTACATCAGCATCAACTCGATTTTTTTATCAGCGGTTTCATTCCTAGAAGAGTCCCAGGTCTTTGTATATTCTATTTTTTTTGTTTTTCTCATAAATATAAACAAAAATAATTCTTTTATGTCTTTCAAAATGTTATATATGTCCAAGATATTATAAGTATTAAATTCACTCGCCGTCTTTTTGCGTTCAAGGAGTTTGCAGGTTTAAAGAAAAATTTATTTTTGAAAATATTTTAAAGTATTTTAAAAATATATAAGAACTTCATTATTCAATTATTAAGCTTTAAAAGCTCAAATCTTCTCAATCATTATGGTATTTACCAGATCTTCGCACTAAGCGTTGATACAGTTGAGGACAATTAAGCAGAACCAAATTTTTTATTTTGCACAATCCTTAATATCTACTGATATTTCAAAATGGCTCATATCTACTCTGACAAAAACAAAGAATCAACAGCAAAAAATTCTAAGAATCTCAAAAATTTTCTTATTTATAAACGTGAGAAATTTACCATGGAACACTATACAGTGAAAATAAGAAAAGAATGTTTTGAACTCTATAACGATAATTCGCGTTCAATCGAAGTTACAAAGTGCGAAATTGAGAAATATTCCGAAATATTCCTCGTGTGTGCGCAACATAATCAAAAAATTCCAAGAGACTGGCTCTGTGCGTTTATGTGAAGACATTAAAACGATTTCGCCCCCAACGTTTGACCGAAAATATCAACGCAGTGAAGGAAAGTGTTGAAAACGACCCAAGCACCTCAATTCGTGACATCTTGCTCAAGAAGTCGACCTCACCACGTTCACACTGCAGCAAATATTAATGAAAGATTTGGTTCAGCATGCGAACAAGGTCGAATTGACTCAAGATCTGCAACCAGCCGACCACAAGCACCGCGGAACGTTCTTTGATTGTGACTTGGAAAACAAGAATGATGACTTTTGGAAATTACTCGTGTTTTCTGATGAAGCTCATTTCCACATTGGCGGCTGCATTAATAAGGAAAATTTTGGGATACTAAAACCAGCAGATGACTCAGAAGATGCACACGAGGAGTGATTGTGACCCGGAGCCACTTTTTTGAAAATGTCGACGGGAGAACAGTTAGAGTCAAAAGAGTGCGCTTAAGAGACATAATAAACGAAGTTTTTTGTGGTTGTATATGGCGTACACGTGGATGTCACTTGAAGAAGTAGTAACTTTTGCCGAGATTGTTCATATTCGACCATAAGCGCAGCCGTGTAACCACTTCAAAGGAGTGCTTGACGATGTTCAACTGCAATTCGAAGGAGTTTTTGCGCCGTTTTGTAACCGGAAGCGAAGCATGGATACATCACAATACACCAGAGACCAAGGAACATTCAAGACAGCGGAGTTCTCTGGATGAACATGAACCAAAGAAGACCAAGGCGGGTCTGTCGGCCAATAAGGTCATTCACATCATCATCCACATCGACTACCTTGAACCTTGAGGGTAAAACAATCACTGGTGAATATTATTCGTAGCTGTTGGACAGATTTGACATTGGTTTGAAGCAAATCGACCGCATTTGGCGAAGAAAGAAGTACTCTTCCACTATAACAATCCGGCGCACACATCTGTCAAAAATCATATTAATACCATGGCAAAAATCAATCAATAGGGCTAAGAACTGCTACCTATATTACCTACACTATATTCTCTAGATAAGGCCTCCTGCTCCTATTTCCTAATTTCAAACCTGAAAAAATGGCTCGATCGTAAGAGATTTGGGTCCAATGAAGAGCTCAACATTGAAACAAACGGCTATTTTCGGGACCTTGATAAAACCTATTATTTGAAAGGAAAACAAAAATTGGGAAAACGCTGAACTAAATCTATCGATCTTAAAGGAGACTATATTTAGAAATTAAACACTTTTTTGTCGAAATAAAATACCGTTTATTCTAAAAGTCGCTGACTTATCAAATTGCTCAAGAACGGAAACATCTACGATGACCTCTACCTTTAAAAGGATGGTGCTACGCGCCATAAAAGTTGCGAAAAAATCGAGTTATCTCACAAATTTTCCTGGTCGCATAATTTCGCGTCTTGTAGAAACCAATTGGCTACAGATTTAACACCATTAGACTTTAGTAAGACTTCTTCCTTTGAGGTTATGTTATGTGTAAGGTCTACGTCAATCATCCGCATATAATGCGGACCAACTCTTAACCTTTAGACGGCCGGGATTTGAGAGCTAACTCCCAAGTGCCCAAATTTGTGTGTGGTATCACGTAGCAACTATATACAAAGTTCATATCACAGGGCGAGCCGATATATCGGCTCAATATCAATTACATATCCCTTCCCCCCACTCTAGCTCCTCCGCTACAGACTTTCTTTTTTGGCACTATCGAAGTCTAATCTTTCAACTCCCTCTTAAATTAACCCAGAGCTAACGACGTGTACGTAGAGAGTATTTCTGTACCTCCTATTTTTTTTTTTTCTTTTTTTTATATTTTCGTAATTTATTTTTTTTATATTTTTGTGCCTTTTTTTTCTTTTTTTTATATTTTTGCATGGTTGAATAAAATAGGTTGTCGCGTGGGTGAGAGCGAGTTCCCATAAATGTCAAATCGAAGTTGACAGTTCATACAAAATCTGAAAGCGAAAACCAATAACATGTAAAGCCGAAGAAGTTGTTATTGTCACTTTTCATTGATTTTGACAATTATGGATACTGAGAAGAGAGTAGGATCAGCCCCGAGATAATCTTATTCTTGTATTTGTTTTTGTTTTTTTTTTCGGGAGTACTAAAAAATGAGGCATTTGAAGAGTAGGAGAGAGGGGTATTAGGGGGTAGGGTGAATGCATTTATTAAATCTGACCCCAGATTCGTGATCAGCTACCACAAAAACGCCCTGGATCTTGTTTATGACAAAAAAAATTATTGATTTTCCTCCAAAATCGATATATCGGTTTTCCTGTCCTCTAAAGGTTAAAGCGTCCAATGAAGCGGTCTTCGATATCACTGAAATAAAGCCCCAATTGTGGGAAAGAGTGATCGAAAATATTAAAAAAAAATTAAAGTTTTTAAACTATACCGAGGCGGTCCTTTTTGAGAAATATTGCATTGCATACATAACTTTCAAGTGCCTACTTTATAATCCAATAAAAATTTAAAATTATTATTATTGATTATTAAAAAACAAATCACACACCTCTTGTTGATACATCGGTTATAAATATAAGAAAGGAATGAGTGGAATATGTTGATGTGAGGGGAAAATTCTTTGATGAAATATCTTGAGAGATACCAATGCCCCTAGTAAATGGCATAGAATCAATCGTTAGCCATTGGATTACTTGGATTGGGTCTTGAAAAATAAAAATTTGGCAAAAAATGGAGTCCAAGACATTAATGAAGGAAAAGTCTTGTAAAATTGCATTCAGAGTCAAGCGTCAGTTTGTGGGTTGGCACCGATACACCACGAAGTTAATTGCACATGATGAGGACAAATTAATTACGATTGATTCTATGCTTTGAAAATTGAGCAGTTATGCATTTGAACTTTTCGGAACCATCTGGCATACTTGCATAGCTCAGACCACCTAAATTTTGCTGGTGGAGTAACTGTATAAGTATTATAGGAAGTGATTTTTGATATTGTAGGTGGTGATGATGTAAACTTCTGCTACTAAATATTTAAGTGCTTTTTGAAAAATGTGCTGCATAGTTGTTATCATCAGTATTTTAATTCAATTCAAGCCATATACGTTAAACTGGTTTATCTTTTCACAGACATGAAAACTTTCCAACTTATTGGTGAAGAGTTTATAGCCACCTTTTTATTTCTATAAAGAAAATCGTCAAAATACTTTTTTCGATAGATGAAATTTTTATACCTCTGGCGTGATACAACTATCAGTAAATCAGCAGACATCACTTTATTTTGGCAGTTTTAAAGTTCATTTCTCTATGAACTTTTGAGTCTCAAATGGAACACTTTTGAGTCGCACTAAAATTTTAATATGTACCATAATTTCCTTTCACAGCAATCTCGAATTCCAACTCCCACAATACAAAAAACAAAATGTAATCCAGTCAAAATAAAAAAAAAAAAAAACAGAAAATCAAGAGAAGAAGTGATTTTCTTTCCCGTTTTCAGTGGCTCAATATTGCATTTAATCAACAAAATTCTGGACAAAAAAAAAATAATAATAATCAGGTCGCTGAACTTTTATGCTTACTGCCTGCCAAGTTAGCCAGCCACAGGCAGCCAAGACGTTCTTATTTTAAACTTGCCACTAGCTTGCATGAAATCTGACTTAAATTCAGAAATTTTATTTGTTTCTATAAATTTCAAGCCACTCACCTTGTAGTCGTTGATCACAAATGAAGTTTTCGTTAATAGACCAATTTTGGCGGCTTTTTTTCGAATACGCTCGAAATGTGTGTGTGTATGTCAGCTTGTGTGTGTATGTTTATGTGCAGTGTTTGTTCAATGGATTTATTGACTTTCAATTTTTAATTATTTCACACAATCATAGCCACATTTTATTCCTAGTTGGAAAAAAATTGAATTTTTAATTTATTTATTTTTTTCACAAATATAAGCACAATATTTAAACTTTTTTTATGTTTTTTTTTTATCGATGCCAAGACGAAAGATGAGCTGCAAAATATGGGATGTTTTGAAATATTTTATTTATTAAAAACAAGTTATTTTCTTGCAAGTGTTTTGTTTTTGTTTTATTTGTTGTTGTTGTTGTTGTTGTTGTAGTTGTTGTGCTTAATTTTTAACACAAGGGGGCTTGGTATGCAACAGTTAAGTGAGAAATGACAAAACAAAAAAAAAAATAAAACAACCACCAAAATAACCTGTACCTTTTCGTTGTTTTGTTTTTATTATTATGCCTACTCAAATATCTACTTGACACACCAGACAGTGGTGGCGGAAAATATTGCTTGCCTGGATGCTGCGTAGTGGATCTTTAAGGTTCGTTGATTATAACTTGCATGAAAGAACAGATCTACAAAAGCTATTTATAGCTGTTGAGAAAAAAGGCCAAATATATCTCAAAATATAGTTTATATTAATAAGTGTATAAAGGTTAGAGAACATAAAACAATTTACAGAAGCGAGAAAAATAAGTCAACTAATAAAGTCTTGATGACTTTATTATTATTAAAGTAAAATTTTATCTTAAAATGCTTAAAATTTTTTTTTCTTTTTTACTCAGAATTTTATTTTATTTTATTAGAATTCAACACAGTTAAACTAAAATAAAAATAAAAAAAAAATATTAAAATAAAAAAATAATTGTATAAATTCCTTATTGATGACTTGAAATTGGAAACTTCCTTTCGATACTTTTTTTTTTTGCTTAAATTAAAAATTTTTGAATAATCCACAATTTGGAGATATTTTCAAATTTTATACGATCTACGAGGAACTACGAGAAAAACAGGATATTTTTTGTTTTTTTTTTATGTTAAGGCAGACTTTCCAAAACAAGTTTTTAAGAAATATTTTTGTTAAAAAAAAATATATATATAATAAAGAGAATTCAATAATAGACATAAGACTTCATATTTTTTAGGTTTTTAATAGGTTAAATTTATCGAAAAGGATTAAACTGTCTCGTACGGTGGTTAGATCTGACAACTCAGTTATCACTTGTACTCAGTTTTTTTTTTTTTGGACATTTTATAATTTAAGGCGCCAGAACAACGCTTGTAAATTGTGGAAATTTCTTTTGAAAGTAGTGGTTCACAATCGCTTATCAAATTGTATTAACCATGGATCGTTTTCGAATCACGCATACTCTAAATATGCATCCTCAAAGGATTTGCACAGTGTGCAACGAAAAAACAATTGCTGCTGTAGCGCATAATATTGAGGAGGACCTTAGTGAGTCGATTTTCTGAAAATTTTAAATTCCCGATATGCCACATACCAAGCAGCCGTGGTGGCCACATGCCTGAAACCTTATTTAAAAACTTTAGGCATAAAATTATCTTGGTAATATGGTAAATTTTCAGTTTGAAATGATGTAATCCCAGTATTTTATTTAATTTCAAAAACCTGTACTTCTTCAAATAAAAACACCCAATGAACGGGGGTTATTACATATATTTCGGGAATATATATATAAAGATCGAAAGTTTTTCTTTAAAAAAATAAAACATTCTTTTTTTAATTTTTGTCACGGTACGACTTGAGACAAGCAGAAAATTAAAAGATATTCCATGAAATAAGTAAACAAACAAGCGCCGAAGAATCATCTTCATCAGGACAGTGCGAGTGCCGTCAGCTCAAAAAGAAAAAAAAAATTGCGATTTTGAGCACTCAAAACGTCGACTAATGGGTCAACCGCCGTACAGTCCAGATTTGACACCCAATGACTTCTTTTCGTTCCAGCATCAGATCAAAGAAAGGCGTTTTTGAGCACTCAAAACATCGAATTAATGGGTCAACTGCCTTGCAATCCTGATTTTGCACCCAATGACTTATTTTTGTTCCCAACAAACTAAGTGGAAAACGATTTTCCGCGTTCAAAACCTATCTTTCGGATGTGTCTCAAGCGGAATGGGATAAATGTTTTGACAAATGGTTCGAGCGCATGCAAAAACATGTTTATCATAAGGAAGAATATTTCGAAAAACAATAAAGCTATTTGCATTATAAAAAAATCAGTATATATATTTATCCCCGATATATATGTAGTAACCAACGTACAGGCAAGCTTTGTTAAATTTATTGAAATATATTGATATACACAATACGCAAAAATAAAAACGATTATGATAATTATTAAAAATAAAAATGATTTTTCTTATGAGAGTGATCAAAATAAAAATTTAAGAGGGTAATTTTGAGGAAATTTTTTTTTACAAAATTTCCATAATTACAATTTTCACCCTTAATTTAAAAATACAATAATTTAGTTTAGAATTAAGTCAGAACACTTCCTTTCGGAAGTTCGTTTTCAATCATCATTCTCAATCGTTCTCAAAATCATTTTACTAAAATAGTTAACTCATTGCCTAAATCAAAACTCAGAAGTGCATCTTCATTAAAGAGAGATCGAATGTATAAAGATTATTAAGAATAACGTAATAATTGCTTATTTTCGTTGATATTGTCTAGAAATGAGCTGTAGATATGCCCGCTTTGACCTTGTCATCCGCTATGACTCTGATTTTAATGTCATAAAGATTGAAAATGTATAAATTGATTTGAATTACTACAATTTTATATGACTTTTTAAAGAGTTTTAAGAGTTGCGTAGGTATTATTTAGATTATTTATTTATTGTTTTTTTATGTAGACTTAATATTCAAAAAAGGTCTAGTATATATGTAGAGAAAAACTTAATGAGAAAAAGCACGGAAGCAAAAATGTTAAAAATACGAACAATTTTGCAGTAGTAACATTTTAAAACAAATATAAACTCAGACCTTCAAATTTTGATTGAGTTTTTATAATGATTTTCTAGCTACAAAATCCTCTTGGACTCCAAACTATTCAAATTTTTTTTTTACTAGCTTTAACTGGCTAAACTCGCTCTGACTGTCATTTCCAACATTTTGCTTGATCAATATTGATGTAGAAGAAGAATTTCTAGTGAAAAATCTTTATGAAAATAACCAGTTTCAACAAGTGACATGGCGTTTTGACTGCATAATTGATGACTTTCAAAGAATTAACTCTTTTTTTTATCTTAGTCACAGTTTGAGTTGCGTTAAGGGGATCCTTAAATATAGTTAATTACTTTATATTTTTATGTTATATAATTTATTTTAATGTATATTTTACGTATTTTATGCTGGTTCTTATATTTATATTCATATCTCAGCTAAATTGCATTAATTATCATTTTAATGGCCTTTACTGTAAGATCGATCTCAGTGCTGTGCACAACTTTTTGAATTTATGTACTTTGCTGTTTCTCACAAGACAGCACTAAGAGCAAATACAAAAAAAAAACAAAAACAACATCGTTAAATAAGTTACGTAATTGCATCAATTGAATTAAAATTTTTTTTTAATTAATTTTTTTGTTATTTTCTTTTTTTTTTTTTGTTTTATTGTCTACAGTTTGAAAGAGTTAAACTCATGAATATCACTCAATAAAAAACTGTTGACTAATGAAAATTGAGTCAACTTTTTGGGGAATTTCATCAATATTTGAATAACAGCAGCTGTGGCAATTTTAGGTTTTTAAGGCTGTTTTGCAGCATTTTTTAAACGAAGTTGCAACCGTGTCAACAACAACAAAAACAACAACAGTAGAGCGATAAACAAAAATTGAGATTCAAAACTTTATTTAAGCTCAACTTTATTTATGCGCCAATGATCCAAGTTTAATTCTTATCAATTTCTTTTGTTGTTTATTTTCTTAAATTCACCTTTTAAACAGAAACGGAAAAAAAAGACACACTCGGATCAAAACATAGATAAACTTTTCAAAATGGCGTTGCTTGACACCGTCAACAAGCTGTATCTGTTGGCGATCAGAAGAGAAGAAACCGTTTGGAGAACCGTACCTGACGAGCGACTGACGAAAACTGGAATTGGGAACAGATTCGGATCTCAGTTTTTTATAAGTTAAGCGATCAATGAAGACCGTTGTTTACGTCTTGCGACGGTTGTGGGAGCTATTGAAAGCGTTAAGCTTTTGCCTCGAAATTATTGTGTTCTATAAGCGGGGTTGTAAGTGGCTTTACAAACACAAGCAAGAAAAACTTACAGAGTGAGTTTTTTTTTTGTTTGTGTTTCGAATGATCGACGTTAGCCGTTTAAGTTAAGACGAAGTAGCTTTAAAGCTTACTTTAGCATGGCTAAGAAATTGCAACTGTGTTCACCTTGTGGAACGTCTTTACTTTATTGTTTACAAGAGAGTGCTTTAAGCTTTAGATCCACTCAGTAATTTTTATAAATAAAAGCTTATTAAAATAATATAAAAAAAAATAAAAATTTTTTGAAAAGCATGAAAGACAAGCGTTGAAAAAGTCACGCATTCAAATTGAGCAACGATTAAAATTGATTCATATGACACACAAGTTCCACAAAGATTTGGATGCTGTTAAGTGTTACAACTTATAATTTGAATTGCGTTACATCAACTGAATTGCATGGCTTTTGGCTATAATTTAGAGCAGACAAGCAGCAGACTTGTCTGTTAAACTTAGGTTCCACAGTCGCGTTTGCATTGCTTAATTGTCGACGAAGGTTTTTCTAGCACAGTCTAGCTTAACCGGAGTGTAATTTCGAAAAGCTGCCCACACATTTAAACCATAATTTAGCCCTGTACTGTGTTTATTACATAGCTACACGTTCGAGCTAGCCGAATAGTTAGCATAGCTAGAAAAAAACGAAAACAATTCATAAACTTTGCATTCCATTTTGTTAACATCATGTTGACAATGCAAACAAGGCACTTCAAATTCTCATAACAAATTATATTTGAACCCTAAAAGTGGCCACAACGACGACGCACTTATTTTTCCCACCTCGCGTAAGTCTAGTGAATGAAGTAATTGTTTCCAAATTCGACAATTTTGTTGATGGCACGCATTTAATATTTCGTTATGAGGAATATACGAACGTTTAAATGAAAATTACTGTGTTTAGTTACTCCAAGTTTACAAACTTAACTGAACTTGGCCTTGTGCCGTGAATTAACAACTTCTTTTGTTAAATTGTACACTTTTAATGGAAAGAAGAAACATATTTTGATAAAAAATTTCAATGTTCAACAATCCTCCACAGCCAAGGAATATTAAACGCTTAAAAAAATAATTGTAAATATGGAAAGTTTTACAGAATGAACTCAGCTTTCATTTAAAAATATTGAGATTTCAAATTTAGTATAATTCCATTGAAAGTTTTACTAAATTCCGAAGTGACTGTTTTTTTGTTAGCTTCAACCGATTGAAAACATTAGACCCAACTAACAATTGAGCTTCCTACAAGTTAATGCAAAGAACATTTCTCCTCCTTCCCAGCAGAAAAGTGAACCAAATACGAAATAGTTCTGAACTAGTTCCAAAAAGGACCAGTACTAGTTAACAATACCCTTTAACATAGAACAAACTGATGCTTTTTGCGGGTTGATGTCATAGCAAAAGACAATTGTTCCCATAAACACTTATTTTTCCCCATATTTGAACTAGTTGCATTAGGAACATTTTTAAACTGGTTGCTTTCACAGTAGCCTGAAAGTGGATATTTTTAACTAGTTTTAAAGTGAACATTTTAAAAGTGTAAAAATTTAGTGCACTGGAGAAAAGGTCATAAAGACCTGATTTGAACGATCTTTTCCATCCAAAGGAATTATTAAAGAAGAGATTTTGTTTATAAATGTCTATAAACATTTTTGTTTAATTTTTCTTTTTGTTTATTGTAATTTTTTCTTATGTGCAGCGAATTTTAAAAAATAGCCAGAACGCGTTTATTTTTTTCAGCAATACTTTTGAAAACAAAAGGAAAGTGAACTGTTCTACACTGAACGCCTTTTTCACTTTTCAGAGTGCTTCGAAATGCGCTAGAAATGAACTAGTTCACTCAGAAATTTCTGCTGGGAAATAAAAAGAATGAACAGAAGAGCCTCTTTGAAAATTACAAGTAGCATCTATTCTAATTTCTATGAAAACCTTAATAATAAATTTTAGTCATAAGTTTATATTTTTAAGCTGCCCAAATTTGTGATTATCTTCGTTAAACAAACAAAAAAAAAAAAAACATCCTTTAAACTGTAAAAAATATTCGTTTTTATTTCAAGTTAATTCAGATTTTTTAATTTTTCTTTTTTCATTCCAGTTTATGTGCAAAAAACTCATTATTGTTCATATCTTTGCTTTACAAATTCATGCTCATCTTGTTAACAATTTTTTTTTTTTTTTCATTTATGTATAAATTATATACATATATAGAAAAATAGCATGCAATAAATTAAAACAATTAACATTGATTACATAATTTTTTTCTTGTTTTTAAATTAAGTACTAACAACACTAAATTGTTCATAAATTATACACTTCAAAGGCTTACATCCGGAGTGCTATGTTTATAAAATTATTTTGAAAATTCCCTAGTTCAGCAAGTGTTGGTAACGAACTTGCTCTTTAACAGGCACTTAAGTTTCAACAAAGTTTTTATTAATATTTCGTTAATAATTAATAATAATAACAATAATGTTCTAAACTCACAGCTTTAAAATATATATGCGTATGTGTTAATTTCAACACAAACTTCTTGCTATAGCTTAACTACTGTACTTTGTACACTAAACGTTTCATATATTACTTTAATATATGTACAATTTTTTGGTTTTCTAATTTATTTATAATTAAGTTAGGCTTTGCTGCAGGTAGTTAATGGTCCAACCTATATTGTAGGAATACAAAACGAACGCATCACGCTGTTCGACAGGCACCAGCATAGACTACCGCGTCATGTAGCGTAGGAAATATTTCGAAGGGACCCTCACCCAATGCCATGCTATGTACTATTGTATCGTATACACGATCCGTAGGACTGGCAAGAAATATGCGCACACCCAGAATATCCATGTCTTTCTTGATGTCTGTGATGGCACGGCAACCGGCGACATCGATATGGCCCAACATGGTGAAATCCAGTACGAGAAAACGAAATGAGTTCAGGTGTCCATTTTCACCGGCCACACCATTGGCCTGTATAGGTTTGTATGAAGCACGTCGCACCTTTTTGCCATCGATATGAAGTACTTCGTAGAGAGCTCTGCGGAAAAACATGTTGGTGGCAAAGTTGAGAGAGCCAGTGTAGCGGAAAATTTTTGTTTCAGGTACTTCGACGGCATTGCGGTGATGACTGATGTCAACATAAATAGCCTCGGCGCCAGAAATGACACCCAGCAGCGCCGAATAGGGCTTCAGACCCTTGATGTAGAGTGTCAGCAACGAGACGCAGATGCCGATAAGTAAACTGCGTAGAAAGAGAAAATTTTATTTATGTTAGATTGTTTCACAGAATGCCGAAAGAGGAGTTAATAGCCAGTGAACGAAAATAAAAGGTATTTTAGTTAATATTTTTTAGAACGCAAATAGCATTCCGTAACGTTCAACTGATATTCAGTTCATATTTTTTTTTCTGATGTGAGCGAGCATGACGAGATACGTATCTGACATGATTTTGTTGCCTTCGGTTGGGATTATTTGAAGACAGGCTGGTCATTGGGTAAGAAAGAATGAAATTGGAGGTTTATTTATTCTCTAGTCAGAGTTTACAAAGCTAATATGTATATCTACAGGTTCAATGTTTTTGGATGTTTTTAACAACGAGTGTTTAATTATAAGTGCTGTCCAAGGATGTTAGGTAGGAGGCACCGGAAACTAAGGGGGACCTATGGATTCATTATGATTTATAGGTTTGTTGTCCTATAAAAATTAAAACTTAAAAAACTGTTCAAACATTAATTGGAGCCGGGTTGCTTGAACCAGCCAATGCTCTCTATGAATCTTAATCTGTTAAGTCTACTTCGAGTCCAGTTTTATATCGGAAAATTTTTCATAATTAATTTTAGGTCATTTCTATTTCTTCGATATCTTTACGCTTGTGCCGAAGTCAAGATGAGGCATCCCTAGTTTTGAAGCCATTCTGGCAATAACAGTGTTCCGTGACGAATACGACTAGGACGTGAGTTTAATTTCGATTAACTGACAGTAGAGATTACGTGCAAGGGTGTTAATTATGAAATGCTTTGGTTTTTGATAATCTGAGTATTCGAAGACACCAAATTAGCATGATCGTACATGCCATATGCTTGGAAAATGTTACTTGATATTGAGCTTTGTAGCTCTGACCGCAATATGAGTAATAAACCACAACCACCGCGATGCTTCCCGAAATACATCTGATGCAATTCACTATTTCCAACAGATAATCTGCTATGAGACTTCACAAGTACCAAATTAGCTTCAAGTTTTGATGATATGTCTCCACTCTTGGTACAGACTCCCATTTAACACCTCTTAAACACCAAGGAGAGCCAGAGTAATTTCAAAAATGCAACTCCACATAGAGCCTTTAAGCTCTATACACGATATGAGAAATAAACCACAACCAACACGATGCTTCCCGAACGGCCATTTCAAACAATCAGCCTTACGTAGTTACAGCTCGTTAGTGTTTATTTTCGTTCACTGTTTTGAGCCTACCCGTAGTCTATGTCAATAATGATGACTGCAGCAAACGTGCTGATCCAAGTAAGCAGCTCTAGTTTTCCTTGTTTCGAAAATTTACTCAATTCCTTGGCCTGCATAAACATTGGCTTAAGTGCCACAATTATAACACCCGCCAGCACACACTGCAATAAATAAAAGATTAGTATGAATATCTTTAGTGACCTCAACTCTAACTTACTCTTGGCAAAGTGCTGAAAAAGGGCCCGGCCCACACAAGCGTTATTATAACCAAAAGCGCCGATACCAGCGAAGCAAGTTGTGTTACGCCACCCGTCTGCTCTTGAATGACCGAACGTGATAGCGAGCAGGCGAGTGGTATGCAGGAAAAGCAACCACCTACAAAGTTGCCTATACCAAGAGCAAATAACTCCTGATTTGGGCGCACTTCATAGCCATGCTTTTTCGCAAATGTCAAGCCCATTGACATGACAATAGAATAGCTGACTATGGCAATGGCAATAGAGTCCACCGCTACCATGGGTATGAGCTCAAAGCGCGGAAAAACTGGCTCTGGCAGACCTTTTGGTATATCGCCGACAAGCTTGACACCATACGTTGTGCTCACTTGCAGTAAGTCTGAGATAAGAGTGCCGCCAATGACTGCAATCAGTTCAGCAGGCAAAGGAAAGCGGCATTTTTTACCCAGATAAGGCTTGACCAACTCATTGGATAGGGCCATAAATACTATGATGCAGCAACAGAATAATAATGTGACCAGATTCGTGTGCGGCATTTCTTTGCAAAGATCGATAAGCGTTTTGATTATTTTAAAAGCGCCTTTGTGGCGTGGCACGGTTACACCCAACACATCCTTCAACTGAGCGGTGATGACGTGTACAGCGGCAGCGGTGGTAAAGCCATTCACCAAAGGATCACTCAGCAAGGCGGCCAATGTGCCCAGGCGAAAGAAGCCCATGATGAGCTGCAATTTGAGAAGGAGATAAAATAATTATTAATTCGTTTGATGGAAATAATTATAAATTCGCAGTTAGATAAAAAAAAATTATTAATTCGTTGAATAAATAAGTTGAACAAACTTACATGCATAATGCCCACCGTAAAGGCAAGCACAGTGGCCACCTCAATCGGTGTGATGACACCTGTAACGGCTACGGAACTGCTACCCTCCTCTGTGGCATAGGTTTGTACCACTTTAAGCGTCATCATGCTGACTACAGCAAAGGTGCCAATCGATATGTGTCGCGATGTGCCCAGCACCATGTAGACTAATACTGGAAAGATAGCCATGTACAGACCATTGCCGGGAGAGACACCCGCCAACAGACCATAGGCCATGCCATGCGGTATATGCATAATGGCTACCGTAAAACCAGCTATAACATCACCAATGAGATCACTCTTAAAGTCATACTTTGGCAGCCACTGCAGGATGGGTATGATGCCGGTGAAGAGCGAGAGAAAAGACCAGTTCACCCAACATTGACGTAGAAGCGAAGGAATGCTCTTGTCGCGCGCACCATAACCAGTCTCTTTGATCAAGACATCGTAGGAGAGTACGTCGCGATGAACATCGTATTTCGGCTGGATTTTAGGTTTAAGCACTGTTGTGGGCTGTGTAAGTGGTTTGGTTCTGAGGAGATAATGTAAAAATTTTGAAAATTACACGTCAGACCTATGAGCTTAAACTAAGAGCTATGCCACTTGTGATTAATAAATAAACAAAATATAAAAATATTTGTTCTGCGATGTGCTCCGGTGAAAGATGTGCCGCATTGGTAAAAAAAAATTATGCAAATGCTTAAATTTTACGAATAGAAGACATTTGCTTATTGTGCTGTAATGTACTCGGGTTGTGCTATGGTGTTTCATAGAGAGCTTCAAAAAATTTGCCCAGATGTGTCAAAATTGTTATTTAAAACACGGAATGTCATGTTTTATAACTTTTTCAATATAATTTAAGGGAGTGGGTCGAAATTCCCCTTTCCCAGTGCCGAAATTCACTTTCATAAAATTGCCTTCTTCAAAATGAACTCTTTTCAAAATTTTCCTTTACAAAATTTCCCTTCTTTAAAAATTCTCGTCCACAAAATTCTCCAATACAAAATTCCCCTTCAAAAATTCCACTTTTACGAAATTCTATCTTTGTAAATTTCTGCATTTCAGAACTCACCTCTTAAAACAAAACCTTAAAAAAACGAGAACTTCAACAAAGCGCGCTTTATCCCTCAACACATTCTTTTATTTTTTTTCTTTTTTTTCTTTTTACTCTTTTGCTGATGATGAGTTTTGCAAAGGAGAATTTTGCTAAGCGGAATTTCATAAAGGGGAGTTCTGTGAAGGAGGATTTCTGTGAAGGGGAAATTTTGTTAAGCAGAACTTTAAAAAAGGGCAATTTTCAAAAGGGGAATTTTGTAAAATGAATTTGTGTAGAGGGAATTTTGAGCCCATCCCATAATTTAATCCCTACAGCAAATTTTTAATCTTATTATGGCACAATACAGCACAACTCGAGCAAATCACATCACAATTTGTAAATTTCTGATAATTTTAATATCGGAGCAAAATTCTCATCAAAGAGGCACCACATCGAAAAAATATTTCCAATTTTTTTTTTATGATAAAAATCAAAACGGCAAAACCAAATTGCTGTTCATTTGTAACTTACTCATTGTTACCGTCCGTGGCCATCTTCTTTGTAAGCGTGCTACTTTTTATAGCCACATCGGTGTATTGATGATTAAGTAACCGTTGCTGATGCTGTTCTAGCTTGAATAACTTTATTTGTTTGAGGAAATGTTTTTCGCTTGTGTTGTTGTTAGTTTTAGTATTAGTGGTGGTGGTGGTGTTGTTGTTGGTGCTAGGATGTTGATATTCTTTGGCATGAGTTGTAGTGGTGGCTGGTTGAGATGAGGTGGTGATAAAGGTTGTATTTTCAGTCGATGACCCTGCTTCGTTAAAACTCTGTTGCTCCTTGTGGCGTTTTAATTGTTTTAGAGCAAACTTGCGCACATGCTTCAAACTAAGTGGTTTCTAGGGAACGCATAGAAAATAGAAAAAGAAAAAAAAATCAATTATAAATAGAGCAACAAACTAGTTTAATAAAAATTTCAGCTAGCTCTACACTAAAAAATTCACCAACTTTTACTGGAGGATAACAGCGACTAACTGCTGCGTAATGCAAATTTTAAGGCTTTAAGTAGCAGTCACTATTTAATACCTTCGGAAAATTTCCAACACCCAACACTAGTTGACAGCAAAAAAACAAAAAAAAAAAAAAAAAATTAATAAAAAGACAATTAAAATCGACCGACACTTGAGACTAATTCAGTTAACGTAGAGTTCGTGAGAGACAACACCACGGTTTAGCGACCAAATATTTTAGACCAAATGACGTGCATTTCCCTGGCCAGCCAACCAGCATTGAAAGTAAACAAGCAACCACTTGTAGCTTTCTTATCAGCGCAACAGTTAGGCGCACTATCTTTAAAGAATAGCCAAAGACTACAGAACTACACAGCTAGAGCTTTAATAAAATAGCATTGACGCATTTAATGGCGGGTGAACGGGTGTCATAAGGCTAAACTTCAAAATACTATAAATTTACCCATTTATTAGCTTCATGTTTATCCATGTTCGAAAACGTAATGTTAATCGTATCAGCAGCACCTTGGCAAAAATCAATCTTCCGCTGCTGTTGCCATTGACGATAAGGAGGCTGTTACACTCAACTCACACTTGGGTGGAGCTCTTGAACAAGTCTATTGCAGTCAATAAAATTAAATTTCCGATAAAATTCGCCGCCATCGATTTACAATGTTGCCAATGTGCTAGTTTTAAACGCATGACAAATAAATAATTCTGATTAATTTAAATGTTTTCAAATGAGAGCAATTAGCATTAGGTGCGGATTTAGCAGCAGAGAATTTGGCAGCGGCAAGTGTTAATTGGGAGTTAAAACAGAGTTCAATAGCTTGTTCTCGCAAGCTAGCAGCAAGCAGGGTGGGGAAGCGTGTTGGAGATATTCTAGCTTATCTTTGCATAAAACATTTTGGTTAACTTGATGATTTGATGAACTACTTTTAAACTGAAATGTATAGGCACTTAAATCGAATGCACTTTAAAGTTATGAGATGAGATAAGATGACTTGTTTAAATTTTTTAATAAAAACAAAATAAAAAAAAACCGAACGTTTTGTACTGGAAATGGTGCATAATTCATTGAGTGATGTAATATATTTATTTAGAAATATACAAACATTTCACAACACTAAGTGTCAAACATTAAATGTGAAATAATATTTTTTTTTTTTACTTAAGAGCTAACTTTATAGTCTTTATTTTCCTAACAATGCAATATCTGATTTTTTTAACCCAGTTAATTCTGAGATCATATACAGGGTTGTCCATATTCGACGGACCCATCTGGCAACGCCATAACTTTTGACAGAGATGTCAGATCGCTTAATGACATACCGCGTTTGAAGCGTCAGTCCAAGCAGATTTTTACCATGGAACAATACACGCCACGCGAGCGCTCTGAAATAGTTGAAATTTACATTCAACAGAAGAAGTCAATGCCCATATTCGACGGACCCATGTTTTTGTTAAAAAAATCAAAGAAAAAAATAAAAATTTGGCGGTTGGCAATCTTAATCATTTAATTTGTTCCAAGTAGATTTGTTTACATCAATTTTTGAATATGATATCTCTCAAATGGCCGCCTCTGGCGTTGATGGCGTATTGTGCCCTTTTTGCAGCATTTTCCATCGTTTTCGCCAACATTTCGGCCGGAATAGCGGCTATTTCTTCACGAATGTTGTCCTTGAGCTCTTCTACGGTCCTTGGCTTGTTAACGTAAACCTTTGACTTCAAATATCCCCACATCGTTCCAAAGATTCTCAATAGGATTGAGATCAGGACTTTGTGCAGGCCGCGGCAAAACATTGATTTGCTGATCACTAAGAAACTGCTTCACAAGCCGTGAAGTGTGCTTAGGATCGTTGTCATGCATGAATGACCATCTTAATGGTAAATTTTCCTCTGCAAACGGTTCCATGTGCCGCTCTAAAATCTGTTTATATAAATGCTGATCCATTTTAGTATCTATCGTTACAATTGGTCCTACGCCATGCCATGAAAACGCAGCCCAGACCATAACATTCCCTCCACCGTGTTTAATTGTTTTCATTGTATACCTCGGATTAAGCTGCTGTTTTGGTGGACGCCACACATGCCGCTTTCCATCAAACCCAAATCGGTTGAATTTGGACTCATCACTCCACAATATATTTTTCCAAAATGATAATGGCTTGTTTCCAAACGTTTTGGCGAAATTTAACCTAGCTTTAATATTTTTTTTTGAAACTAATGGTTTATGCTGCGCTACGTATCCTATCAATTGAGCCTCATTAAGTCTTCTACGGATGGTCCTGCTGCTAACTGCAATTTTGTGATGCTGATTGACTTTTTTCTGGATATCTGGATGTAATAAAGGGATTTTTCTTCGCTTCCATCGATATTAATCTGTTTTCAGCAGCACTTGTTTTTCTTGGAGGAGCCTTTCTTTTAATAGATGTGGTGGTTTTATGTTTCCGATAATGTTGGATTGCATTGTAAACAATTTTTCTAGAGCGTCCTATATCGTTTGCGATTTCATTTATAGTTTTTCCATTATTTTTCATATTTATTATAATTTTTCTTAGCTCTGCAGTGCATGACGACTTTCGACCCATCTAATTAATTTTTTTCATTAATTTTTTATTTTAAATAAAGAAATAAAACATCAACAAACCGTGTTTCGATAAAAACTTTATTGAATTTGCTTAAAATCAATTTATAAGACTATATTAAGCAACATGTGCTAATTCAATGACCAGCTAACTTGAATGATTGCTCCGATCTTTTGTTAAGAAAAAAATAATCACGTGACTTGTAACGGTTCTTTTCCATGAAATGCAAGAGTAAGAACACGTAGTTTAAAAAATAACAACAAAATTTTGCTGCATTGAATCTAGTGATATTAATATTGTGGCAGAGTAACCGATTCCATATTGTGCTAATTCTTTGTCCAGCACTGTATATATATATTTATAATATAACACATGGTCCAATAAGTCCCGAGACTAAGTAATAAAAAAACTTTTTTTGCAAATATTCTTCTTTATTCATCAACATATGTTCCGTCAAGAGCAATACATTCTTTCCACTGCTTTCTAACTTTTCAATACCGGTTTTGTAGAACGATTTGTGCTTCGCCTCAAAATACGCTTTAGTTTCAGCCATCACCTCTTCATTGGAGCCAAATCTCTTACCGGCAAGAATTTTTTTGAGGTCAGCAAAGAGCCAGTAGTCGCTGGGGCCAAATCTTGCGAATATGGTGGATGAGAAAGCATCGCCTTCGTTTTCATCGATTTGTGACACGGTTCATTGTCTTGGTGGAAAATAATTTTTTTTCTTCTTCAAATGGGGAAAAATCCCCATTTCATCCTTCAAACGCTCCAACAATGCTATATAATATCGCTGTTGATTGTTTTTCCCTTTTCGAGATAGTGGATGAACAAAATTCCATGCGCATCCCAAAATATACATGCCATAACCTTTCCAGCCGACTGTTGTGTTTTTGGTCGCTTTGGCCTGCTTTCATCAGTTGCTCTTCACTCAGCTGACGACCGTTTTTGATTCCGGTGTGTAATGTAATGTGGATCCATATTTCATATATTGTCACATACTGATGCAAAAATTCATGTTTATTCTTTGTAAACACTGCCAAACAGCTCTCCGAATCATCGACACTTTGTTGTTTTTTTCCGGTGTGAGAAAACGCGTCCGTGGCGTCCGTGGCGTAGTTGGTTAAAGTGCGTGGCCGCTATGTCAAACGAACCTGGAGACCCGGGTTCAAACCCCATTATTTTTCTGTACGGACGCCACCTCTCTGCAGACAATGGCAAACCTCAGAGAGTAATCAAATGCCATGTAAAGCTTCTTGAGAACAAGAACATTCTGTTCATCACCGTTCGGAGTCGGCGTTAAGCATGTAGGTCCGGTTCTCGGTTAATTGTGTTCAAACTTTATAACACGCACAACACAATTGATCATAAGAAGCTAGGTCAAAGTCCTTTCAAGGGCTGAAATGGCCAGTTATTTATTTATTTATGTGAGAAAACGCGGCACCCATTTGGAAAGCAGCTTTCTCATCGACAAATGTTCCTGTAATATTGTTCCTACACTGCTTTTTGATATCTTTAGAGCCTCAGCTAGCTCGCGCACCTTCACTTTACGGTCGGCAAAAACCATTTTGTGTACTTTTTTTATGTTTTGTGGAACAACTGCCTCATTTGGGCGTCCTGAACGTTCACAAGTTTAAACTCAGCGTACCATCGGCAAATGGTTGCTTTTGATGGAGCAGAGTCCGAATAACACTTTCGAAGCCATTGCTCAGCTTGGACGGTATTTGTTTTCCATAAAAAAACAGTGATAAAGAAACACACGGAATTGCTTTGAATTCATTATTTTGAAAATATCCACAGTAGTGTCACTTAAATCACTGCAACTTCTGAACTAAACGTTAGATTGTCATGAAATTTTTACACGTATTGTTTGAAGGTTGTAACTATCGAAATATTATATCGATATATCGTTAGGTGGCACCTAGTAGTTAGTCTCGGGACTTATTAGACCATGTTTTAGTCTGACTATAATTCTCATAAAGATTGCTTAAATATACATTTTGAGCATTGACATTGAATAAAAACTATATTTTTCTATACATTTGAATGAATTTTGAAAATTTAATATTAACGAACACGAAAATATTTGCTTGAAAAAGTGTAGAAACACATTTTTGTTGGTTGATATTCTGCTATAAAGTCAATTTTTTAAAAATGTTCATACCACACCCTTTGTTTGAATAACGATTATGAAGAGGGATCAGATGTTGTAGGATTTTCGGATGCAGATGAATGTGCGGATCAGAAGCCCCTAACATATGAAGAATCCATTCAAAATAATAATGCAGATGAAGAAGAAGTTTTTCAGGGAAATTTGTTATCAAAGTTAGCACATTATAGCTTATCTACAAAACTAACCTATACATGACCCCCGCCTCAATCATTGGACATTTAAGACATTTTCAAAAAAAATTTCTTTTTAAATGCTCCCTATGGTGCTTTTTGTTTTTTTTTTTTTATTTACGTTTTATCTTCGATGTTTCTTGTCCGATCCAAGTGCACGTGTTTGTTGATTTTTTTTTTAATTTTTTTTTTATTTTATTTTTCCTTTGGACACATTTTCGCAAAGCTTGGCAGTTGCGATCGCTACAGCCAGCTGGAATCCCGAAAAGATGTAGAAAAGTAATAAAAAGCCCAGTATGAGCGACGAACGATTCCAAAGTGTTCTTTTTGCAATAAAATCGGTCTGAAGTGCGCCAAAAATAAATTTTATCGATATCATTTGTTCCCATGGTTTTAATGAATTATTGTGAGCTTTCATTATTTAGCATTTTTAGAATTTCATTAGACTATAAAAAAAGTATGATTGCAAAAATTATTTTTTTTATGCTTGTAAAAAATGTTTGCTTGAAATTTGTGCTATATGTCCATGGCTGTATAGTAGGAACTAAGATAAGGTGTCGCCCATATTCGCAAAAAAAAACATTAGAGAAACAAAAAAAAAAAATCCGAAAAAATTTTAGTACCGAAAATTTATATTTTTATTAATAAAAATTCGAATTTATAACGAAACTAGGAAAAAAGCACCATAGGGACAATCTGAAAAAAAATGTTTTCTTTTTTTAAATGTCTTTTATATTTCTAATGATTGCGGCGGGGTCAAAATAGGTTTACTTTCTTGCCATACAAGGTGATACGGTCTATTGCACATCATTGAAATGCAAATTTCAAAAATTGTCGCCGCATGTCTTGGATTGCTATTTGAAATTTGGTATGATAACCCCGCAAGCTGAACTGGCTGCTATTCTGCGGAAATTTGACAAGACACGTTCAATCTTTATTCATAAGTAAAACATTTTAATACGCTTTGTTCGCATTATCGTCTAATTTTTTACGATTTTGAATAAAAGCGATATGGCATTGTGACCTCGGTAGTCGTACGGTCCTACGCTTTACCCTTTCTACATATCTGTCTTTATTTTTGATCAACTGGAATTGAAATTTCATCAATATTTTTGAAAGTTGTAGTTGGTCTTAGAAAGGTTTATGGAGAGGATATCCTTATAATACAATTGACTGAGGTAAGGGCACAATACTTGCCTCAGATTCTAATTCTCATTTTCCTACGGCTTCCCGCCCCACCTCTTCATGACCATTTTCGAAGCAAGACAGACTTGACTGGCTAAATGAAACACCTGAAATCCTTGTTATAAAAAAAAAATGTATGGTATAAGCTGTTTTTTCCAAAATATGTTTTTTAGAAAAAAGTCTTGAATTTTTAAAAAATTCCGTTCTCAAAAAAAAAAAATCTGGAAATGCTCCAATTCCAATGTACGGATAAGGATAAGGATAAGGATAAGGATAAGGATAAGGATAAGGATAAGGATAAGGATAAGGATAAGGATAAGGATAAGGATAAGGATAAGGATAAGGATAAGGATAAGGATAAGGATAAGGATAAGGATAAGGATAAGGATAAGGATAAGGATAAGGATAAGGATAAGGATAAGGATAAGGATAAGGATAAGGATAAGGATAAGGATAAGGATAAGGATAAGGATAAGAATAAGGATAAGGATAAGGATAAGGATAAGGATAAGGATAAGGATAAGGATAAGGATAAGGATAAGGATAAGGATAAGGATAAGGATAAGGATAAGGATAAGGATAAGGATAAGGATAAGGATAAGGATAAGGATAAGGATAAGGATAAGGATAAGGATAAGGATAAGGATAAGGATAAGGATAAGGATAAGGATAAGGATAAGGATAAGGATAAGGATAAGGATAAGGATAAGGATAAGGATAAGGATAAGGATAAGGATAAGGATACGGATAAGGATAAGGATAAGGATAAGGATAAGGATAAGGATAAGGATAAGGATAAGGATAAGGATAAGGATAAAGATAAGGATAAGGATAAGTATAAGGATAAGGATAGGGATAAGAGTCCAGTACAATTATGCAGGATGGAACTCCACCTAAACTTAATTTGCATTCTGAGTTTAACAAAACTCAATTCGAAAAATGCCGAATAGTAGGCTAATGATCAGATGAAAAGGTACGTTCAGATGCAAAATTTTAGATGACAAAGTACGTTCAGAGTATTAAATATTTGGTGCTGAACTTAGATGGGTATAATGCATTGAATTATTAGTGCATTAAAAATATCATTAGCATTATCTACCTAGTGGTAATGCAAATTAAATTTGCATTACCCTTAATACGTAATGGTAATGGGAAAAAATGTTACGTATTTTAAAAATAATTAAAAATTACGTATTAATGGTAATGGGAAAAAATTTGCATTACCATCAACATATAATGGTTATTGAGAAAAAAATTGCATTACCATTAACACGTAATGGTAAAATAATTAAAATAATTTGCATTACCATTAACATGCAGTGGTAATGGAAGAAAAAATTGCATTACCACTAAAACTTAAGTGGTAATGGACAATTTTAATGGTAATGGAAAAACTTTGCATTACCACTAAGTTTTGAATGGCAATGAAAGAAATTAACACTTTTTTTAATGGTGAAGTTTTTTTGAAATTGTAGTGGTAATGTTCATTCCTTTCATTACCATTAAAAACTTAGTGGTAATGCAAAGTTTTGCCATTACCATCAAAATTTTCCATTACCACTTAAATTTAAGTGTTAATGCAATTTTTTCTTCCATTACCATCACATGTTAATGATAATGCAAATTTTTTTCCCATTGCCATTACGTATTAATGGTAATGCAATTTTTTTCTCCATCACCATTATATGTTAATGGTAATGCAAATTTATTTTACATTACCACTAGGTGGATAATGGTAATGGAAAATGCCCATCTATGGTTCTGACAAATGTCAAAAACAGCTGTTTCTATAATTGTGCAATTTATTATTTGCAAAAAATGAACGAAAAGCGAAGAAAATAACTTTGGCAAGTGAAGAAGAAGAGGTCTTCATATCAGTATGGGCCTATAAAAGTTTCGGTTTGCGCAGCGGAAGGCAGAACTTGCATGTGTTCGCAGAGATGGATGCAGCCCTGTGCTCAAATGGGAGCGATGTCACGGTGGTGGAGGTGCAAAAAATATGGAAACAAACAAGTAAACAAAGAAATGTCACACTAAACTCAATTCTGCTGACTCATCTCTGTGTGAACAGCTTCCGTTGAACTCAAACTTAACTCTCTGTGTAAACATAGCATAAGACTTGTGAAGAATGGTGTTTTACAATCCGTTTTAAATCAAGTATTTACGATATTTACTATCGGGATTAATTACAGTTCAATACTAATTTATTTCTAAGACTAAAATATTACAAACGTGTAGTAGTTTTACACAATAACAAAATTTTATTGCATACTTTTAGGATGTTTTTATAATTGAATATTTCTATATATAGCTTAGATTTTATCAATTAGATATTTGAGACTAATTGTTTATGGTATTGAATGCAAATACGTGCCATTAAAAAAATCGATTATCGATTTTTAATGTCTTGACAGCATATTAAAAACATGGATAGCCAATAATAACAAAAAAAAAAAAAAAAAAAAAAAACAAACAAAACAATTGAATTATAAAAATAAAAGCACGGAGTGATAAGATAAACAAGTTTTTGCTTTAAAATAGTCATTAACTGCGGCAGAAGACAAATTAGTAAGAAGAGCCAAATGAGACAACGCAAATAAACGTGAGCCAGATAGTAGTTTATTGGTGATAAAACAGCTGATATTTTAAGAATATAACAAAAATAAAAAGAAAAAAACCGTATTTATAGACATAGGCTGAACAATAACAAGTAAAGAATTCAATAAAGCTATTATAAACTATAGCGAATTATGTAAAATGAACAAAGTGAAAACAAAGAGATGACAGCTGAGTGAACTAAACAAACGGACAGTGTTTGTAGAGCGCTTATTGGATTTTGATAGCTTAAATTCTAATGAAATATAATAATTAAGGAAATAATTAAACACTTGACGCCAACTATTATTTAAATAGACTAAGAATAATAATAATAATAATAAAATACAAAACATTATCAGCAAATAAGACTGATAATTCTCAGTTTATTACAATATATATAGAGAAAGATGCGAGGAAGAGAGTCGCAGCTGCAGCAGCTTATGACAAATAAGAGATAAGCGGATGAGTGGGTATGTGTGTGACTGGGGCAAAGCTTTAATAAAAATATCACGTGCTAAGTCGCACAATAAATGTCGCTGATATTGTTTAAAGTACAATAAATGGAATGGCAAAAAGTTTTCTAGGCCATTAATTTGAAATATTTTTGAGCTTTTGACTAGATGAACAAGATAACTGTCACAATTTAGGATTTCGAAAGTTGTTTAGATTTTTATGGCAAAGTTTTTTGTTTTAATTCACAGATTGCAATTATTTTTTTTTTTCTTTTATTTGTTAACAGGTTCTATAAGTTTCAATATCACGGCAAACTTGTTATGTCAATGGTAATGTTTTTTTTTTTCTTAATGCTAATAAATATATTTTAAAACTTTTATTTGCTATAAAAATTCTGTTTTGAGGAACTTGATTAGCAACTAGGCAACAGTTATTTAATTTATTACCTTTCTCGATCAAGAGAATTCAACAATTCAACCATGACTTTGTTTATATATGAGTAAATACATACATATATATTTTTTGAATTTTTTTTTTTTTGTATTGTTTTTTTATTATTTTTTGGAATCAGTAAAGTAGCTACTACTTGATAGCAGTGATTATCAACTTTATGTAACCAATTTTGTTAACTGCTTCGTAACATTGTAAAATTTTTGAAGTTCAACTCGATTTTGACCATAGTAATAAACATGACGAAAATTTTTGGAAAACAAACGCACACGTTTAGAGATAAGAGAAAAAAAAAACATTATTAAGTGGCATTGATAATTAAGAAACAACAAATAAATATTTTATTTAAATAAATACGTGAATCAAAACCACTTTAATAAGAACAGCATTGTTAAACGAAAAACATTTTTTTATATATAAAAAAAAAAATAAAATAAATATTTTAATTGCAAAATATTCAAAACGCAATAACTGCGACTTATTCAATCTTTTATACGCACATCCAACATTTTGAGCTACGACTAAGACCCACAGAATTTGTCAAGAAAACACTTTGAATAGCTTAGTTGAACTGAGAAGAAATCTCTTCATCTGCATCTAGCTGCAAATTTTGGAAATATTTCGATAAATTTATCTCTGTAGAAATATGGAGATAAGAATGGGGCCTAGGGTAAACACCATAATTTAAAGTTGTTTAAATTTCAAGACAAACAAGCGGAAGATCGCACAAATTAAGCACAAAGATTGACACAGAAGCAGTGCCGGAGCAAAGTCTAATAGCAAAATAAAAGAGGTTATTGCGAATAACTAGAAGTGTTAAATATTAAATTTCAATTAAGAAATTAAGACCGTTTTTATTGCTGTCAAAGTTATCATGGAAAGTTTTTGAAAAAAGTGGCAACATTTTTAGAAGTCACAAATTTGAACAGCTTTACATGAGAACTATTCTTATTCTTAGATAATTAATTTTTCCAAGCTTTCTAAATGAAGGTGCTCTTGTTTCTGTTGTCACTCTTTCTATTACTCATGCTTTTGCACTATCTGTTGGTGTAAGTGAGTTTGGCACTTCTTTCTCAAAATGATAATTTATTTCGCCCCGCTCCTGTCAAAACACAGGTTAATTGGAACGAAAATAAATCAGCTAATGCTATGTTCACACAGAGAGTTTGAGTTTACTTTGTACTGGAAACTCAAACTTAACGCTCTGTGTGAACATAGCATAACGTGCAGTCGATCGAAACTCAAGGCCATGTCCACTTTTTTTGATGGCTATTATCAGTTGAGGTATTGAACTTTCTTTCATAGCATTCGATATGTTTTTGAAGCAAACGATGTGAGTGCAAGATAATTTGCTTGCTGGACAAAGTTTTTTGTCGATGGCACCTACCAGCGCATTTTTTTGATAAAATGGCAGAACCATTGGCGAACCATGACGAACTTGGGAAATGGGCGAAGACAACTGCATTAAATATTTATTTTAACTTTAATTCGCACAATAATCTTTAAAAACTATAACACATCATCATCTAGCGACTCAAAAAAATAATACAATTTGACAACTATTAACAGTTCCTCTCTTTCGCTCTCAATTTTTTGAAAGAAAGAAAGCTATTCTTGGTGTTGTCAAAAACTTACTAACACCTTACTATTAAAAAAAAAAAAAATAAATAACTGGCCATTTCAGCCCTTGAAAGGACTTTGACCTAGCTTCTTATGATCAATTGTGTTGTGCGTGTTATTAAGTTTGTACACAATTGACCGAAAAATGGACCTACAGGCTTAACGCCGACTCCGAACGGCGATGAACGGAATGTTCTTATTCTCAAGAAGCTTTACATGGCATTTTTATTACTCTCTGAGGTTTGCCATTGTCTGCAGAGAGGTGGCGGCCGTACAGAAAAATTATTTTAATTCAAATAATTTTCTGTCGCTGCTGGGGTTCGAACATGGGTCTCCAGGTTCTTTGACATAGCGGCCACGCACTTTAACCAACTACGCCACGGACGCCACACCTTACTATTATTACACATAAATAAAAATATTAATATGTTAAGCATTTATTTTTGACTTTAGTCAAAATTGATTTTGATTTTGATTTTGATTTTGATTTTGATTTTGATTTTGACTTTGACTTTGACTTTGACTTTGACTTTGATTTTGATTTTGATTCTGATTTTGATTTTGATTTTGATTTTGATTTTGATTTTGATTCTGATTTTGATTTGATTTTGATATTGATTTTGATTTTGATTTTGATTTTGATTTTGATTTTGATTTTGATTTTGATTTTGATTTTGATTTTGATTTTGATTTTGATTTTGATTTTGATTTTGATTTTGATTTTGATTTTGATTTTGATTTTGATTTTGATTTTGATTTTGATTTTGATTTTGATTTTGATTTTGGTTTTGATTATTTTGATTTTGATTTTTCTTTTGATTTTGATTTTGTTTTGTTTTGATTTTCATTTTGATTTTGATTTTGATTTTGATTTTGATTTTGATTTTGCTTTTGATTTTGATTTTGATTTGGATTTTGACTTTGACTTTGACTTTGACTTTGACTTTGACTTTGATTTTGATTTTGATTTGAATTTGAATTTGATTTTGATTTTGATTTTGATTTTGATTTTGATTTTGATTCTGATTCTGATTTCGATTTCGATTTCGGTTTCGATTTAGATTTTAATTTTGATTTTGATTTTGATTTTGATTTTGATTTTGATTTTGATTTTGATTTTGATTTTGATTTTGATTTTGATTTTGATTTTGATTTTGATTTTGATTTTGATTTTGATTTTGATTTTGATTGCGATTTTTATTTTGATTTTGATTTTGATTTTGATTTTGATTTTGATTTTGAATTTGATTTTGAATTTGAATTTGATATTGATTCCGATTTTTACTTTGCTTTTACCTGTGCGTGCATCTGCTTTTGTTTTTTTTTTATTTTGCTATTGCTTTTGCTCTTGTTTTAGCACTTGCACTTGCTATTGCTCTTGCTCTTGTTCTTGCTCTTCTTCTTGCTTTTGCTCTTGCATTTGCTGTTGGTTTTGCTCTTGCTCTTGCTATTGTTCTTGCTCTTGATCTTACTCTTATTCTTGCTTTTTATCTAACTCTTGATCTTGTTCTCACTCTTACTCTTCATATTACCCTTGCTCTTACTCAAGAATGATAGAACCAAAATTACGCGTTCCGCAAATGAGAGAGAGAGAGAATGACGTCACAAGCGATATTGTCAGAATTTGGAATAATTTTACTTTGGGGCCCACGCCTAAATATTTTTTTTTCTTATTTTTATAATATGCATATGGACCTCCTAAATCTATTCGTACAGTAAAATTTTGTCAGTCTCTAATAGTTTAGGAGATAAAAATCTTGAAAGTTTAAAAAATTCATATTTTTCGTATAGGAAAATATTCATATTTTTATATACGAAATAAAACTGTGTGACGTCACGCACTCAGTTGAGAAAGAGAGCATTAGATAACGGGACTGAAGAACGCGTAATCTTGTTTCTTTCATTCTTGACTCTTACTCATGCTCTTACTCTTACTCTTACTCTTACTCTTACTCTTACTCTTACTCTTACTCTTACTCTTACTCTTACTCTTACTCTTACTCTTACTCTTACTCTTACTCTTACTCTTACTCTTACTCTTACTCTTACTCTTACTCTTACTCTTACTCTTACTCTTACTCTTACTCTTACTCTTACTCTTACTCTTACTCTTACTCTTACTCTTACTCTTACTCTTACTCTCACTCTCACTCCTACTCTTGCTCTTGCTCTTGCTCTTGCTCTTGCTCTTGCTCTTGCTCTTGCTCTTGCTTTTGCTCTTGCTTTTGCTCTTGCTTTTGCATTTGCTTATGCCCTTACTCATGATCATGCTCTAGCTTTTGTTTTTGCTTAAATGGCCCACAGTTAAAGTTAATCCTTAAGCAATTTCAATAATTTAATTCCAAAAATTAGGAAAAACTGCCAGCAATTATCATTCACTACCACAACATAATATCTTTACATACTCATACATATATTATATACTCCTTCATATCAAAGTTAGAAATGTTCAAAAATTTCATGTTTGTAATTTATTAATGGCACATTGGCGACACGCTACTGTGATTGTTGTTATTGTTTTTTAAAACCTGCAATTATAGCCATGTAGCCCACATGATATGACATGACAGCAACGGGTGGTGTTATAGCAAAAAACAAAACAACTCATACAAAACAATTTCAATGCCAAATAGAAGCAGGAACAAAAAAAAACAAAAAACTAATTTTATTGAGCAATCGCATTAGAACTAAGTAAACTTAACTAAGCGTAATTTTAGAGTTACCGATTACAAAAATTTTTCAAATTTAAAAAATATTAAGAGTGCGTTTAATGAGTGCTACTTTCAAGGTTAACTCACATAAGAATTTTCCGTACTTCAACTAAACAAAACGTTTTTAAACTGATTATTTCAAGGAATTTCTTTTTATTGTTTTTATCAGATTTTCATAAATCAAAAGGCAAATATGGCAATGAAGTTGAAATAGAATTAAGATAGAGTTTAGAACAGGAATTTCATAGGTGGCGTCCGTGGCGTAGTTGGTTAAAGTGCGTGGCCGCTATGTCAAAGAACTTGGAGACCCAGGTTCGAACCCCAGCAGCGACAGAAAATTATTTGAATTAAAATAATTTTTCTGTACGGCCGCCACCTCTCTGCAGACAATGGCAAACCTCAGAGAGTAATCAAAATGCCATGTAAAGCTTCTTGAGAACGAGAACATTCCGTTCATCGCCGTTCGGAGTCGGCGTTAAGCATGTAGGTCCGGTTCTCGGTCAATTGTGTACAAACTTAATAACACGCACAACACAATTGATAATAAGAAGCTAGGTCAAAGTCCTTTCAAGGGCTGAAATGGCCAGTTATTTATTTATTTATTTTATTTCATAGAACCACAGCGAATTGTCCTGCTAGATAGAATAAGCTCGGCAATTCTATTCACTTTCTAGTAGGCATGTGTAACGGAGCAAAACATGCTGCGCTGACACACTAACTCAAGCTCAGTGTATTATATCAGCGAAATACGCCAACGCAATTGCGTCGTGGAGATAACAATAACATGTAAAAATGTTGTTCACCTCATTATCCACCTGGCATTATTTTTGAAATGATAAATGGAAAACCCATTTCTAACCTTAGTTTTTGACATGAAACTCGATGCCGCGAAAACCCATACCAACCAAGTTTTTTTATAAAAAGTTCAGATTTCGATAAAAAAGTAAGCCTTAGATCTTATAAAGTACATATTAATTGAAATTTGGAAGCATTTAAGGGTCTAAAACATGGTTATACGATTTTTTAATAAGATTTAGTGTATATTTCCGTTTTGGAAAAAAAAAATAATAAAATATTCAGGAAATAAACTCGAACTCGAGCTGATTATAGCAGCAACAAAGTAGCTTGAACAAAGTGCAATGGTGTGTTGCAATAAACAACGTTACTGTTTGCATAACCATAAAAAATAAGTTCATAATCGCAAGATAAATAAAACTTTTATTAAGTAGATAAGTTAAAACTTTTATAGGTAGCTATTAAGATTAATTTTTTCTTATTTTGTTTTTTATTAAATAAAAAATAAATTTAATTCGAGAGTGCATAAGACAAAAAATATTTTGCTCAAAAGTTTGTCATATGTTCCTATTTAAACCAATGATGATTAAAAGCAAAGATTTATTGCCAGTTGCCAAAGACCAAATAATCGTTTCCACAATTTGCAGGTTATCAATTGAGCGCAACACTTAAGCCAAATAATACGCTTTAATATGATATCAGTGCATCAATCAATCAATCAATGCTTCATGATGATCATCAACAACATTTAACGAAGCTAAAAAATTCCATCCATACAACAAATAATGTCGAAAAAAAAACGAAACAATTAATGAAATCAAAAGAAGCGAGTAAAAAAACAACACAGCTAGTCTTTGAGGAGCTGCAATGAACTTTAATTGAGAGCAAGCAAGAAATATTCATAAAAATTAAAAAAAAATAAACACAAGCAGCGCAGCTTGGACTTTGAAGTACGAAATCGAACTGAAGTAGCTTAAAGAAACAATTGTTTTTCGAAACATGAGATAAATTTTAAAATTTGGAGAAATTTTCGAACACTGGGGCGTATAAGTAACATATCATTATTTGCAAATGTACTTATGTATTTCCAAACATTAACGACTAAATAAAAAACTTTAATTTTTTACATTTAAGCTTATTGACATTGATACATGCAAACATTGATTTGAATAAATATTGATATTGATACAGTTAAGCTGAGAATTTTATGCAGCCAACTCAAATAACAAGTATTTAAATCATTGTAGCGTAACCGACTGACTAAACGTCAGCCAAAAATTGTTGACTCACTTGCTGCTGGTGTGCTAGTGCGAATGTACTCTGAGCATTTGCAAAAAAACAAATAATACAAAAAAAATTATATATATATTTATAAATAATAATTGAAAAATATTAAAAAACCAACAGAAAGTGGCAGAAAAGCTGAAAATCACATGAGCAGCAGCGTGCACGGTAACCTGTGCAAACGGAATATTTAGAGAGAATGAGAGAGAGAGAGTAAACTGCAAAGAATAGCTATCTGTAAAAACATTGGTAATTAAAAACATGACTTTAACAAAACATACCATTTACAACGATTATTTAAAATAACAACAACAAAAAATTCACAACAACTAATTCTGCGAAAAACAGGTTTTAATGCAGGGTTAAAACAACTAGAGTCAAAACAGGAAACAATTTACAACAAATATAAAACTAATTTAATAGGAAAATTTTTGTGTTTTTTTTTTTAGTTTTTTTTATTGACCTTCTATAAGGCTGCGGAAAATATAAAAATAAAAAGACACGCGTGAGAAAACAAGTGTCAGAAAATATCGGAGAAAATATTGAGCAAAATATTGCAAGCAAAAACACGGAAACGCGTCACTGGAAAACAATCAATCTAAAGAGACACAGAAATATAGGCAAACAAAGTAATTTTTGGAAGTATACAAAATTACAAACAATTTATTTTTTTTTTTACTTTAAATTTAATTCTATAACATTTGATAGCATTGAATACCTCGATATAGTTCTTTCAAGGGCTGAAATGGGCAATTCACTTTTTTTTCGTTATTTATAAAAATATTTCAGAGTTTCCAAAGGGTAAGTAACGTACAAGGAATTAAGGGGAGAAGGAAGAAGTGTACTCGCATTAGTTTAACATAGCTGGTTGTAGATAGAGAAGTCTAGCTAGCTGTAAGATAGCAAGAAAAATGTGGCCTTCATATGAACTATGAAGAATTCAGGAACTGCTCTCGAGTTGTCACAGCTAGAATCAAGGGTATTACTACGAGACATTAGTGCACTGCTATAGCTGTAATAATCCTAATGAACAGGATACTTTAGCACATTTACTATGTACTTGCTCAGCACTGGCTAGATTGCAGATTAAGAACTCTAGGTAGACTACTCTTTGACAATCTAGAAGAACTTTCAACTTTAAAAAACAACGACCTTATTATATGTCTCAATCGCATGGGAAAGAAGGCTGGTGTAAAATTATTTGATTGCTTTTCCATCATCTTACTGTGTTGAACGTGGTTTTAGTGCGTTAACAAGACTTTTAACTAAAAAGAAAAGCCGACAAAAAGCTGAACTCCGAGAAATAAGAAAAAAGAATTCTTCTGGCAAAACTGGAACCCAATATTTATAAACGAATAACAAAAATCAGGCTAATCCTTCTTCATTACTTATTTTTTATAATGTTGAATAATGTTAAATCAATGAATTTATGAACAATTTTTTTTTTAAATAAATAATTAAATAAACAAGCTTTAATTTCTTTTCCCATACTTCTTACGAATAAAAAGGTATTTTTCAAGGAAGGGTCTACTTGATGATTCTTTAGATTACTGACTGAAATTTTTTTTTACAAAATTGGATAATTCAACAGTGCTATACCAGGCTTAATCCCGAGAACTAGAAAAAATCACAAGTTTGAACAAAGTTTATGTAAATATGCGTAAAAATATATAGATTTCTAAAAAACGAAGTTTTGAACTGAGGTCAAGTTCAAGACATTTAACTAAATGAGCAGCTCATTACATAATGAGCATTACCTTATATTAGCAGATAAGTATTTTACTGAATTTGAAATTATTTCAAATAATTGCCAACTTTGTTTTACTTATTTTAAAGGTGAAAGGTAAACTTTCTAGAAATTATTCTATTCCCAATTACATACTAATTCTTTTTTTTTTTAATAAGCTGCGTGAGTCAAAAATGAAATTGCCTAAGGGCGGCAATAACCTTCAAGCGGCCCTGCATTTATCCATAGTTATCTATTTTGTGAATTGACAACTTTTTTAATTATTTGCTTTATTTTCTAATATTTGCAGAAATAAACACCCATTTTAAGCAATTTCTTTTAATTTGCCATCAACTTTATGTATGTGTACATCCCTCTCTTATCACACTTGAGTTCTTTCCGAATGCTCATATATTTAATTCCAATCTTAAAATAAGTTCTAAAACTGCACCTTATTGCAAAGTTCAAAATATATGCACGATATGCATTCGAAACATCGAAAGACTCAGACATTGAAAGCTGATAAGATAACAATAAAGCTACAGGTGTGCAGCATTGCCAGGCAGCTGAACAACATCACCTCTTAGCTTGAGCAAACGGCGGAAAAACCAGTTGCTTAAAACGCTGGCTCAACTGCAATAGAGTGTAATTAATCTATATTTGTTTAGTTTAAATAACTTGAAAATAAGTCAAATTTATTAACATTTTTTAATTTACCGATTTAACACAGTGTCTTCATTTAAAAACTGCTTGATGCAGTCAGAGAAGTCCGTTGAAGCGTTTAACTTTTATTTATTTTTTTTTTTATTTTTGCTTATTTCGCAATAACTGCTTACGTCGTCTTCACGCTGCCAATAGTACCGCGTCAATGGCCTCTTTTTGCGAACTTTGCTTGCTCGTTTATAACTCTGGATAAAGCACCAACAATGGTAACAGACAGGTTTCTAGAGATCGACGCGAACGGAGGCTCAAAATAGTAAACGTTTTAATGAATTCGCGTGTCACTGAACATTGAGTGTCAGCTCAACGTCAGAAAAAATTATAACTATTAATTAAGCACTTCACACTAAATCATTCCAAGCGCTGACCACGCGCGTTCCAATCGAATAACTGCTCGAGTAATGACAACGTTCGCGAGAACGTTGCTTATGTTGACTAGTTAGCGATGCAGCGTTTAAAATAACCAAAACTGCGATTACACGCACAATCAACGGCGGCAGACTGTGGACGACTGGCCAGTAGTGGACGAAGCGGTCACAACCAATACGTTGTCTGGCTGCTTTGCTGGTGGTGTTGCTGGAAGCGCTTGCTGGTTGACTGCCTGGCGGTGGGTTCTGCTGAGCGTTTGTTTTGTTTTATTGTACTTATTTTTATTGGTTTTCTGCTTGCCTTTTTTCCTTATATTCTTGTTAAATTTTGCACTTCTTCTTTTTGCCCAGTTAAGCAATGAATTGTTGCGCAAAAATTAATTTTTTTCACTCGTTTTAGCAGCAACATGAAAAAGAGATAAATTTAATAAATATTTTAATTGACGTTTAGTTCGCTCTCTTTGAAGTAATTGTTGTCATTACAACAGCTGATTGATTTGAAGCTTTTGAATATTGATGAGTTTATATGTTAAGCTCGAAACACACACGCCAGCTCTGGTAAGGAGTTAGAAAGGCCTTAAGTAAGCACTTGCTTGAAGCAGCAGAAGAAAATGAAGCTTTACAATGATTTTCATGTTCGTTTGAGGATTTTTCTGCAGAATTCTTTTTGGAGATATGATTTATTGGCATAATTGAAGATGAACGAAAACTCAAAATTTATAAATTTTTTTTGTGGAATATATGTATTAAGACCTTCTAATCTCAAATCCGGAAAAATTTCACGCCGCTCTCAATTGGTTTAGAAGTTATAGGGCTTGAAAGTTGGGGAAATGGACCTCAAAAACTTGTGATTTTTTTAAAATTTTCAAACAAAACCTAGCATTATGGGTATTAAAAGAAAGGTTATGCTGTTACCTATTCAACGAGCTATCAATCATTAAAATCCACGCATTACTTTTGAAGATACAGCATTTTCCATATGCACACTTGGCGGTTCACCCTTTTACGAAATAACCTAAACGTAAGTATAAACATCAAATTAAAAAATGTATTTAAGAAAAATGGGAATAAAGTAGACAATGCAGGAAATCAAATCTGTATATAAAAAATATGAAAAATTGTTATAAAAAATCGCGCGATTTTTATGGGTATTAAAAGAAAGGTTATGCTGTTACCTATTCAACGAGCTATCAATCATTAAAATCCACGCATTACTTTTGAAGATACAGCATTTTCCATATGCACACTTGGCGGTTCACCCTTTTACGAAATAACCTAAACGTAAGTATAAACATCAAATTAAAAAATGTATTTAAGAAAAATGGGAATAAAGTAGACAATGCAGGAAATCAAATCTGTATATAAAAAATATGAAAAATTGTTATAAAAAATCGCGCGATTTTTTATAACAATTTTTCGCCTGCGGCGCTTTTTTTTATATACAACGTGTATATCAGAACATGCGACTGCGCTTCTTTTTTTATTCGCAATATATGAAAACTTTTTCTAAAATGTCTTAAGATCAACATTAACAGGTAGGATTTAAATACTTTCATTGCCTACTTTATTCTCATTTCGCTTATATTACTTTTCCAATTTGATCTTTATACTTACGTTTTGGTTATTTTGTAAAAGTGTGAACAGTCAAGTGTGCATAATATGTAAAAAGCTATATCTTCAAAAGTAATGCGTGGATTTTAATGATTGATAGCTCGTTGAATAGGTAACAGCATAACCTTTCTTTTGATACCCATAATGCTAGGTTTTGTAGGTAAATGAAAAAAATCTCACAAGTTTTTGAGGTCCATTTTCTCAACTTCCGAGCCCTGTAACTTCTGAACCACTTGAGAGCGGCGAGAAATTTTTTCACCATTAGCTTTTTTAGCTCCAAATACACATTTTCAAAAAAAAAAAAGTGAAAAAAATCCATTTTCACTCATCTTCAATTGTTCCGATTTATTTTCAGCTGCAATTTATCTGTAGATGTAAATAAGTAGAAAATGCAAGAAGAAAGAAATTTCTCCTCGTGTCAGATGCAAATTTTTTGTAATAATTGTAGAAAGAAAAAGTAAAAGCTTGAAGTACTTGAAAACTGCTGATTATGAGTAGAGATATATTATTTGCCTCTATCAATTGGCAGAAAGAAAAATTAACAAAATAGATCATAATATGCAACTACATATTCAAGTCGTAAATATTGATGAGTTTTCCATTTCACTTGATTAGAAAAGAGGAAAGAAGCCCAGAAAGCTTGAAGCGTAAAACTATGACATGACCGATATTCGAACCTGGGACCTCTGGGATGGCAGTCAAGCACTCTACCTATTGCACTATCGAGGCCATCAAAACCGAGGTCTTCAAATTGCAATGTTGGTTCATGAAGTGAAAAGTTTCAAAATAAATGAGGTTGAATATGAAATCCTTGGGCATTTATCACTTTGAACAAACTTGCATGAGTTTGGCATGAGAATAAAACTATTCTTCTTGAACACCGTGATTTCTTAAGGTCATATTTCCCCTTAAACAATTTAGTATGATGCGAGTATATAAAAAAAAAAAATAAATAACTGGCCATTTCAGCCCTTGAAGGACTTTGACCTAGCTTCTTAAAATCAAGTGTGTTAAGCGTGTTATTAAGTTTGTACACAATTGACCGAGAAACGGACCTACAGGTTAAACGCTGACTCCGAACGGCGATGAACAGAATGTCCTTGTTCTCAAGAAGCTTTACATGGCAGTTTGATTACTCTCTGAGGTTTGCCATTGTCTGCAGAGAGGTGGCGGCCATACAGAAAAATCATTTTAATTCAAATAATTTTCTGCCGCTGCTGGGGTTCGAACCCGGGTCTCCAGGTTCGTTGACACAGAGGCCATTTTAACCAACTACGCTACGGACGCCACTTAAATAAAATGTGGAAAAATATCCCATGGAATATCCATGGATATTGCCATGAACGCTCATATATGGAAAAGCATTGTTTGAAAAACAAAGCACGACACAGATTTTGGGTGCTTTAGTATCAATTTTCAAAGAAAATGTTGACTTTAAGCAGGCATACTGTTATAACTTTTTTCAAAAAAATCAATAAATAATAGTTGTGTTTTTGACCGTTTTTTTTTTTTTTTTTGTCAAAAATAAATGTTAAAATATGACTTTTATTTTTCCGGTCATATATAAAAGTTAAAATTTGACTTTTATTTTTTCGGTCAAAAATAAAAGTTAAAATATGACTTATTTTTCCGGTCAAATATATAAGTTAAAATTTGACTTTTATTTTTTGGTCAAAAATAAAAGTTAAAATTTGACTTTTATTTTTGAGTCAAAAATAATAGCCCATTCACACCTAAGCTAATTTGCTCATTTCGGCCAAAAAACACAAATGAGATGCGAAATGAGCTCATTTCCCATAGAAATATTCCAACTCATTACAACTCATTTCAACGAAATGAGTAGCAAATGAGATAATTTCACGTTAAACACAGCTCTGAGCATATTAAACTGCTTTGGGAACATACCTTTCAAAGCAAAATGTAAGAAAAAGTTGTACACAGAAAAATTTTATCAAAACAAAATATGAAAATACAACAAAAACAACCGTCAAACAAAATGAGATTTATAAGTGTGAACACTTTTTAATGAGATATTCAAATTTGCTCATTTGGCTTAGGTGTGAACGTAGTATAAGAGTTAAAATTTGCGTTTTCTTTTTTTCAATAAAAAGAAAGGCTAAAAATTTGACAGTAATATTCTATATTAATTATTAGCTTACTCGGTACACGATGACTTGCACCCGAAGATATGCTAATGAGTCGAATGAGTTCAAGTATTTAACATACTTCATTGAGTATGGACAACGTAGAAAACAACAAGTAACTCAGGTATGATTTGAGTATCCGATTTCTGTCGAATACTCATTGCAGTTCTCTGATGTGTAGTGATTCGACAAACAACAGTGACAGGCAACGCAATGTGTATTGATAAGCAAAACAAAGGTAGAGAAGAGTAGAATTAATAGAATTTATACTTTTGTTAAGATGTATACTTTTAACCAAAAAAATAAAAATCAAATTTTAACTTATATTTTTGACCAAAAAAAAATTGGTAAAAAATAACCATTATTTTTCTACTTTTTTTAATAAAGTCAAATAAATAAAAATCTCTGAAGATTATTATTCCTAAGCTAACAAGCATCGCACTGCTTTATTCAAATCTCGAAAAGACAAATTTTTGCGCCTAACTTTTTGAATTAAAATTTCGAAAATAACAGTTATTTTCGGTCCCTGCTTTAAGACTAGCTCTATGATAGCGGTATGCCTTGTTTGCTTTATACTATGTTCACGCACTGGCCGAATAGACGCTTTACAGCCAAACACCCTCTTTTCAAAAAATGGTGTTCACACTTGAAAAGCAGCTTTTCATTTGACACACAGTAGTCATATGTTTGCTATTATTGCGTTTTATTTTATTGTTCTCAGAAAATAAGATACTCCTATTGGCTAAAAGTATACACATAAAAAAAACAGACATGCGAAATGTCAAATATCAGTGACAACCTGAATTTTAGTAATAGATTCTGACTTAACTTCAAAAACCATACTTCAAATCAGGGTAGTTTTCTAGCTGTTCAGAGTTTTCCGCTGAAAAGCACAAAAAAGATGCTTTCCCTTTGACAGTTTTTCTACGGCGAAAAACTTAAAATCATGTAGCTTTTCAGCTGAAAAGCAATTATTGTCCGAAAAACGGCTTTTTGGCCTTAGTGTGAACATAGTATTAGTGATGCCGTTATTTCTAAATATATTTTTACATTATTAAATGTTGATGTGAGCTGTACGATATGTTATACATTTTTTTAATAAAAAACTATTTATCAGACCAATATTAAGCCAAATTATTATTGATTTTGAGCTTTATTTTTTCGTTTAAAATAGTAATAATACTGTTGTGTTGGCTTTGTTTGATAATCACGATATGATATAAAATTTTTTAAAAACAAAGCACGACATAGATTTTGGATGCTTTAGTATCAATTTTCAAAGAAAATGTTGACTTTAAGACCGGCTCTATGATAGTGGTATGCCTTGTTGCTTTATACTATGTTCACACACAGGCCGAAAAGATGTTTTACAGCCAAAACACGTCTTTTCAAAAAATGGTGTTCAGCTGAAAAGCTATTATTGTCGGAAAAGCGGATTTTCGGCCTTAGTGTGAATATAGTGTAATAGCGCATTCTTTTCTGAAAAAAAAATTCTGCCCTTACAGAATGCAGAATTTTTTAGATTCTGACCTGAATTTACAGAATGTTGACCTCTTTTGAACTGAGAAAAGAACAGAAAACTCGTCTATTTTGGTTAGGCCTATAAGTGTTTGTGTATTTTGTCCGGATTGAATAAAAATGCAAAAAAATTTGGTACTTTTACTAAACACAGCTCTGTACGAACTCATTCGAGTCTCGAATCGGTTGCTTAACGAAATGTCAAATTAATTTATTGTAAACAAACATATCTTAGGTGTGTTTCCGTACACAATGTCGAGTAAAAGTCGAGTAAAGTTCGAGCTGGGAGCGTAAAATGAAATTTGAGAATAGTGTCAAAAGTACGGAAACGACTTCTAGCTAGTTTCCAGCACAAAAACAGCTGATTGCCTATAAAACGTAAACAGTGCCAAATTTATTTACGCCAATTATCGATTATCAACTTTCAAATTAATTTATTATTAATTTATTTATATTTATTTGCAATTTGTATTTCACTATTTGTAAATTTATTTCCCGCCACACAACGTAAATGAAGAAAAAAAATCAATTTGACAGTTTCTTGTTCTTCTTCATGCTTGTTCTTATAATGCTCGAAGTAATTTCTTCCAGCACACTTCGAGCTACTTTCGAGCTCGAGAGAGCGCTTTTATGCTTGTTCTTCTTCTCTCTTTTGAGCTAGAAAAAGTACGGAAACACGTTCTAGCACATTGCAAGTTACTACAATCGAGTACGGAAACAGACCTCTTGTGTGTGCCTTGAAATCATAAATAAACCATAGCAACATAAATTTGTTGATTTTCTAAATGATTTTCTTCAATTCTGCTTCAATAATCGATTCAATTATTCCAAGTGAATTAGAGATTTTCAGGACATAATGGACAAGCCACAAATGATTGAGCATCTTCAGCAGTCGGTGAACTATACCGTCTATGATGTCAAATGGATACCTTGCTCGGCGAAATTCATTATATTGGGTTCCAAGCCCAATAGCAATGGCATCTTTCAGATATATGAGCTCAACGAATGCAAGCTGGAGATGCTGAAGGAAGTGGTTAAGAAGAATGCATTCAAGTGTGGTAGTTTTGGAGCGGCTAGTTTGAGAAATCGGCACATGGCGATTGGAGATTTTAATGGACGGCTGCAGGTGCTGTGAGTTAAAATGGTTAATTTCTTTATAAAATCATTTAATTTAATTTTATGCTAGTGACTTGGAGCGTCCAGAAATACCTGTTTACAACGTGGAGGCTCATAAATCTATTATAAATACGATTGATGCTATGGGCGGCAAACAGATAGACTGTGGCGCACCTGAGATAGTAACCGGCGCACGCGATGGCGCTGTTAAAGTCTGGGACATAAGACAGGGTGAGGCGCCCGTAGTTGACATGACGCCGGATCATGGTGAAGGCATGGCTCCGCCTACGCGCGATTGCTGGGCCGTAACCTTCGGCGACAGCTACAATACTCACGACCGCTGCGTTGCAGCAGGTTACGACAACGGCGATCTTAAACTTTTCGACCTGCGCATGTTGGCTGTGCGCTGGGAAACTTCGTTAAAGAATGGCATTTGTAGCATAGAATTTGATCGCAAAGACATTCCGATGAACAAGATGGCAGTGACCACACTCGAGGGTGGACTTCGTGTGTACGACATGCGCACCCAACATCCTACAAAAGGATTCGGTTGCATAGAGGAGCGCAACGCAGGTCGTTCGGTTGGCTCAAATGGCGTGATAAGCGGTCCAAAGGCCACAGTTTGGACGGTGCGACATTTGCCACAGAATCGTGACATATTTGTCACTGGTGGCGGCACTGGTTCTTTGCGTCTTTGGCATTATGAGTATCCAGAGAAACGGCGCAAGGATGCAGGCGATGGACACGATATTAGTGTAGCAGGAACGCTCAACATGCTCCATGCCTCAACTATATCATCTCAACCTGTGCACTGTTTTGACTGGCATCCAGACAAGCTGGGTCTGGCAGTTTGCGGTGCCTTCGATCAGTCGGTGCGGGTGCTAGTGACAACCAAGTTGAATCAATACTAAATGAGGGGAGAAAGGACGAAATTGAGTCAAATATAATACAATCTTTATTTTTTGTAGATAATTAAAGCTTAATGCTAACAAATTTTCGACTTTTTCATTGAAAATAATTGCATTCTGATCGTTGAGGGAAAGACGATGGCAGCACTCATCATCTTGAGCCCATTCTTTGCTTTAAATGGTCTGTAAGCTGCTCCATTAGTGTCTTTAATTCATTTAAAAGTTCTTGATTTTCTTCCCATTTCTCGGATTCCTTGTCGACAACTCTCACGCAGGCTTGAGCGGTCAAACGCGCCGAGCTTAGCTGTGATGTTATGCTGGACTTTTCATCTTCCTCGTGCTTGTCAATAGCAGCCAGCGATTGTGTGCAAAGTTCTTGACATATTTGGAGCGCTTTCAGAGACGTCGGCTCTTTTGATGCCCACGCCAGATCTTTGTTGGTGAAGGCACGATAAGCTTTGACTAGCTTTTGTGCTTTATTTAAGGGCGTTAACGCGATGAGTGCAGCCAGCTCCCACAGCTTGTGCTCGTTACCATGCTTAACACACTGATGTCCAAGCAACGTGGTGGCTTTTTTGCGCAATCGTTCGGGCGACTGTCCTTTGGCATCGGACGTTCCATTGGCTATGGCAGTAATAAGAACGCAGAGCACCTCCAGGTCAAGATAACGTTCTTTCAGCTCACTCAGGCGGTTGTATGCATTGATGGCATCTTCGAAATTGCCCGTGTCCACTGAGGCAACCATGAAGTTCTCCCAAACCTGAAAATAATTAATATCCATAAAATTTTAACGAATCAAACTTAGCCAAGCTCACCTTCCAGTTGGTAAAGTTGCACTTGAGTGATTCACCCAGCACTTTGTGGGCGCGTTTCTTGTCGCCCAACTTTATCAGAGCCTTGGCCAAATTGTTCCATGACTCAAAGCCGAGAGGCTCTAGGTGTGTATAGGTGATGTAAGCATGCACTGCCAGTGCCCACTTCTCCAGAGTAATAGCGGCATAGCCTAAACGCAGCCAAATCTTCTCCTGCAGCGAATTAATTTCCACAGATTTTTCTAGATGAGGTATGGCTAACTCGTATTCCTTACGGCGGAAATAGTAGCTGCCCCAGTGAGCTTGAGCGCGTCCACTAGTATGTTTGGAGAACTCCCAAGCAGTTTCATAGCACTTGGGATCATCTACGGCGTCCCCGAGTAGGCAGTGCAAAAGCACTGATGGTTTCTTGGCAAGCTCTTGACGTATAATTTCGGCAGCTTTGTGACGTAATTCAAGGCGTGTGTAGCAGTCGATGACCTGCTCCCAAGCTTGAAGCTGTAAATAAATATCGAGCGCACTCTTGGTCATACCTAGAGAGAGCTGTAGATCGCAAAGCTGCAACTGCACCTGCCACTTGGGCTTTAGAAAGCTGACGAAGGCATAAGAAAGACGTTCCTTGAGCGTGTAGTGATTGTCGTTAAGAAGCTTCAGGGCCTCCTCGCACTGTTTCCAACTGCGCTCCACAGTGCGTCGTGCACCAGACTCTTGCACACAGTTTAGCAAAAGAGAGGATTGGCGCACTTGCAATGGGCCGTGTTGCTGGTAAAGCAATGTCTGTATGTAGGGCTCTAACTCCTCGTCGGCCAAACGATCCTTGGGCTGTGAGCGCTTCAGCTGCTTGCTAAAGTGTGAGAATAAAGTTTTTAACAAAATATTTCAAATTATGTTTTTTTAACCCACACTTTGGCTAGTACCAAGGCTTGGAGAACGCAGGGCAGCGTCATGACCTCGTTATCCTTAGTCTCAATAAATCTTATGCGTTCCAGACGCGTATCATCATCAAGTAGCAAGAGTTTAGGAATGTTTGTGGAGCCATTTGTTGCACTAGCAGCAGGTAGATCATAGGCTGCCTCTGATGTCACTTTGAGGCAGAGCTGTGGCAAAGGCTTCTGTTGGAACTTGGTGCGCACACCTAGCAGACCTGCAAACAAAAGAATTACGTAAATTTGAGAAACTTTAAGCAAATCCTAGCTCACCCTCCACATTTAGCTCGACATTAAGATGCTTGCACAGATCGTCCAGCAGTTGTTCCGATTTTTGTGTGCGATGGAAGAGCAGAAAGCCATTAGCTAGCTCCAAGTACAACATTGATTCAAGTTCTTTATCAGCCAAAAGCTGCATATGCTGCAACAGCCAATCCGACACCAGTTTGAGCTGCTCAAACAAATTACTGGTTAACTCATCAAAAATGTTTTGATGTACGCAGATAAGACGCAAATGCCACCAATGAAGAACCTAGCAGCAAAGTAAACCCTGAATTGAAAAATTACTTATTCTTTATCATTCTAACCTACCCAGGAGTCTGGCCATTTCTCCAGCAGCCGCCGCAGAATTTCCTTGGCCATTACCAGCAGCGCGCCCAGCTGCACATTTGGATTTGGTTCTTCGCCGTTCTCCATTAAGTTCTTATCTGCTTCGAAGTCTTGCGGCAGTTTCTTCAACAGCAGCTCGCTGAACTCCTGTAGATGCTCAAAGGGACCCGTAAAGTTGTGCTGTACAAATATGAAAGTCAGCTCGATAGCCTGGCTTAAAAGTTGCGCGCCTTTGGAGTCATCTATGTTGTGTGGTAATTCATTCAAGTAGCTATCGACTATTGATGACAGGTACTCCGCAGACCATTCACATCGCCACACCTGCTGCAGCTCATCACTGGGTAGATCTGGTTGGAATATTAAAATATAATTGTTTTTTTTTTTTTGTGGTTTAAATTACTCACCTTCGGTTTTGACTGCATCATTAAAATTGCATAGAAAAAATTTTTTAAATGGTTCTGTTAACATTTTAAGTTTTTATTTATTTCTAGAACTACGTTTAAAATCGTTTGTTTTTCTTCGTTTTTGCTGTGGAAGCATTCGTCCATAAACGTCAAAAATAGCGCACATGTTGAACATATGACAGGGTGCTTGAGAGAGATTAAAAAGATTATTTTTAGAAAATGGTTTAATAATATTGACAATTTTTAATATGTGTAAAAATTTATTTTAAAGCAATTGCCATTTATGTGATTTTCCCACATCTCGAACCAAAGATGGAAATATAACTTGGAAAACATTGCCGTGTGTAACACAGAACTCATAATCAGACATAATCAACTTTTAAAATATGAACATTCTGTATTGTCAGTCTCGAAGAATTGTTCTGATCGACTCTCAGCTTAGAAGAAATGAAAATTCCATTAGTTTAAATTATAATTAAAAATATTTGCATGTTTAGAAGTCAGAACTTCAACTAGAAGTTAGGAAACAAAAACGCTTTAAGAAAAAAAAATTTTTTTCTATTTGTAGCTTCTAGTTATATAGAGAAATGATTTATAAAATATATATGTATGTATTTGTTGGTTTAAATTTTTGAAGCGCTCATATAAAAATTATTTTTTTTATTATTATTATTATTATTATTAAAGTTTGTTGGTGTACAATAAGACAAAGTCTTTTATAGAACTACACAGTGATTAGCACTGTTGAATAAATAGAAATAAATAATTAAAATTAAAACTTGAAATAACACAATTTTTAGGACTATTTAAGAAATGTAATAAAAAAATTATATGGAGAAAATTCTTAACTCAACCTTCTTTTCACCCTCAAAATTTTTTTAACCCTTTGTAAAAATCAGTATTATTTATTTCTGTTGGGACTTAATTGTGAAATGAAAAAAAATTTCTTCTACAAATTAAGTTTAGTTAAGTATGTGAATATGAATACGTAGAATTTATATGAAATTTTAAAATACGGATGACTTATAACGCCATCAAACGCAATACTTTAAAACCAATTCCGAACCCGATACCTTTACCAACAACTTTATCAATACCAATAATCTTACTTTTTATGGTTACTTTTAATGGAATTGTATTACCAAATATACAAACTCCTCTGAGAAAAATATTTATAAGTTTCTTTAAAATTTTTTTGTATATATAATTTTTCAACTATTAATGAAATACAATACAAACGGAAAACTTTTGTTTTTTTTTTTTGCACATACTTTGCTTGCATTATAATAGAGTATATTCTGAACTTATAAAATTAATAATTGTTAATATTTGTTAAAATATTTTTATTTATCATAACTAAGTGGAAAATACGCAATTAATGCTTTATAAGTTAAAGTTATGCACGTCATTTGTGTCTTACATCTACAATCAATACAAAAGTTTAATTATTTATAACGACACGTTTTTGTGATTCCTTGCTGTGGGTCGATATTTTCATTACAAAATTAGTAGACTGAGGAGCAAAGTGGTTTAAACACGAGCCGGCCGGTTTCCAACATTTGACGTCACAGCTGTCAATGCCAGAGCTGCACCCATGCAACATGCGCTGTTTGTCTCTCAAGAGATGCATAAAAACCCAATCGGCCAACCACATTTACCGGCTTGCATTGCAAGAGTGCCACATAGCTCGCCACCCCCTTTAAAAATGTCGTCATACCTAATAGAGTGAGTTTGTAGCTAGCGAACGTAAATACTAGCGCATCGCCCACACGCTGATTCAAGGATATTTTTGTCACTGCAACCTTACGCCTGAACTCGTTGCGTGAACTTGAAAACTTTTCCATTAATAGTCAAATGCTAGCCTTGTATTCTTATTAGTGTGAGTGACTTTGGGGGCGGGCCGAAAATTTGGAATTTCATAATATCTTTAAATAAATTTTTTATGTAGATTGAACATTTTTTATTGCAAAACTTTTTAAATTTTTCAACTTTTTTAAAATTAATGCTTTTCTCTCTAGTGCTATAAATTTAAATGCTTTCACCAATAAGCCAAGTGTTTGCTTAACCAGCTTTAGGTTTAAAATTTTTTTTTAAATATATTAGAAATAGTCCGAATACAATATGTATTAGAAGTATGGCAATTAAAGGTGGTGTGTCACCCTTGAGGTCGTGTTTAAAAAGTTAACTAAATTAAGGCCACCTTCAACACTTGTCCATATTAACATTGCTATTATCATGTATATCTGCTGAACACTCAACATTACTGACTTAATGAACATTAATGTATGGTGATAGACAACGGATGGTTAACTTTTCCTTTGAGTTTCGAAATATATTTATTTGTATGTTTTTGCATGTGAAGGGTAAGCATGTTTGTCATGAAGAGATAAAGTGGTAATATTATGTTCTAAAAATAGCTTTATTGAGAATTATGAAGGTCAGAAGTAATTATTTTGTATGACCTTGTTATAATCATGATTTATTAGAAGAACATTTTGTTATCTACAGCTTTTTATGAATGAATGCAACGTTTTAATAATGAATAGGGTTTTATTGAATTTGTAGATATATATAAAGTAAAATAAAGTTTTGCTAATAAAACTTTCATGAAATTTCAAACTTAAAGAAATAAAAGCGGCAAACATATCATCATACAAACAAGGAACTTTATTCCTAGGAACTTTCCCCATCGGAAAGTAATATATTAATGAAGATTGAAAAGTTATCAGTAAAATGGTCAAAGAAAATAACACAGACAAGATAATTTAATAAAAAAAAGTTTTCTTTTAAAAGATAGAAGCATAAATTGGTCAGCAAAAAAATCTAATTTTAAGTCTCACTTTATAAAATTCTTTATATCATATTTAACTAAACGAAAGTTTATCTTGACCTTGTTCGGATTGATTAAACTGAAATATTAACTGTTCAATGCTAAATAAATTTTATAGTGGTGTAAATTTTAAGTCTAACAGTGTATTCCACGTGAAAGTTTATATTATACTTATGTTATATGTGGTGTAAGTGATATTTCGTGTTTATCATATATTTATTTATTTGGTAAATTTGTTATTAAATTGAATTTTAAAATAGTTCTAAATTCACAAATCTTATTTAAGCAACAATTTAAAGTTTTGAAAAAGGTTAAACCATTTAAATTAAAGTCCCTGGGATTCCACAAAGGAAGAATTTAATTAAATCAAGCAATTTGTAATTTTATATCTTAGAACAGAGGAATTCTTGAATTTAGTTTCAAAACGAGAAAGATGTGTTACTTGTCTTACTTTTCACAATTTATTTGAAAAATTTCTATATTTGAGTGATTATGGGTTCCTTGAAAATGTTGAATTTTTCGACTAAATATTTTCTGTTTCATCTTTTATAATTTCATAGGAATTAAATTCATTCAATTCCATAAGAATCAACTTCATAGGAATCAATTTTTTTTTCATAGAATAGGAATTAAATTTCTTTTCATAGAAAAGATTTATATAAGATAAAGCAAACAGTATAAAGAAAAAAATATATTTTCTTGAAATTTTTCAAAAATCAAACATATTTCAAAAATGTCCTTAAAATGTTATTAGTGGTTTTCATGAAAGCTCGCAATCTCGGATATTCGTATTTGCGCAAATTTGTATACAGCTTTTTATGAAAACACCCTGCAGGTAAACCAGCTTTTGTCATACGAGTCAATTCATACGATGCTTATGAACTGAAAATGCATGGAAGTTTTGCAAGTACCGCGTAAACTTTTTTGTATGGAAGAAGAAAACACACTGTATATACAGTGCAATTTGCGAGGCTTACGCAGTATACGGGGCATTTGTGTGCTTTCATGGAAACCACTATTATTTTTTTTTGTGAAATAAGTATGAAGTTGAACTAATTTGGCTAAGATATTTTGAATTTTTCGTTTAATCAATAATTTATAAGTTTTTGGATTTATAAAATAAATAGAAACTAATCAACACTAAATTATACCAATGATAAAAACTTTCCAAGATTTGAAACATTTTCGAATATTTTTTTTATCTTGATAAACCAAGACTCATTAGCCAACATTATAAAAACGCCTAAAAGCCAATAACTATTCTATTCGATATATGTAACATAAATGAAAATAAATAAACATTTTTAGTAATAGAATAGAGAATTAACTAAAAATTACATTTTATAAATGAAAATCAGATTTGGTTTAATATTTTCATCAACTCTACCAAAGAGTTCTAAGATAATTTTAGTTGTTTGTATTATTTTATTGAACTTTATTGAACATTTTCAAAGAATATCAAAATTTATTATATAACTTACGTTATCTTCAAGCAAATATTTTAATGCCACCTAGGTTCTAGAATATTAGATTTGTTTCTATTAATATATTTTGACGGTATGGAAACATGACACGAAGTGCGACTAGGAAAAGTTAATTTTTAAAGAAGCATTTGACTTTATATGACAAAATATGACAAACATTTTACTACTTAATGAATTGTATACAATCTAACTCATTTCAAAAGTTAATTTAAAAATATTTTTTTTTTAATTTTCTCACAGAATTTGTATTCATAATAACAAAAAAACATTTATAAAAAAAAAGATGTCGGAATATTTCACAATATTTACAAAAAAAAAAAAACATACTATCATGCCTTCTTCAGTTCAGAGAGTAGCTTAAAAAACTTTCGAATCTTTAAATATGTAGGTTACTACATATATTTCGGGTTTGAACAGAGAGACCGAATTTTTATTTTTGCCCATTTTTATTGTTTTTCGAAATATTTTCCTTCAGGATTAATACAATTTTGCATATGTTCAAACTATTTGCTATAAAATTTATCCAATTCCACTTGAGATACCTCCAAAACATAGTTATTTAACGCATCAACGACGAAAATTATTGCCATTTTTTTTTTTCAAAATAAAAAGAAAATAAAAATTCAGTCTTTGTGACCCTCGTATCAAAATATGACGAAATTGTGAAAATTATTTAAAAAATTTCTAATTTTTTTTTTATATATATTTTTATATATATTTTCATATATAAAAGATTTTAACGTTTTAAATATATTACAAAGCATTTTTATGTATACGTCTGTAAGAGTTAAAAACAAAAATCTTTTCGTTTTATATACGACAAAAATTGCGTATTCCATACACTGAATAGAATTGGAATCTTCCTGTTCGGTTCAAAACAAAATTAATTAAAAGCTTATTTAACACCCTGTGATATTAAGTACTTTTGATAAATATTCAAACTATTTAAAGTAAGTGATATCAGCTAGAATATTAAATCGTTTTGGAAAATCTTTTTTAAAAAATCACGTCAACGTAACAATAAACAAAGAAATATTTTTTCATTGCAGCACGTAGATTTATAACAAATGCGGAAATTTCGATATATGATGTGTTAGGTCTTAATGAAATGCTTTGTGTTTCCGTGCAATTAAAAACCCCCATCAGGTTGGATGCACTTTAGAGACGTTAAATATTATTTACAAGGTATGTGCATAATTCATGCAAGGTTATTTCTACACTTTAAATATTTGAATTAGAATGCTAATAAAACTTTACTGTTTGCCATCTTTGTTTATATGTATGTATATAAGTAGTCACATTATATTAGACTGCATAAAATATGACTGCAAATAAACTCATTTAAATTCCATGGCTCTGATTTCTCAGTATTTCGACTGAGTTTGGTTAATTAAATTGTTTCGTCCTTGTATTAAAATATTGTCGGCGTATTGAAACCAATTTGTAGCCACATTTTGAGCAAAGAAATTCACGCACAGGCGTGGGCATGTACGTATGCGTATGTGTGTGTGTTTGTGCGATGGTACTTTTTGCGTTGTTGTCTCAAGGACACTTCATTAGGACGAAGCCATATTTTTATGCGTTAACATGTTGCGAACACGATATTTTTATGGCAGAAAATTGGCAAAAATGGCGCCTACGTGTTCTCATTGAAGGCTGATGCGAATGATTTTATTTCTTTTTTTTCTGCAATTAAAGGTTAAAATTTGATATACTAACAAAATTAGCGTTAGTATCACGATAATAAGGATAATTATATGAGATAAATGATTGCTCGACTTTGACTTGGTAGTTTTTTTTCACTCACTCAATCTGGCTTACCCAGAACACCGAACTTAATTTGAAATTACCAAGTTTTGAAATTTTTAGAGAAAGTAAATTTTTCGCGAATTTTTGGCCAATATAAAAGTATGTCCACGAATACCCCGACTTCCCCTACCAAACACTTAAAACTTTATATTTTCACTCACATATTAAAAACTTTTATCCAGGGACCGTAAATAACAGTTATGGTCTCATTTTTTAAGGGAAAACCACAAGTAGTTGGAACAGTCGGAGGACATTTTGGATGACACCATTATGATCCCCCGACATCCCCTTGTTAGTCCTGGGTTGTGTTTTAAATTTCGACTTTAAAAGTAAAAGTTTAAAATACCAGTTAAATTTTGAACTTTTATTTTTTCGCACAAAAAATATCAGTTATTTTTTGTGGGATATTTTTTTCCACAAAATATCCCACAAATCACTGTATTTACAAAACCGTTCATGCCAGGGTCATGAAATTTGACTGGTGAAAATAAGAATGCAAGATCTACCATATGACAAAAAATGGGCGGGACACGACCCTTTTTTACATTCTATGATTTCATCTACAAGTCGGATAGAAACGCTGCACTTGCTGATTTAACATTATGGAATTTAGTGATTTACTGAGAGTTCCCTTAAAAAAACAAGCATGTGCTCAATTCATTCATATAGATACAGTTAGAACTAAATCTTTTCTTCAATGCACAAAACTAACGTTGTATTAAAAAAAAAAAACAAGCACGTAGTCAATCATTCATATGGACAAATGAGGCGATGAGAACAAGAGTGGCCTAACCCACCAACATATCTAATGGAATCATATTAATATTTTCATTTGAATTTCTTTTATTTTTTTCGTTTATTCACAACATTTTTCGCTTTTTCTAAATTTGCTTTTTAGTGGTATATTATAACAAAATGTCAATATTTGGATTAGCAGCAGCAGTAGCGACGCTAGATCTGCATTTATTTTAATTTTCATATTTTTGTGGGTTAGGCCACTCTTGCTCTCATCGCCTCAAATATCTCCGGCTATGCGACAGACTTGTCATGTTTTTATCTTTCAAATTTTATGACCCTATAATAAGCAGTTTCTTAGATATAGCGATTTGTTGGATATTTTGTGGGAAAAAATATCCCACATATAATAACAGTTATTTTTTGTGCGAAAAAATAGAAGTTAAAAAATTCTGGTTAATTCTTGTTCAATATAATAAAACACAAAAAATAACTAAAACTTTCAACTTTTTTAGAAAAATGGTTTAACGGTTACGGTCCCTGCTTTTATCAATATTTATTTTTTAAGAGCTAAAAACGATTACTTACAATTTTAAAATCGATAAAAGTTGAGGTTTTAAAAAACCTCAAAAAAAATCTTAAATTTTTTTCATAAATATGTTTAAACAATCAAATCGATAATTCGATAATTTTGAGATGGCTATATTGTAAGGGTATATTATATTTATTTAATACAATATAGCTTCCAATGCGATTTTTATCAAAAAAAAATTACACAAAATTACAAAGGTTGGTAATGCCGTAGTACCTATAATAATTTGCGGTAAAGTGATGACCTCCCCATTCGACCCAAGTCTCTCACGAGCCATTTTTTCATGCTTGGAAATAAGAAATAGTCACAGGGGGCTTAATCTGAAGAATATGGTGGATGGGATAGCCAAATTCGTAGCCCAATTTATGGATCTTTGCCATGGCGACTATAGACGTGTGCGCCGGTGCGTTGTCATGGTGAAGAGACCTTTAGAATAACTTTAAAATTATGGATTAAAATAGTTTGATTACTTTGATAGTGATATTTCAAAAATTTTTCGTTGAATTTTGTTAGTTATAGAAATCTTTTATAATTTTATTTTACAAACTGATTATTACTTCTTTTTGTTTCTTTGAAAAACTTTTTTCGTTAGTATGTTTAAAAAATATACATGTTTTAAAAATCGATAAATACTATTTGGCTCTTAAAGATGTTCGTATATTATTTGCAAATGTTTGTAACTTTTTGAAAAGATCTCTAATTTTCGAAATCGGCAAATTTTATCTTTAAATCTTTATAAAGTTTTTGTAAATTTTTTATAATGAAAAACAAACTTTTTTCTATAATCGATACAAAAAAAAAAAAAAAAAATCGAAATTATGTGGAACCCAATGGCCTAACCTGTGGCGTCCGTGGCGGTAGTTGGTTAAAGTGCGTGGCCGCTATGTCAACGAACCTGGAGACCCAGGTTCGAACCCCAGCAGCGACAGAAAATTATTTGAATTAAAAATAATTTTTCTGTACGGCCGCCACCTCCCTGCAGGCAATGGCAAACCTCAGAGAGTAATCAAAATGCCATGTAAAGCTTCTTGAGAACGAGAACATTCCGTTCATCGCCGTTCGGAGTCGGCGTTAAGCATGTAGGTCTGGTTCTCGGTCAATTATGTACATACAAACTTAATAACACGCACAACACAATTGATCATAAGAAGCTAGGTCAAAGTAGTCCTTTCAAGAGCTGGAATGGCCAGTTATTTATTTTTTTTTTCAATGGCCTAACCTAAAAAAATCTTTATGCCTTTTTGATTTTTTAAAAATATTTTTCTTGAAATATAAAATCGATAACACTGGGTGACTTAAAATGGATGACTGATTTTTCTGAGTAACATGGTTCTAAAAGAATAACTTATATGATAAAAAAAAACCTTAAAGATAATTTATATCATATTTTCACATTTTTGCAAGTAGTGACAAATCCATTATTTTATTCTCTGTCATTGATTAATACTTACATATTTTTTTTTTTTTTTTGATATATTTTCATTTTTTTGTTTTGTAATTTTCTTAAAAATTAATAATTTTTTTTTAAAATTAAATTTTTAAACTTTTCAAAGGTGTTTTGAAGTGTTTTCAAAAGCGTTTGCAAATAGAATTCTTTTGTTTTCGAAATTGGTAAATTTAATAGAATTTTAAGTGAACATTTTTAATAGTATTTTTTTTTAAAGTTCTTATCGATAACTCTGACCTAATCAATGATTATCGATGGAAATTTTGTCCAAAGATAAACAAATGTTTTCAAGTATTTGAAACCGATGACTATTATATTTGAAATGTTTTATTTATATTGATTTTGAAAAAACATTTCACCTCTTTACTAATGAAATAATGAAGATTTCTTTATATTCAATATCGAGTAGCTTTTTAATAAGTCAAATAAGAAATTTCCTAACTTTTATGTTTAAGACGATATCATTTTTAAGGTTTTTCACTAAATAACTTGTTAGTGGCGTCCGTGGCGTAGTTGGTTAAAGTGCGTGGCTGCTATGTCAAAGAACTTTGGAAATCCAGGTTCGAACCCCAGCAGCGACAGAAAATTATTTGAATTAAAATAATTTTTCTGTACGGCCGCCACCTCTCTGCAGACAATGGCAAACCTCAGAGAGTAATCAAAATGCCATGTAAAGCTTCTTGAGAACGAGAACTTTCCGTTCATCGCCGTTCGGAGTCGGCGTTAAGCATGTAGGTCCGGTTCTCGGTCAATTGTGTACAAACTTAATAACACGCACAACACAATTGATCATAAGAAGCTAGGTCAAAGTCCTTTCAAGGGCTGAAATGGCCAGTTATTTATTTTTTTTAACTTGTTAAGATTAAATTAAACGTTTGAATAAATTTCACTTTGATTAAGTTTTAAAGATTTTTAATTTTTAAGGTTTTCATCACTATTCAATTGATCAATGTGTATAATTTTGATGAATTGATTTTTAATCGATAACATTTTCAAGATTTTTCACTAAATTGCTTGTTAATATTTAAAGTAAATGTCTGAATAAATTTCAATTAGACTATTCGATAAGATTTAAGAATTTTTATTTTTTAAGTTTTCATCAATATTCAATTTTTGGATGTGTATCATTTTGATGGATTGATTTTTAATCGATAAATTTTCATTGATAAATCTTTTTGTGTAAAGATAAATTTAATTTAATAAAAATTTGTGTATTTAACAACTCAGACGTCCACTAAGCCTTCGTGGAACTGTTCGATAAATTCAATTGTCATTGTACAGTGGAGCAAATCTGCCTTTTATATTCGTAAAAATTTATTTGAAAAACAACGCAGTCAAGCAATAATTAAATTTGATAAATATTTGTTGCATATCTTTGCTGGGCATTGATTGCATTGCGCGTCATCAGCTGTTCGTTCATGTTGTTGCATTCGTCGCCTTAAATATACACAAACCCAATTACAACAAAAACTATAACAACAACAATGCAAATAATAATAATAATAACAACAATAACAATAAAAGCCACAATTACGCGGAAACAACAAACATGCAAGTGGAATGCACTTCGTTCGCTTCGTTGCGCTGCGCTGCTCTGCTCTGCGCTCTCTGCTTTGCTGCTTAATGACATTTAAATTAACTGTAAATTCCTAATGTCAAACTTCAAATATCACCTTGAATTTGAAATAAGGAAAAAATAGTGGCGTTGTTCCTTTATTATTATTATTATTTTTATACTTTTAAATAATATTTGCTTAGAACGAACTGAGGGCGCTTGAACCAGTACAGACATACTAACACAAACACAGCTACAGTCGCACAGGCACTTGCACTGACGCTCTCACAAACATATGCTCGAAACCATATGCAACGGGGGTAGAAGATACAGGGCGGGCGGCGACTAAAATTAAATTCACGGTCAAGGTCTGCCAACGTAAAACAATTTTTTGTTTTCTACATATTTGTTTTCTTTGGATTCTACTTCTGCTTCTTCTTCTATTTCTTTTTCTTCATTACATTTGCACATTTTCTATGCACTCGATTGAAGGTGTTCTGGCGCGGTGGCGGCAGCAAATGTGGGTTAAGCAGGTGATGGTGCGGTGGGCGCAGCAGTTGGCAGCGATAAAAGGCAGTTGTATCGCCCAAGATTGTATCAAGTGTTTGGGTTGTTAAAGAGAGGACAAGAGCCAGTGTAGAATAGAATAAAGCACGTGGCAAGCTCTTTGGATTACAGAGCAATAGACTGAGAAAGCTTTCAAGTGCATAAAGTGAGCGAACTAATTCGATGCATTGAATGTGTGGGTACCCCTGTTGGAGGATACAATAAACTTTTACTAATAATTGTATTTAACCCATGGGCACGAAATGGGTCGTTTGTACTTTCAAAATAATATTCAATATTCTGGGCTGCTCTTTTGATATAGTAAATATGAGTTCTAAAAGGTTTTTTGAGATAGAGGGTTTTATTTAGTTTTTCATTACGTTTTTTATAAGAAAAGAGAACATTTTTTTTCACTTAAACTTCAATGATTTTCCATGGTTAAATCTCCGTTAAAAGTCATGCTTAACTCATTTTCTACCACTGTTAGATTATTCGAACACTCAACAGCTTTGGCAACAAAAAATGTTTTTTCGTGGTAGAATATAGGTTAGAAACAATATTATTTTCTGATCTTGTTGGGTTCAGGATGAATTTTTGTATAAATTTGAATGCATTCTTTTTAAGATTTTTTAATTCGCTTTTGAACTTAACCCAAGTGTCCCGTTGGTCAATGAAAAAAATAATAAAACTGACTATTTTTGAAGTGTAAAGCAGTTGCCAAGTCTCCAAGTCTTGCATACAATTATCTCCTATATATGATATATTCAGGCAAGGCCACTTAGTACTGATAACATAATATTTCCTAGTAAGTTGGCGCCGAAGCAGATTTTCTGCATACCACACACATTGGGAAAATAAAATCATAAGTTATTGTCTAGATTTCGGGACAATTAAAAAATTGCGAAATGATTTTTTTTTTCACTGTAATTTTACATTCTATCTTAATAATGTAATCCTATTTCTGAGCTTAATAGTAATGCTTAACTTTTACATTCTGACAGCATTTAACTGTTTTTGACATATCGAAATTCGAAATAAAAAAAGTAAGATCTGGCAATTTTGGGCAAATGAAGGCCATTTGGTAATTGCGCCAAAAAAAAAAACGGTATAAAAACTTTTTTTAATTTGGACACATTCACAAAAAGTCATGCAAGACTAACATACTGATGAGTTGGTGTAGCGGTGAACGAATGTTACCTTTTTTATTGAATTATTAAAATTAATGGTTAAGCTCGATGGAAATTCCTTTTTTCCATCACAAATACAATAAAAAAAGGTTACAAACGAAACGTTTTTTTAGTGAAAACTAAAATTTCATACTTAAAAATTGTGGACTAAAAAATTCATTCTTCTTAGGTTATAAAATATGCATTTCTCTAATATGAAAATGAAACTATCAAAAGTACCAATTTAACTTGCAAGCAAGTGTGTAAAATAAGTTATCGATTCTTGGTATAGTTCTTTTTGTAATTTGGTCACCAGTCGAGAAAAAGACGCTCTGAGACAAATGTGTAATATTGTTTTTTCAACCTACGTACGTACCTACTATTATCTATTCCTTAAAACTTTCTGAGAATATTTTGAGGAGTTTATACAAACGAAAAATGTAAAAAAAAAAATTATTTTTAGTCGCCTCTAAAAAACTTTAGTAGGCCCTTAAGTTAGTCACTAATTTTCAAAATAAAAAATTACTAAATATAAATATACCGACAACACTAGGAGGATGCAAAAAAGATTCATGTCGCATCCCGCTTACAGTTGAGCATTACAATAGCATCAGCGATCATTTTTTACCAGCGGGTTAAGTCACTAATTGCAAAGGAAAATAAGCTTATGTTTCTCTGACTAAAATGTTATAGCTTTTTTCCTATATTCACCACATACAGTCGAAAGAGACTATTAAGAGCGCTTATCAAGGTTTCTCTTTTTGAATTAGCTCTTAAGTTTTACTTGCTCTGCTGCATATTATTTAAATATGCTTTGTAAACCTGTTTTTTATTACTATCTCAGTAAAGCTTTTGCTAGTCCCAACTGCTCCGTTGGAACTGGCAGCTTTTACAGTAGATTTTTTTTTTTTTTTTTGTTTGTGCCTGCTGTTTTGTGCCTCTTTCGGCATTTGCTGCGTTGTTCTAACTTTAATACCAACAACATGAATCAACAGAAACAATATATTTTTACATTATTTGGGGAACTCCTCGTACACAGTGGCGGTTTGAAAATGAATGAATTCGTAGAGCAACATAGAGATCAGAGAATGAACTGAAAAATTTACTTTTTGTGGGTATTGCTTATAATTTATTTTTATTTTTTAATATCAAGTTAAAGTCGAACTTGTATTATTGTTAAAGATAACCATGATAAATAACTTTTATTTAAGTATCACCTCCAAAATTTAATTTTATAATTTTCTGTTGTGCACCAACCTTATTAAGGCTTCATACCGTCCATCAATGAATTTTAGTTTTAGAAATTTCTTAGATATATTTTTTTAGATATGTTTTTATGTTTTAGAAATATTTACTGAAGGTAGAAACCATATGAATCGTTTGATGGAAATTTTAAGAAGTGCGAGGTCCGTGGTTGAATCCCATCTGAAAAGGTTTCCATACAGAAAAGGTTTTTCAATTGAAAAATTGTTTTTCTTATCGGTTGTCATCACTTTGCAGACTATGGTGAGTCCACCATAGAGGTTGAGAGGTTGAGATGGAAAGGTTTCCATACAGAAAAGGCTTTTCAATTGAAAATTTGTTTTTCTTATCATCACGGTTGTCATCACTTTGCAGACTATGGTGAGTCCTTAAGAGTTTTAAAATACTATGTTAGACTTCTTGAAAACATGAATTTTAGACGTCACTTGTAGACAAAAAACCTAGGAGGTTCAGTTCTCGATCATTTGTATACAACTTTTTTATAAGGCGAATAACACAAACGGTGATTTTTCTAAAAACTATATTTTTGAAGAAGGTGACCACGGTTTCTCGGAACCGATGAGTCTCATTATTAAACACTAGTTTTTAAAGTATAATCTTTAGTTACTAACTGAATGTTTTTTCTCACCGACAAATATTTTTTATTTCATAAATTTATGCTGAAAATCGAGTTTTTCTTATTGTAAAGCCGCCATTTTGTTAAAAAATATATATTGCTTTTTCCTTATATTGAATTCGATTTTTTTTGGCTATTTTGATTTCAGATGATCCCGTTCAGAGATATCTTGCTCGCATTCATGATGCCTTATTTTAGAGGAGCTCCGAAAAATCGGCTTCAGCAGCTTTAAAAATAATTATTTTTACAAATAAAAAAGAAAGTAGACTTAAATGTCTATAACCACAATAGGTGGATAAATTTTTAGGTTAAGAAATTAGAATGTCTACTCAGGAAAAATTCTTGAAAAAGCTTTTTTTCTTTTTGGAAAATAATTTTTTTCTTTTTTGAGTAATTAAGAATATATAAAGTAAATTTTAATATAATTTTTAAAAAAATTTCTCTCAGATTAGCTTAAAAATTATTTGCCAAGCAAGTTCAGTGACCCAGCTGAAATTTCAGTCGTCACATATGCATCATCAACAGCAGCTTTACATGTTTTCTGCGCATGCTCAGCAGCGTTAACCTAAATAATTGCAATCAAGTTGTTTTTATTTTCATTATATTATTGAGCATAACTGTTAGTATTTATTTAATGCATACACTAAAAAAAAAAAAATATGCCAAGCGAAAGCGAAACTATATTCCAAGCGGCGACAGTGAATGCACGAATATGAATAAAGGAATGTTGTTGTTCATGGCATGTTCAAAGCGTGTCCGAATGCAATTTAATACAAGCTTGTTGAATGCAGCACCAAACCAACAGTTCCGATTTGTCCAATGAGATATGTTGGTTTGAGTTTTTAGCTCGAATTGGTGTCGTTAAAGTGCAGCAGTGGAGAAAGTAAAAAAAAAATTGATTGAATTGGCTTAAAATTGAATGCATTAGCATTGGGCACAAAATGCTTTGGCTAGAAAATATATATGTATGAAAAAAAAAATTAAAAATGAGAGGTGTAGTTCAACAAAAGAGCGTGACACGATTTTGTGCGCAGGCGTTGCCATTCATAGATTAGCTCATAGATTAGCCATTCATAATAGTGACTGAAATGGAGCAGATGAAAGTGTGCGCTAGATTTCTAGTTTAATATAAAAAATGGTGATTGAAATTTTCAATTAAAAGAAAATCACAGCATGAGGAAATCCAAAATCTATTCAAAGGAAATAAATTAACCTTAAAATCTTGTTTTGTATGGGAGATGGTAAAAAATTAAATATCTCCTATATTTATATAGTTTTAAATAACAATATATGAATTAACTGAATTGAAAAATACTGAATTTTCTGATTACAAATATTTTTCCATAAAATATATGTTTTAAGCATTTTTCAAAACAATTACGCCCACGAACGGATATTGCTTGAGCTCAAATAATTTGGTAGTCCTCAAATAGACCAAACTTTGTTTTGAATCTATAATTTTACAAAAATGTGAATTTTGTTTCTTATGTAAATTAACTTTGAGAAAATATAAAAAAAAAAATCATTTCGAAAGATGCCAGGTATTGATGTTTATACAAATGTTCTAATACTTTTGAATTTCTTTAATATTACCAAAACCAGTTTTTGAGTTTAGGGAAGTACAGTGTACAAAATACGGAATATAAGAAAACCTTTTTGTTTTGATTTATAACATAAAATTCGTTTGAAATTCTTAAATTTCAGTATATCTCTGGACTAGTTTTTATTGTTTTGATATTACTGTTTGAAAAAAACAAGAGATTGATTAAAAATTTTAAAAATATTCCAGCTTAAAAATGGTCTAAGACGAGTAATAAAAATTTTTAGATTGAAATGAAAAATTAATAAATATTTCATTTTAAGATAAAAAGTGTTCATCAACAAAAGTTATAGTGTTGCGAAGCCGAAGTAGTATGTAATAGCTTGTAGCGTGGTAGTTCTGAGAGATATAAATAATCCCCTTGTGGCTCTTTTATCAATAGAACAATATAAATAAAAGAAATACAATAATAGAATAATAGAATAGAATAGAATAATATAAATAATAGAATAAAACAATAAAAATTTAAGAGACATCTTTTTAAAAAGAAACAAGTCATACACCTCCTGTCGTTGCACCCTACACTGTCGTTACACCCTATGATAATCTAACAGAGATTCTAACAGAGATTTAGATCAAAATTAATTTTTTTTTCATTATAATCATATCTGTATGAATAATTTTATTAAATGATTTATATTTTTACAAAATTTGCAATTTTTACAAGAACAGAGTTTCGCAAATTTTTAAAATAATTTTTCAAGAACTGCATTTTTATATCAGAAAGAAATTGTATTTGGGTTTACGGTTTTTCAGAATATGATGTTGAATACTGCTGGAAGATGACAATGCTAGTCAAAGACTTCAAAACATAAGCATAGCCCTTATGAAGACCTTTTCAACGATAAATAAAATTAAATAACGGACTACAAATAACAGTTATAGAACAAAAATAGATTACACTGTTTTTGCCACGCCCACGAAAAATGTTTTTCTTGCACTTGACAATTTTCTCGACATAATTGTTTAAATAAGGCGGTAACATTGAAAACGTTTTTCGATACTGCTTAATCCATAGGCTGTAACAGGCTATAAGAAAGCTCTTCAAGAAATGATGCGCCTGAAACTTTTATTTGCGACTCACTAGCTCGTTGGCGAATCATAAGTGAAATTTCTTTTTCAACTAGATTGAATAAATTGAGTTTGAGTTGGAGTTTGAGGTCAAGATTGAGATTGGAATTGAGGTTGAGGTTGAGATTGAGCTTCAGTATTAGATTTAGTTTGATTTTGATGTTGATTTTGAGTTGGAGTTTGAGGTTGAGATTGAGTTGAGGTTGAGGTTGAGGTTGAGGTTGAGCTTGGTATTAAGCTTGTGCTTGAGCCTGATCTTGAGCTTTAGGTAAAGGTGGATGTTAGGGTTTAGCTCTAGCTAGAGAATCAGGCTGAGGTTGAGTTTGAGTTTGAGTTTGAGGTTGATTTTAAGTTTTAGTTTGAGTTGGAGTTTGAAGTTGAGATTGACGTTGAGATTAAGGTTGAGGTTGAGTTTGAGCTTGAGCTTGAGGTTGAGGTTGAGCTTGAGGTTGAGCTTGAGCTTGTGCTTATGCTTAAGCTCGAGCTTTAGGTAAAGGTTGAGGTTGGAGTTTAGCACGAGCTTCAGAATTAGTTTGAGGTTGCAACTTTATAGTCTGACTTTGAGTTTGAGTTTGAGGTTGAGTTTGACATTGAGTTTGAGGTTAAATTTGAGTTGGAGCTTGAGATTGGAGTTGAGCTTAAGGTTGAGGGTAAGGTTTAGCTTGAGCTTGAGCTTGAACTTGAGCTTAAGACTGAGTTAGAACTTCATCTTGAACTTGGGTTAGAACTAGAGCTTCAGCTTGAGCTTGAGCTTTACGTTAAGGTTGAGCTTAAAGTTTGGCTTGAGCTTGAGAATCGGGTAGAGGTTGAGTTTGATAGTATAGCACATTGGAAACAACAACAGGTAGTATATTAAGAAATATAGTCATATCATTGATAGCTTGATTATTTTGAATACAGCAACGCCGAGAGAAAATACAATCAAAATGTAAACAAATCTTGAGAAATTAGTAATTTTCATGCTTGTCGCCATCCAAATTAGGAAATTTCGTATAACACTTTTTGACCACTTAATTATTTTTTCTATTAACTTGAATAAGTTTTTTTTATCGTACCAAGGAAAAGTTTTAAACTTTTAGAAAAAACTTTCAATGTACCACTCGTTCTCTATGTTTAAATGCAAATATATTTTAAATAAATTTTTGTAATAAGTTCGTAATTCATTTATACGCTTTTATAGAACTTTTAGCAAATGGTTCTATTTAAAAAAAAAAAAAATTAAATGCATATCCTCTGATTCACTTATTTGTCAGAAAGAGAATTTAATAAATATTTAATTTTCCAAACAGAGCAAATTTGTTAATTATTATCATTCCCTGCTTTCTTCTACATCACTTCTCCCACTAACTTACGATTTCTGTCTGATATACAATTTTTTACTTTTCTTTTTCATTATGTTTTGGGAATTTTTATTATGTTCTTTCTACGAATTTATACACTTTTGTATTCATTGACTTCTAGTACTTGACTCTGGCGTATTTAATAAAATTCTACATGAGTCAAAAAATAAATTCCACCCACAGACGCCTCATAAACAAATGGCAATGATTTTTTTTGTATTTTTTTGGTAATAAGCAAATATACAGACATAGTCAATATATAGGTATGTTTTATTTTGTTTCTAAATAATTAACTGTTTTTTTACACTTTTTGACATTTTGAACAACTTGGCGTATAAGTTATCGTTATTTAAATTGGTGGCGTAGGATCATCGATTTAATTGTTTGTGGGCATTAATTATTGATTTATTAAAAGGTTAAATGGACAAAGATTGGTTAAGGGTAGAACTGGGAAAGTTTTCAAATTTTTTTTTTTAATAATTGTAAATGCTTTTGTTTTGCTCTTTGTTGCTATTCGAGTGCATTTTTTCACTTTTGTTTTGATTGCACTGAACCCTGTGACACTTGGTAAGACCACAAAAATAATAAAAGAAAAAAAAAACAGTGAATAAATAAATATGCCGATTAAAAGTCGTTGTCATCGTCAAACGTTGTCGTTGTTGTCGCAGACGTTGTATTAATTTGTTTGTAATTATATTTTATTTTGTTGCATTTTAATTATAAATTATTTTGATTTAATTTTTTTTTCTCCCAGACAAACATACCTACAAATTTATCTACATTATTGTTGAAGCGCTTGTTGCAGTTAATGTTGTTGTTGTTGTTGTTGTTGTTGTTGTTGTTGTTGTTGTTGTAGAAATAAACATTGCTCACTGGAAGTTTAGTAACCGCATCGATATGCGACAATTCAAGGACACTTGAATAAGGCATGGGAGCTGGGTTTTAAAATCCAATAAATGGGCTGTTATTTATAATTTTTTAATGGAATATTAATTTTTGTTAAACTTAGAAAAAAAAAATTAAATTATATTTTCTATTAATAAAATTTAAATAAATTTATTTTGGACGCATGACATCCAATCAACTAATTTTTAATCACATCTTCACAAACAAACACTTGTTGATTTGTGGTTTTATGTCCTCTATGACTTCCTCTCTGCACTCTCAGCTTAAGCTTAAGTTACTAAACTGTTGCTTCATTCCTATGCCTATAGGGTGTGTCACTCGCATTATTATTATTTTCTCTATTATTTTATTTTTTTATTATAATTTTAATTATTTTGTTCCAGCTGCTGTTGTTGTTACTGTTTTTTATTTCAACGTTTAGCCGGCGATTAACGTCACTTATTTGTTTTTGACATTTTAACATTAATACAATGAGTTTCAACGCTGTTTATTTTGAAATTTGTTGTTGTTATATGTGTTGTTGTTGTTGCTGCTGTCACTGTTGTTTTTGTTCTAAGAACTTCGCTCATTCGAAGGTCACATCTTTATGTGTTTAGCAAAATTTTCGTATTTATTTATTTAAATTAATTATTTGAGTAATGACAGCATTGCCAGTAAAAATTTTTTTTCGTTATAGCTACAAGCTGTATAGTATGCCTGTAGTATGCCTTTATGACCATATCGTATATTTTGATTAGAAGTACAGCCGAAAATTTTCGCATACTTAGTAAAATTTGGGCTAGTGTCTGACACTTGACAACAAGCAATAAATCAATGCATGTAAGAGGCGATAAATTACAGCAGAAAAAGAAATATGATTTTGCTTTGAATTTTTATATTTTAAGAATTTATTTCAAACCCTCGTTAATTTTTCTGGTCGAGTTCAGACAGAAGAGCTATAATTGAGTGCAGACTATGGGGTCCAGCTAGTGGCTCAATTGGCCCAAATCCCTCATTTAGGTCTTGTTATTTATATAGCAATATCTTTTATATGAGATTTATATAGTGTAATAATTTATATTTATAACGTCGTTACGAATGTGAAGTTGCGAATTTGCAAAATGCAAAAGTGAAGTAGTAAAGTATCGAATAAGCACACTTTTATTAATTGCCCCTATTAAAACTATCGAATGTGCCATATTCGCTACTTTGCATTGGAATTTTGTGTAAAAAATGTAATTTCTAAATAGTGCACACTATCGAATGAGTAAATTTTTTTGTGAGTTTAAGTTATTTTCAATAGTTTTTCTACAGAATAAGTGTTTGTATAAAAAAATAATCAAATCTTTTTAACTATAGAGGAAGGTAAATTAAAAAAAAATTTCAAAAATTCTATGGCCGGGGTTCGAATCCCGACCATAGTCCTACACTCTTATGTATTTCTTCAATTCTCACCTCAGTTCTAATCAACTGAACGTGAGAAATTCATCAATATTTATGACTTCATAGTTTTCGGATAGAATTGCCCTATAGCTTGAATTCACTGAGGTAAAGGTTAGATTAACTTACCTCAGATTAAAATTCACATGTTTCTACAACTTTTCGCCACGTTTAGAACATTCTAAATATATTTCACGTGATTACCTTCACTCTCCCCCCAATCTATCACCTATTTTTTGAACAAAGGCAGACTTGACGGAATAGGTAAAACACAAGAAATCTTTGGAATTCTGAAATTCTGGAAATCAACCGAGGCAATGTTAAAAAAAATAAATAAGATGAATGAGGTTGAACATGCATTGAAATTAAATTAATGAATATAAAGTTTTTGTAAACTTCGTTCTTGGAAAATGCGTCTTGGAAACACTGCTTGGAGGAAGTACGCAAATGCATACAAAATTTGCATAGAAATGGTCTTACGCAAAGAAAAAAATTGCGGAATGAAATAAAGATTCCTTCCAAAAGAAAGAGAACTGAGAGGTCATCCAAATAAAAAAATTACACCACTGGAGGTTAATTACATTTAGCTTTTATCAAACTACGACCCTTTCAAGTCCTTTGCAGCAAAACGAGAAGATATTGGATGGAAACGATGGAAATTTCTTTACAAAATGTAGCTTGTCGTCTTTCGCAAAAAGTTCTGCACATTGGCTCCGGACGGTTGTGGAGAAGAATCTCGACAATAACCAATGCTCACAATAAAACACCGAAGCAATCGGCTTCAGTTTGCAAGAGCGGTAAGTGACGAAAAAGTGGCGACAAATCCTATGGTCTAATGAATCCAAAATAAATATGGCTGGAAATAATGTAAAGATCTGCGTTTGACGTTCAACAAATGAACCCTGGATAAATCTCAAAAACATTCAAGCATTGAAGAGGATACTTCAAGGGAATATTTTTCCTGGTACGGAGTCAGGCATATTTTTTGGATTAAAGTAAACATGGACCGACAACTTTGTATCACAATTTTAGAAGATGTTATACTGACTTATGCCGAATGAAATTTTTCTTTGATTTGGCATTTCCAATACGACAATAAACCGAAGTATATTTCGAGCCTGGTTGAAAAGTGGTAACAGGATCATGGTATCAATGTTAGGACGTGACTCACGCAGTTGAGGGATTTTAATCCAATATAAAACCTGAGAAAGATTGCTAATGAAGAGCTTAGACCCATTAAACCAAAAATAAAGAGGAGCTTCGGAAAAAAGTAGAACGAGCTTTGTATGCCATACCAGATAATGTGTATAAGACCCTAGTTGGGTCTATTATTTTATTTTTTTGTCAATTGAATTTTAAGAAATTATCTTAAAAGTGTTATTTAATCTATCACAATTAATAATAAATGAATTGTTTTTTGTTTCGATTTGTTTTATCAATAGATTGGAATCACCCGGTTTTAGATCAATTCCAAGGGTTTTTTGCAAATTATTATAAGTAAAATGGTTGATTCAGTTGTATTGTCCATAACGGTTTTAGGAAGGAAGATAATTTCTTTTACCATTTGTTTAGGATATTGGGAGAGAATAACAATAAAAATAGATGAGAACAAATCGTTTGGCGTTATAATTTTTTCTTTCTTCTCTGTCTCTTATTGACTCTTGTCATGTCCGGTTTAATTTTATCTGCGTCGGTGCTTCGGTGGAAAGCTCTTTCCGAAGCTATTTGGAAGAAAACCAGAAGGAAAAAACTTTATAATCGGTACCTTCTAAACTCCACATCACTAGCCTGTATTGAATGTTTATATAAAACTATTTCATAGAAATTAGTATTGTTTTCATTATAGACTTGATTTTGTTTCCAAGCCTGTAAACGACACGTGTTTTTTCATGCCGCCATTCGTATTGCCTAGAATCATCAAAACAAATAATAACAAAATAATAGAATAAAAAGAAAAAAAAAACAACAACAATATTGAACGCGTAATAAATTCTAGTATTCAAGGTCAACATTTTAGCATTTCTGATACATTTTGTTTTTTTTTTATTTTAATAGTGTTTTTGCGATTCTAGCAATATTAACGCTTAAGTGCGCAAAGTTCGAAAACATATTCGAAAACACCTCGCAACGCACGCAGCTCGGCAACTGCGAATATTTTTAGTTGTTTTTTTTTTCGTATTTTTCTTATGTGTGCAGATGATATCATAAGGCAAACAAAAACCAAAACAAATTAGGAAGAAAACAAAAATGTTAGAACTTCCTAGAACAATATAAGCTATATTGTTTATGAGGACTCAAGGCTTTTATAATTAATTTAATTAAAACTTAATTTATGTCAGGGAGAAGGCAAGAAAAAAAAAATGATTATGGAGAAAATGCTACAATGAACTTAAGAGTCAAGCTAATGCAGGAAGTTTAATTTAATCGAAAAACATATGAGCTGTTATAAATGAAAGTGGCATAAGTCCACTTTTGGAAAAAAATTAGTTAATTTACATTTTTATTTATGCATAGGTACCCTAAAACTAAAACTGCAATTTATGCATTTATGCACTTATTCCACTTTCATTTATAACAGCTCATATATATAATTAATGTTATAAAGAAGAAAAGTTTTGACAACCTCTATTGTCGAGTATGTAGCGCGCTTGACTGTCTAGGGTGGTCCCGGGTTTGAATCCCGGCCAGGCCAGGGTCTTACGGTTTAACCTTTCTGCTTTAAATTTCTCATTTCTTATCAACAGATATTGAAAATTCTTCAGTATTTACGGCCTTAAGAGTTGCAGTTGGTGGTAGAGAATTTTCTGGACGGGATTGTCTTACGAAGGGAGTGCCTTTTAAGTCTGTATGTGTGCTTATTGTGTCGTTTACAGTGTTTTGAAAATTATATTTCAGCAAAAAAAATGGAATTAACACGTGAACATTTTCGAGTGATTTCCTTCATTTTGAAGGAGTCACAAGTCAAGACTCAGTGTTGACTTTAATTTTGTTATCAAGGTTCGAAATTCTCAGAAAAAGTTAATGATGATCTCGCAACAGCTGTCAGATAGATCTTATTGATGAACCTCGACCAGAGTGCCTCGTAGATTTTGAATTCCAATAAATAGCATCTCTGCCAGTACAAAATAAACATGATCAACAAATTATTATTAAATTCTCAATGGTGAAATTGTAAACTTTTCCGGGAATTTCCGCGAGAGGAGTCCACAACGTGTCAAAATTACTAAGAATCATACAGACAAAAATAAAATATCTACAAAAATTAGAAGAACCAGCCAAAAACAGACAAAAAAAAATCACAAAAAAATTCAATGAATACACAAATATAAACAAACAACAACAATAAAACATGCCGAAATTTAAATTAAAATAAAATATAAATAAATACAACAAAACGGGAGGGGAAACAAAAAAAAAATTATATTATTTTATGTGCTTAAAACAGACGCGAGTTAGTCGAAAATTCAAGGTTGGGGTTATCAAGTTGCCAAGATCAAGGCGAGCTGTGGAACTGTGGGACGACGAGTGGACAGAGCTGAGCAGAGCTAACGAGTAGACATACAAACGTACTTTTTTGCCGGCTGATCAGCATCGGGGTGTTGGTAGGTATTTTAATTGTTGATGTTGTTGTTGTTGTTCTTATTCTTGTTGTCGAATTTCAAGTGATGACTGACGATGAAAGTTGTTTTTTGGCACTTGGAAACCGAGTTTAATAAAATTCTGATATTAAAAAAAAAAAAAACAAAAAATCAAAGTTAAACATTTAATTATAACAATAAAAGCTCTGCACTTAAATAAATAATTAAAAATCAGCTGACCGGCATCTTGTTTTTTTTGTAAAGTGACAGCTGTCACACTGTATTCTACGCAGTCACACAAGCGGTTCTCTCAAAATGACAATAACTTTAATGTCAACACCCAGTCATCAAGTTATTTATGTTCATCTATGAAATATTTAAATAATTTCAAGCACGCGCCTCTAATGTTGTATCCAACCACCACTCAGCGATATATTTAGTTGTCATGGTCAAGAATACGCATATTACACAAAAAAAAAAAAAATGTAGTTTACTAGAAAAAAAAAACAAAAACAAAGAAAAACTGAAAACTTAAAACTACCTACGTACTTGAGCAAATGCTACAACGTTGTAACAACTACAGAACCTTGACCGTAACCTTTAAAAAACAAGCGCCGGCTTTGTTGTGTTGATCTCTCTCATCACCATCGTCATCGTCATCGCATTGACATTGAAAACAATCCAAAAACGAAACAAAAACTCAGAATTATGTATGTCATTTTCTGTTGCTGTCGTCTCACGCGAATGTTTCGTTAAGTTTTCTGTTGAGTATTGAAAAAATAATATATTTAAGTTCCTTGACAAAATAAAATTCAAATTTGCGTTAAGAATTTTAGTTTGATTAATAATCATGAGTGAAATGCGCCAATTTTTTTTGTGTTTTTTTGTTTTTGGAAAACTTAGCGGAAGAATTTTTTTAATTTTTCTGGCAGCACTTGTCATAAAGTGGGCGTTAGTTGCGCTCAAGTTGATGTGATTCGTTCATTAAATGTTGTAGGTAGGTAGCAATTAAAAATTAATAAATAATTAATTAATTCATGTCATACAAATATTGTGTTTTTCTTTTATATGCTTATTTTTTTTTCCGTCTGTAATGCTGTTCGAAATTTGTTAATGTCTATTTTGTACCAAGTTAAGCCAAAGTAAGTGTAATAAGAACAAATCTGGTCAAGGGCTTATAAAAAGCTTTAATAAATTTTTGAAAAAAATTGCTGTACGAGTCTGAAATCATCTAGGTATACAGGGTGTGCCATATATTGTGTCGGTATGTAAACATTAAATCACCTTGACATTTATCAGTTGATTGACTTAGTAGCCAGTTTTTTGAAACGTCAATTTAATACAATCTGAACCATGAATCGCTTCACATCGAAACAACGCTATACCGGGCGTTATCTTCGAAAAAACTGGTGTGAAGTTTGTTATTCAAACCGTGACATGTCCTCAAAGATGTTTTGGATATTGTTTCAGTAAAATTAAAAAAGCTGCAGAAAATGAATAGTTTTCATCCTGCAATTTTACTCACTATACTTAAGTGAAATAAAACTATGCCTAAGTACGGGTCTATCGTCCTTTGAGTACCTTTGAGAATCCAAAATTTAAGCCGATATGCGGAAAATTGTGTTATTTGTATGAAAGTCCGATTTCCACACCCCGAAATATGTTCCAAAATTGTAAAAACATTCGATAGAGGGCAGTTAAATGATTAAAATAATAACGTTTGAACGACTCTACAGATTGTGAAAAATTTTGTTATGAAAAACGAAGCCAAACGAAGATGAACTGAAGACTAACTAACAAAACCGAATGCAAACTTGAAACCTTTATTTGCTGTAACTTTTTTCTCTAAAAATGAAAATAAAAAGTTTATTCACAAATATTTAATGATTTGCATGAACTTTTATTTTCTAAAAAAAAATTTAAGCTTTGGGGGTACTAAATTTAAATATAACGAATTGTTGTGCTCATTGAGGTAAAAATTGGTGAAGTTATGGTTAAAGACCATCTTGGGCAGACTTTTGGTCAAAAAAAAAAAAAAAAAAAAAAAAAAAACTGAAGGTACTAAAACCCTTCCAACATTCCCAACATAAGCTTTCAAATGAGGGGACGGTCTTTGCAAAATTTTTTTGATGACTCACCTACTTATATATACGTTAATACACAGATTTCTGTACGACGGTTGCTATTTATATTTCCGGAACTTTAAGTGGTAACCCTTATCATCTGATGTTGTCATTGGCAACTTGACATTGTTGAACATACTCTTCTTCAGAAAATATTGCCATTTGACCGCGATTTATGTTATTTAAAGCAAGTTGAAAAAAAATTCATCTCGGGAAAAAAATGAAATTAACTCGTGAACATTTGCGGGAGCAAAATTTCTTGTATACGACTAAACCTATCAGTCTCAAATTAAGCCAAGTTCTTGAGCATGTTTTTTAGTAATTGATTGAATGTTTTTTCCAGAGACTGTAAATAATAATTATTTTAGATTTTTTAACAAAAAGGGGTTGTGAAAAAATTGTGAAAAATTTTTTGCTTATCGAAAATAATTCTCTTTTCATTAGAAATTTAAGGCCAACATTCATGTTGAAAATCGACTTCTTCTTATAGAGAATTTTGTTAAAAATTTTTATATTGATTATTTCCTCGATTGAATACTAGATAATACCTTTTGTTATTGAAATATTTTTGGATTTTTCATTTCAGATCATTCCCTCCAGTCGTTCGTCAGCGTTACAAGTCTTTTTAGACGAGCTCCCAGAGATCAGCTATAGCAGCTTTAAAAATAATTATTTTTACAAATAAAAAACAAAAACAAAAAAATAAAAATATGTAAGTACAGTTAAAAATATTCACGAGTTGTATATAAATTTTGACTTTGACTGAACTAGACTTCACAAAGACATCTGCTTCGCAATGACTAAAACGCAGAGACTTGATTTTAAGTCAGTTCAGTAAAGCATTTTAATTTCTCAAAAAATGCTCGAGTTTGTTATCGAAATATCAAAAATTCTTATTAATACGCAAATTGATATTGAGTAAAATAAATGGGATTTAATCTTATGGGCATAAAATTATCTTAGCTATCAACGCGGAGTATGGATTTACCAAATTTTTTTCCTGTGCAAATTCACCAACCGCTATTAGTATGCTTTCCGAATTTAAATTGATTAATGGCTTCAGGAAGGCATCACACCAATAGAGGAAGGAAGTAGGCAGCTTAGAATATGAAGCGTTAAAATCAAGGCAAAATAAGTGAAAAACTGTTAAAAAATTAAATCAAATGAATGACATTCAAAAATTGTTGTTATTGAGCCAAAAATAAAACAAAAACAAGCAACTAACGGCAACCAACGTGATCGGTGCGCGCATAAATGAATGGCTAAATCGGTGATCGAAGATAACTGGTTATGAATTGGCGCGTGTGGTATTGATGATGATGCTGGTCGGTTAATATCAGCTGGTATAAGTTCAAAAATAATAACAGCAGCACAACATCTGTTTGAACTGTATCAAGTTACCGAAAACGAACATTCACTGATGCTCATTGGTAATTGAAACCGAACATAGTGCAAAAATGATGTAGAATGAAAAAACAACATTTAAATCAGCCGCTCTTAGCAGTAGTTCTTATGGGTGATGGCCAAGCGTTCGCATTCTAGCCATTTGGCATTCAATATAAAATCCATTCCATTCATTAGCTGAGGTCAGTGCGAGCGAACGATGAAGCGATCGAACTCAATGTTTGGATTAGCGCCTCACCCAACGCCAAGATAAACAGTCAAAGCTTTGACTGGCAAGGCACTGCATTAAACATCAAGGAGAACCTTCGAACATGAGTAGCTCAAATAGCTTGTGCTCCAAAAAAAAAAAAAAACCTAAAAATTTATAAACTATCAACAAAAAATACCTTATCTCGCGCCAATAAAGCTTTGCTTAGATGAGGCAAAAATTTTTGTGAAGTTTACATTTTTCTTCACACAAAAAAAAAAAATCGCTTTTAAACAGGAACAAATGTGCGTTATTGTTAAGTGTGGTTAATTATTTTTTGTTGTTGTGTTTATGTTTGTTGTTATTTTACTGCTGTCTTGGCCTCGCGCATGCTTGACCCAGTTTACGAACTGAAGGCAGTAGGTTTTATACGACAGCTGCAGCTGTCTTCGCCAAGGAATATTGGGAGCGTAAATAAATCAGAATTTTTTATTTTATGGCAAATAAATGCTGACTACCGCACATTAAAAGAAGACATCCTTTCAGTTAACCACAGCGATCACATGAAAAACGCATAAAATCTTCAACGAATCCTTGACGTGATTCCGCGAAATCTATTAGCCAAGGACTACATGTACAATACCACAAAACACGATTTGCGAGCTGATAGTCGCTCAGTTCAGCGGAAATTGCTAGCTTATAGTTAGACTAGTTGAGAAAATAACCGATCTTCACATCGGAAAAACAGGCCGTGAATTTGGAAACCTGATTCCTTCAATTAAGAACTTAAAAAATTCGAGTACTTTCATTTTAGGCATTATGAGGATATAAGTCCTGATATAATTCACCATAAAGAAAAACATTTAAGGTAATGACTACAACATTGTTGCAATGCAGCCACGTCGTTACTTCAATACCGCTAAATTCTTCTCCATAGGAAATGCAAGTAAATACATTTTGACAGATGTCGTTATGTTGCTGTCGCGTCCAATGTGTTCAGGCTATAGTTAAGAAGCTTTGTTTTGCTACTTCTGTAATTTTTTTCCTTTGCCGATAGTAAACGGCTTATGTTTATTTTTGCAAAGAAGCAGTAAAATTAATTTCTAATGAAAATAATGATGGAATTGGAACTCGTTATTTGTAGAGGTTGAATCTACGACGCGCTTTAACGCATTCGTATTTGATGTTTGTTACGCCAAAAGCGTATTTGATGTTTGTTTGAAAAAATACTCACAATAAAATATTCTCAAATTTTATCTTTCGTCGTAATTCTTGGAGTTTTCAACAATTTCGCGGATTCTACTCGTATCTCGCTAAGATAATTAAAGGATTATGATTTTCAATGGAATTATGCAATATATAAGAATTTGTATAATTATTTCCTAAAGTTGACATGCGAGACCATTTGCGACTATAAACAATTTCAAAATGTCGCATGCATTTGTCGCCGTTTTGTTTAGCAAGTTTCATTTAGCAAAATATCCCACATACTACGACATTCAGAATCTTCTTTGAATATATGATAATTTAGAATCTTTATCGTGTCTGCTTTCAATATCTGCATTTTTGATTAATCAGTCGCCGAGGCCACAAAGTCTACAACGCTTGTCGCTGCTCAATCTACAGCTATGCAAATAATTTTAATTGAATTCAAGGTTGACTTTACTGTTAAATTCCATCCACACAAAAGAATCAATTGCAATGGCAACAATTGAAGGAAGGAAATAAAAGGAATCGAAAAAATAATGAAACATCTAAGGGCTGGTAAACTCATAAAAAAGGAAGTCGGCCGAACGGAACACTTGAAAAATCCAAAAGAGCTGTTAAGTCTACAACAACAACAAATATAAATCAACTCCTTCAGACACTGAGACTTAAACTTATTTTACAGATCAAAGGCAGCAGTTGCAGTAGAACGACAATAACAAAAACAACAACAATAATGCAACCAATAAAAAGTACTCCAGAGTTACTCAAAGCAAAGGAAGTGAGCGAACAAGGAAAATAAAGAAATTCAAGTGTGTAGCTCAATCACAGTCGTCGCTGCTGCCATGGTCTCGGACACAGACCCAGACGCAGAGTCACAGACTGACCTTGATGACTCTTACTGTTTGTTGTTGTAACCATGGTCAATGGACTGCAGCGAATGCAACGGATTAGCAGCAGAGGCAACATGATTGCAGCAGTCGCACACTACACACACTGCATAATTTTAGCAGGGCACACACGCACACACATGGCACCAACAACTAGCTGCATGAGAAAAATTTGTTTGAAATTAAAAAAAAAAAATCCACAAAAAATGCAGCGCATATTCTTGTCTAACATAACAAAAATCACAAAACGAGTGATAAAACTTGGCCATGACCATGTTCGGGACGACCAACAAAATAAATTAAAAAAAAAAACAAAAACAACGAAACTCTGGAAACGCTGATAAAATTTTATTGAAGTATTTGTTGTGTCTGCTGACAGGAGTCCATCAACATATATACACTCACGCTCACATAAATCTCACGAAACTGCAGGCAGCAGCAACCTTGACTCCCGAAAAACCTCACGAAGTATTTAATTTTATTTAAATATCAGCTCAAAAAAAAAAATATTAAAAAAATCGAAAATAAAATAAAAAACAGCACTGTCTGAAATTAACATTTAGGAGTAGATGAAGAAAACAATTTGAAAAAAAAACTGCATTGACTAAAGACGAAATTAGCACGTACACCGCACACGCCCGCACCAACGCCCTAACGTCTTTATTTTCGGGATTTTTTTTTTTGCTTTATATTGGGAGTGGCCTTGAGTGGCAGTGTCGAAAATTTGACGTGTAGTCACAATATATTGAGAGTATCTACTTTGGTATGCAAAGCCAGACTTCGATGCGTTTTTTTATTCTGGCAATTAGTGCAGATGCAGCATTTAGATACACGTTGAAATTTAAGCAGAACTGAGGATGACACAGGCAACTGTCATTTTTTGGGGATGGTCTTGATTATAGCTAGTATGCAAATTGGAGAAAAAGTTTACAAAGTTTTTTTAGCCATTTATTTACAGAAAGCATAAATTAGGGAGCCATTTTGAGAAAAAAGTACAAAACAGGGGTATTCACGAGTGGTGTATTTTGAGTTGTACAGTGTAATTGAAAGAAAATTGATATTTGCAGTTAATTTTATTGCATTTTTTTTTAACAATTATTGATCAAATCAAACATTGATTAAACTGACCTGATTGCTTGGGTAATTCTTTTGAGCAATATTGCTAGTTTGAGCAATTTTGATTTAAGATTGTAGCTATTTCTTTATTTTTTGTTTCATTATCATTTCTTTAGATTTATTTATTTATTCATATTTTATTACTTACCCATTATACCATAACCATTATATTACCTTCGATATAACATTTCTGTCTCACCATATATACCATTCCCATCATACCTAGCAAGAGACATAACAGTCGAAATCCGAAGGTTTGTGCGCAATTAGTTGTGGTAGAGGTTATACCATTGACACTTCCCCGACAGATGACAAAAATTATTCCAACAGATTTCAGTCTTCTGCTGTGAATAAAAAAAAAAAAAAATACCCTGCATACCACACACTTCCTACCAACGCCCATCATATTATAATCATCATATAATACCCATTATACCATACCAATCATACCACACCCATTAGAGGGTTGTAAGAAGTCAACGGGGAAAAAAATCAATTTTTCAAGAATTTTTCCTGAGTACACATTTTAATTTATCAACGTTAAAATATAAACGAAGGTATATTTAACGGAAAAAAAATCATTTTTCGAGAATTTTTCTGAGTAGACATTTTAATTTATTAACGTAAAAGTATATATGAGGGTTGCTTTTAAGTCTTGTACCTAACAATGAAAAACAGTGGTTTTGATCGATGCTTTCTTTTATTGTCAATCCACGTTGAAAATCTCAAAATCGTAAAAAATCTCTTGAGTAAACATTTTAAGAGCTGATTTTGGTTTCCTTTAATATTTGATGTTCATTCGTCAAATCAAAAAATCGTCTTTATTTTGTTTTTTTTTTGTTTTGAAGCATTCATTTTTATCCAAAGTATGAAGCATTTTATTTTTATTAATTCATTTTTTATCCAACAAGACAGAAAGAATTGCACGATTCAAATAAAAACAAACTAAATATTTCCAAAATAAAAATTATATCTACGCTTTGCTATTTTATCGATCGCTTCAATGGGCAGAATAAATAATGATTCACTCTTGAAATGCGATCCTCCATCCGCAGCTTTACGACACAATAAATTAAAAACCCCAGCAGTGTACAAACAACAACAACAACAAACCAAATGCACACGATCTACTAACAACAAACAGCAAAAAGCACACAAAAAAAAAATAATTAAAAACAAACCCATCAAACCCATGAATGACGTTTAACACACAGCGGCGCAAAGTGCTTCCGATTAACTGGTCATTGATCTGCAGCGTCAATAAAAAGCCGCTGCGTCAGCAACGTCTTCATTGAAGATGCTGCTAGACTGAAGCTGAACTGATAAAGAGCAGCAGCAGCAGCAACAGCAATGCGATCGATGAGGATGACGACGTTGTTCAAGATGATGATGATGACGATGATGATGATGATGATGATGATGATGATGCTGATAAATCATCAGCGTTTTCCAATGAGCAACGCACGGTAGTTGCATGCTCTGTCAGCATTTATGAATTTATTATGAGTGCAGTCGAGGCTCATTTATTGGATTTGCATCGTTGCATTGTTATTTATTAATTTTAATTTTAACTCTTATATTTTTACTCTTGCGCTCTGGCAGCACTTGAACTAAATTGAATTGAGCTCAGGGTTGCCGCACCGCTTTAAGGGCATCGAGCACGGCTGTTGGCAACAAATGAAGTTCAAGACTGTTCATTGTGATAAGGCGCGATTGCAATTCGATCGGATGACTTGTGATCAACAAACATTAAGAGCGTATCCTTGATTTGTAATTATTAGCTATACAAAGGTTAACAACTGCTCAAGTTGTTGGGGAAGAAAGCGCAAAGTTCAAGTAGCACTTAATTAAATATATCATTGACTAATGTGCTTTGAAATTATGTAGTACGAGTGGGTATTATACTGGTTATTTTGCTACTAGATCAGCACTATTTCAAATTTGGTTAATTTTCTGAAGGGTTTTGCCCTGCATAAGGATGAGACCAAGTTTGAAAAGAAACGAAAGGATAGGGATAAGAATAAGGACAAGGATAAAGATACGCTGTCATGTCAAAACCTACTGTTTTGTCCACGATACAGCCAAGTTGTTTTTTACAGGGTGTGGCGAAAATCACGTGTCGATTTTTTATTAAATAACTTTTGAATGTCATGAAAGAAGATAAAATTCAAATTTTTGAACCAAGTTTATTGAATGGAATTTTTTTTCGCCAGTCATCATAAATTTAACAAAAATATTCATAATTTTCAACGAGATTTAAGACAGCTCTTCCGTTCTCCAAATGCAATGCAAAGTACCCAGGATTAAATTTTTGCACGCATCTGATTTTATAAGGAAAGAGGAGTAAATCCTCTTTTAAAGTTCGTCAAAGAGTGAGGTTAGAAAGCTGCAACTGGACATATCGCCTTCTGGTTTATGTCTCCGCGTTTTCTGCGACACTCTTTCGCACAGCATCAATATTTTCAGACGATCTCTCAGTTCTTGACCTGCCTGTACGACGTGAGTCACCAACACTCTTAAGTTTAGCCGAATTGTTCGCCATCGAATGAGTGGTTGCACCTGCTGGAGTAGTTTTTACTGCTCCATAAAATCTTTGAAATGCTCTTCGAGTATTGAATTTCAATAAATTTAAATTAATAAATTTTTGAATTTTATGAATATTTTTATTAAAATTTTTACATTATATGTATTTTGTGCCATTAGGACTGCCCGAAGAGAGAAAAATTAAATTAAAAAATTAAGAAAAATTAAAAACTCTTTTTTTCCCTTGTAAATTCAGCTCACATGTGTTGTGAGGACTGGCATCGTCCTTGCAGCAACATTTACGTCAATGTCAACTGTTGTAGCTTTTGCGGCCGGCTTTTTCATCCATAACAAACAAAATCCATGCAGACAGTGCTGCCAACCCACGCTCCATTTGTACATACGCTATACCTTGATTCTAGGCATAGCGTGTGGCCTACGCTAGGTTATATGAATGCACATTATTTTGACATTTGCCGAATTAAGCGTATTAAATAATTTTGCCACCTACTCACTGGCACACGCCATCACCTACACAAATTTTACGCTCTCTCTAAATGCCAAACTCGCCTGCGCTCACTCTCTGTATTCTTTTTGCGACTTAAAAATATCCTGCAGCAAAAAAGCTCTGCTCTGAAGGCTATACGAAAAGCTAAGGCCAATAGCCAACCCCATGACCTCAAACTTGCGCCAAAGCTACCCATGCCGCCTTGGTTGTTGTTGTCGTTTTGTTTTTTGTCGAGTGCCCGCAGCAGCGCAGTTCAAGTGCAAGGGTTGCCATTGCTCTGTAAATGAGGTTGGCCTTGTCAATGGTTGTTATTGTCGTCTGGAGGCTTGACGAAGGATGATGTTGTAGGTCTTGTAGTTAGCTGTTAAATGTTGTTGTTTTTGTTGTGAAGGTTGTTGTCGTTGTTGTTAAGCGTGCATGTGGTGTTTTATTTTTTTATTATTATTAAATTTGATATTGACGCCTATAAAGAAATAATTTCACAATCGTTGTTGAAGGGCAACGTATCGAAGTGATTTAAAAGGTTAGCTGCCGGTGTTTCGCTTGCGCTGGGAGCTGCTGTTAAAAAGCAATAAGCTGGAGCGTGAGTCTACAGCGTTAATTGAAGTGCTCCCAAATTTTCCAAGTGTCACTTTTGCCTTCAGTTTTTGTTTATGTGACTTTTGACCTATCTGTTTGACGTTTGTATACAAAACAATGTTGTTGTCAGTGGCTGAGTGAAGTGGGGATGGTTCTACCAAAATAGCTGTATTCTACCGACAATATTTTTATGCGCAGTTAAGTGCCCTTCAAAGTCCTTAGACGTCACTTAAACTCACATAGCTCATCGTGTTTTACACATTTTGCCAATGCTATGTTTTTGCCCCACATGCCACATGTTAAGCTTTCATTGTCGGCTGTCTTGCATGTCCTTTGTTTGACCTTTAATTCCATTGCTTTGGCTTCAGTAGAATTCTTTTAAAATCAAATCAAAGTCACGCGCCGCTTCATAATCATTAGGTACGAAGCCAAAATAAAATAAAAAAAAAACATCAAAATAAATAAAAGTGGGCAGCACGGCTCAAGGTTAATAAAAGCCTTACAGATGCAAAAGTTTAGAGGTAAAACAATAGCAACAACAACCAAAAAGCTAAGAGACAGATGCGAAGTATGTGGTCCAGCAATCAACAAGAATTTAGTCAGCTCCACTTTGGGCAATCATGGTATAAAAACTCTAGCGGAGAAAGAGACAGCAGTAGGCAAGAGTGCGAGTCCACCGTAGACAAGGTGTGAGTATGTGAGCGACCCGAGTGCGCATCCTTCAAGCTTAACCTTGAACTTCAACTGGAGTAAGTGAGCTGGCAACATGCGGTATTCGAGGAAAAAGCATTTGCTCTGATGCGCATATAGACATAAATGGAATGGAAAGAGACAACAAGCTACTCATCACTCTATACATTGGGCGTCAGGGCAATGAAGCATGCTTAAAGGACCTTGTCAAATGCACATGATTTGCCTTGACTTTTCGCCTACACAGATATTAATGGAAAAAAGCTCTTAAATAAAGCACTTTTGTGGTAGATTAAGGGGGAGGGGTGGTGGGGCAACAGAAAAGCTTTCCGAATAACAGAGTAAAATGAGCAAGAAGCAAAATGAATGCGACTAAAGAGCGTCTAACATGAAAGCGTGGCAACTCTGGGCGTAATATGAGCGAGAGCTAAACACAACAAAGCTTTTGTATTTCAAAGAGCGCAATAAGAGCTTTGTACCCCCATTGCTGCTGCTAACGTGTCTTTAACACCACGCTGCCTTCACATGCGGCCCGGTAAAAGTTTGTTGACTGTTAACATTGAATGGGGTCGCCCGCCATAATTCTTTGTCGTACTCTTGCCTTTGTTCTCCCTATATGTTAGGTTATTAAATGTAAATGTTTTGTTGCCTACTTGTAGGCGATTGATATTGGTTGGCATTTGTTTAACTGCGTCTTTAAAACTTAAGTGCCCGCAACTTAATGCGTCACACTTTTGTTTTCCATGATACGAGAAGATGGAGGAGTGATGGAGGAGCCCACAACTCGGAGGAGTGAGCGATTGACGGAGTTAGTAGGTTGAATCTTGAAGTTGGATAGTTGCTGTGTGTGTCTCTTCCATTCCTTATTTACATGGCATAAAATCTGCTGCTATTCTTCGTGGTTGCTTCAATTTGCAGTGGATTTGCCCAATCATGCTCATGCATACAAATTTGCTTCCATTATTTGCTTCATGCCATTTTATGTGGACATTAAGTATTATTGAAATAGCTTATCTTGGCATAATTATATTGGCAATAGAGCTGAGATTTTGAGGGCTGAAAATCTTACTAAGTCGCTATAAAGCAGCAGAACAACTTGTTTGGGTGTTTTATAAAATTCAAGTTGCGAAAGCTTCCTGCCTATACCACTTTACCCCATAATCCGACTACTACATAGAAGGTCGTCATTATTTTTGGTCGTAAACCATTCAAAGAATAATAAAGCCTTCCTCCCTTTTCGTTTACGTGCTAGCTTTTATAAAACTTGTTGCTCTAAAACAAATAAAAAAAAAAAACAAATTTTATAACAATTACATTTTTTCCAATATTGCGTGTTGCTTCGTCCTTGCTGTGTACTCAAGAGCCCTACCACGTGTTTTCATTAACCATGCCTATTTTTATCCACACGTATGGCCGCAGGATTCGCTTGATGCCTAAGGCCTGCCGCCATATAAACTATTTTTATTTCATTACATGTCAAATGTTTGTAAAAAAATTGCTGTTCGTGTTGAAAAAAAAAAAAAATAAAGATGGAAAACTAATGGAAATCATGACATTTAGTTTCTCAGTCCATTCTCTGTTCTGCTGTTTGTTTCGCTAGGCTTGAGAAATTGTAACCTTGGCAGGCATTGACCTTGGTTGGCATGTTTTAGTTTAGCCTTGGTTGTGTGTTTTTTTTTTGTCCTGTGTGCGTGGCTTTTTAGCTTTGGGCCTACATCCTATTTGATGTTGTTCTATGCTAAGTAGTTTTTGTGTATTTTTTTTGGCACATCTCATAAACTATTAGGTTTTTTTTTTGTAGTTCTATAAAATATTTATATCTATTTTATTGCGAAAAAATATGACCTTAGCTATGAGCGAATCTTATCTTCCCATATTAAAAAAATCAAAATGTTGAACCTTAAAGTAAGGACAAAGATCCAAGGAGCCAAAAATCCACTCACATCATATCACATCACATTGTAGTACATGTTATCACATGACATTATATCACACCACATCACACCACATCATATCATATTATATATATATATATCACTTCATATCATATCATATCACATCATATCAGATCATATCATATCATATCATATCAAACCATATCATATTATATATATCATATATCATAACGTATCAAATTATATCATATCATATCATATAATATAATACCATATCATATCACATCATATGACATCACATCACAACACATCACATCACATCATATAATACATAGTATATAATATCATATCATATTATATCGTATCGTATCATATTATATAGAATAATATCATATCGTATCATATCATATCATATCATACCATATCATACCCTATCATACCAACTCATAAATTATATCAAATATCTTATCAAATATCATATAACATCATATGATATTACATCACATAACATCACATCACATAATGTTATTCCATATAATATCATATCAGATATCATACCACTCCATATCATTCCATATCATTTCATATCATATTATATGATATCATATTATACCATATTCATATCATATCTATCATATCATATCATACAATATCATATCATATCATATCATATCATATAATACAAGCACGAGTACATATTAAGAAAAATATGGTAAAATTGTTAAGAAATTCGTTGGTTCGATAAATCTGAATGGTATTTCATAAAATCCGATGAAAAATGAACAGACGTAAATGAACGAATTTCATACAGAACATTTACAAAAATGAATTTATTTCAAGTAATGTTTCAAACTGTGAGAGTATTTTGATTATCTGTCAAAACAAGAGAATTTCCCAAGAAGTACGGAAACGACTTCAAGATAGTTTTAAGTTCAACAGTTGTTCACACAATTTCGCAAAAGAAAATAGGCTTTCCGGATTCGAAAGCCTATTCGATTCGTGCACGAAAAAATTTTTCAAGAGAAATTCAAGCAATTTTCAAGAACGAGTGAGCAATATTTTGAATGTTCGTCTTACTCTCGAGCTCGCAAAAAGTGTTAAGAATTGCTTGATTACGACTTCAAGCAACTTAAGGCTGTATTCTAGTCTAGAGGGAAACATTTTGGGCGTTTTTTAAAATTCAATAAAAAAAAAATTACAATATTTTGTGATTCAATTTTTTTTATATAAAATTTTTTATTAAATGTAAAAAATAAAAAAAATAAAAAAAAAAAATTGAGAATTGAAAAAATTACATACAGAAAGAGTGAGGGAGGTGACGATTTCAACCCTTCTAGTCATCTTAACAAAAAAAGGTTCTTAATTAGTAAGAATGTCGCTATATCCCGGACTAGTGAAAAACAAAATTTTTATTTTCGCAAAATTACGACTTAATGTGTCGTAATTTATAATTTTAAACTTTCTTATTTTCTTGTGGCATTATTGACTCCATCAAATAGTGCTTAAATTTATAAAAATTAAATGATTATATGAGTAACGGGCCCACAATAACCAACTAAGTAGATACTGACCAATATGAGCAAACTGTCTTGGGTGAAGATATGAAAATCCCATGCCGTATATACACAGCTAGTTATATACTAGTTGTATATTTGTAAAAAAAGTGAAGTTCTACATTAATATAAAGGTTGTATCAAGAAGAGGTGTTAGGTTGCAAAGGCGTGTTATTTAATAGTTGTTCGCTTTGCAGTAGTAAAATGTTGACATTTATCATTTATAAACGTGGGAAAAATGACCATGGAATGATACTTAGTGAAAGAAAGTACAAAATTTGTTAAAATTTCTTACGACAATTCGCGTACAATCGCAGTTACGTTACACAAAATTCGAGAAAATTTCCCTCGTAGTCTTGACGGACGCTTGTTAACAGAATATTTAAAAATCCAAGAACAAAAACCAATCTTGTGCAGCACAAGCATTAGCGGATATTTTAAGCAGCTACTAAATGCTTACCTATACAAGCCGAGATATGAAAATGACTACTTCAACAATTTCAACAAAGTTATAAAAACATTTACAAAGGCGCAATGAACTCAAGAAACGGTCACAGCAACGTTCAATAACCCGCCAAATGCAAGGAAATTCCAGACTCACACCTTGACATTGTCACAAAAACGAAAATTTTTCCAAAGTAGTAGCAAAATATTTACAGTTCCTTATAAAAACAAAAGATATAAGGGAATTAAATGGACTTGGCAAGAGAGTACAACGCAGCCGCATCGAGTTGAATGACCCTGACACGCAATGTGACCTTAACTATTGATTCTAGAATACTCAGTATGTTAGTAGTGACAGCAAAAGATAACCGATGGCGTAATGAAACAGCAGCAATAACAATACTTCTCGTAAAACTCCAAGATGACAAACTCACGCGTGCTGCCACATATTTGTATTGCGTATAACGATTTTTGTTTTTTTTTATGGCCCGTTAGACTTGTCATAACTACGGGTTATTACACCACGCCACTGTTGCTGGCTGCTGCCACTGTTCCTGGCAGCCACTTACACCCACACTCCCAATGTAGTTCCTCTCACCCATGCTACGACTAACGATTGCTTTATTCAAAACGCAATTTTACACAATAAACTTACATAATCCCGATGTTACGTTTGTGTGCAGTGGAAAGCAACGGTAGCCATGTTAACCGCCAGTAACAAAAACAATATGGCGTCAGTTGGGAAACTTCCGTTGACGCTGCCAACTTGTGTCATTGCCTTATGCCTTCGCCAGCTCAAGAATGTTTAAGTACCTCCAAAGAGTGTCAATGGACCTGGACCGGGCAAGAGCGCAGAGAGAGATCAAGAGCAGGCAACATACTATAGAATGGTGGTGAGGTAGCAGTGGCCAAAGCATCGCTCACAGCAAGCAGCGGTAAAATGAGATGGCGTTGGACTGTTAACCTTGAAGTTGGCCACTGTTGCTGCGCATAAATAACAAACATAATATCTATAATGTCAACAGCAACAATAACAACAACAGTTAAACGGAAACACATAAAGCCAATAAACTCTGAGAATCCTGCTCTTGACTCTAAAGCGAGCACACGCTTTGGTACATCCGCATTTCCTTCGAACCAAGTGGCACGTGTAAGAAATGAAAAAACTAGCAAAGCTAAAGGCTGCGTGGGATGCGTTGAAACACGAATGCTTGAAGCATGTAAATAAATATATTCTACATTTCACGGATATATAGCAAAACATGCTAAATGCCACAAATTAGGGTGGATTTTCAAGGAAGAGCATTCAGGCTGGATCAACAGCAGCAGGAGCACAGAGAGAACAGTTTATATTCTAGCAAATACTCGGAAACGGAACAAAAGTTAAGAGCAAAATAAAAAAAAAAAAAATAAAAAAACCCACAAAACCACACATACACTTACACACAAAAGTGACATTGAATACGTGGTATTTAGAGAAAACGTTGAGAAAAGCGAAGCAGCTAAAAAGCAAACGTGAAGCAGGAAGACGCAAGACGTGACTCGGAAATGTTTGAAAGATATCAGCAGCACAACAGCGTTTTAGTGGAAACCTTTGAAGCTGCTCATGTTTGTTAAGTATGAAATGGGAACAAAAAGGAAATGCTGCTTAGAGAATTGCTCATTGAATAAATGTTGCTGGAAGTATCCGTATCAAAACATCAAATTAGTGTATCTACTCGTATAAGTTGTTTTACTTACTCTCTGAAGCCTATTTTAAAATAGGTCACAAACTGCTCCAAATCGAGGTCAACGTTTGTGTTCAGTGGGATTGACTATTTCACCCTTAAATAAAGGTGAATAAAGTTTTTCAGCAGAATTAATGGGATGCCATCATTTATGTCTTAATAGCAATAATTATTAAAAAAGTTATATTTAAGGTAGGTGGAAAGTGGAAATACCATAGGAAATTGCCCTTTGAACTTTCTTAGTAAACTGAGTACAGTTACGCAGGTGAGCTATCAAAAGATAAGGAAATTCTTGTTGACAATTGTGGGAACTTGGCAATTTATATTAGAAATGAACCTCAAAACACGTCGATATAACTGAATTTGTATTTTTGATGTCGTAAACAAAACATTAGGATGCCTTCAATAGCTGAAGTCCTAGAAGGAGGAGTCATTTATTAAACCATTATTAGAGAAGTAGAGATTTGAAGGAAGAATTCGGAAATTTTTTATTAATCATAGTCAATTTGTGGCGTCCGATTGCACCGTTTTAAATTTGTCTCTTTTAAGACATCCATAAGACTAATATCAATGTGCCGGTGGAAATTGTGACAGTACGTCTGTCGAGCGTAACGACTATCCCCGTGCTAACAAATTTTAAAGATCATTGCTATACCAACTACACCAGGTTAAAAAGCGTGGCCGCTATGTCAACAAACTTGGAGACCCAGGTTCGAACCCCAGCAGCGACAGAAAATTATTTGAATTAAAATAATTTTTCTGTACGGCCCCCACCTCTCTGCAAACAATGGCAAACCTCAGAGGGTATTCAAAATGCCATGTAAAGCTTCTTGAGAACAAGAACATTCCGTTCATCACCGTTCGGAGTCAGCGTTAAGCATGTAGGTCCGGTTCTCGGTCAATTGTGTACAAACTTAATAACACGCACAATACAATTGATCATAAGAAGCTAGGTCAAAGTCCTTTCAAGGGCTGAAATGGCCAGTTATTTATTTTTTTATTTTTATAGTCAATTTGAATCTTAATCTGAAAAATGAAGGACAAATCAAATGACAAATGTCATATACCAAATGTTTTTATCTGCTATCTTAGAAGCGGAAACTCCCTTTTACAATTCCCTGAAAAAATGATTCATTATAGTGCTGATTATTTTATAGGGCGAGTAACATGGACATTAGGGCGTATCGAATAACAATTTTTATTCGAATTTCACATTCTAAGTGGTTCCAAAAGTTGCATCGGATTATGAGGATTACAAACTCCGCCTGTTCTCACGAGCATCCTGCCCAAGGCCAGGATAAAGAAGGATGTTCGTAGGCACCAGATTAGCCCAATCCTGTGTTAATGTAGAGGGACTACCCAGATCCTGGAGTTCCCCCAATCTGGGGAGTAGGTGGACCGTTGACTAGACGGCAGCGTATGCCTACGAAGGAATAGCAATGATCTTAAAAATTTGTTAGCACGGGGATAGTCGTTACACTCGGCAGACGTACTGTCACAATTTCCACCGGCACATTGACATTAGTCTTATGGATGTCTTAAAAGAGACAAATTTAAAACGGTGCAAAATATGGTGCATATTTTTGAGAATAAGAGGTGTCAGAATGTCCGGTGACCCGGCCTAATCATCCATAATTGGTGCTGTTTTGGTATCCACACAGTATATTTATTAATTTAAATATACACTTAAGTATGGTGTGTAACCGGTTTTGAAACTACTATGACAGGGCAAGTAGCGTCTGGAGTCATGGAAGTGACGCCCAGGAGAGGTACGATGGACGTTGTATATTCTATTAGCATGGCACAGACGTCCTCAAGATTTATCTGCTGGGCATCAATTCCATGAGCAACGTGGAATTAAGCCTATACGGCAGGTGTCCGCGTTTCAAATATAATGAATTTCAATCTGTCAGGATCACAAAAAAAAAAATCGTTACTTTTAATTTTAATTTCATATTTTTTGTTTGGAAAAATAATTACTTTTTGTTTGGAAAAATAATTATTTTTAAAGCTGCTGTAGTCGATCTCTGAGAGCTCCTCTAAAAAAAAAGGCATTTTTCTGCGAGCAGGATATCATCTCTGGATCATCTGAAATGAAAAAAAAAAACGAAAAAACATGTTGTCTAGTATTTAATCGAAGAAACAGTCAAAATATAACATTTTTTACGATACGGCAGCATGTAAAAAATTAGTCGATTTTCAGCATAAATTTAGGCCTGAAATTGCTTATTAAAGACGAATATTTATCGGTGAGAAAACTCCTTTTATCAACCACTAAAAAAATAAACTTAGAGAACTTGTGTAAAACTTTGAAACGGATCAGCTTTGCTCTTCCCAATTTTCACACTTCTGAGAAATACTCTCCAAGACGTCATTACAAATGCGCGTGTTACTTGGAGAATATTCGTCGGGTTAATGTGAAATTTTCTGTGTATGATGGATTCTATGTTCCATACGTTTTCTTAAAATATTCCAACAACCTCCCTGCAAGGACAGATTCTGCATTCTGGATATAATATGACAACGTACGACTAATAAAAATCCATAAAATTCTCAAACTGCATTAGCAACGTTCAATGACGTGATCTGCACCTTCGCCAATATCGTTGCAACTTCCTCAAAATTAAATGAAACAAATCATTAATCATTATCTTCATTATCACAATAGAAAATTTGTAAAACCATGTTCATAGCAATTATTTAATTTTGATGAGGTTTTTTGACTGTATATTTGTAATGATGCCCTTCTTCGAAATGTTGTGGGGAAAATACTTTTGATGTTATTCTACGACAAGCAGAGTCAACTACTTTTCATCTTCTAAAAGGGCTTTTACACAGTACAACCACTGTACATACAATCGCTTATCGTACATCAGTGAGAAGTTTCAACCATTCAACCGTGCAATATTGTAACCAACTCGTCAGTTCAGTGCTAAGCCAAACAAATGCTGTGCAAATAAAATAAAATATAAAAAATGTATCAATTATTACTTCTTAATTCTTACTTCTTTTAAGCATTGATACTGAAGAAGATCAAAGAAAAAATAATTATACAGACTGCAGAACACACGAAAATTTTTTGGCTATCGAAAAAATTAATATTGAAACTTACAACAATTGAAAACAATGAGCAAATTATTTATTTCTTAATATTTTCGATCTTACTTGTAGAAAAATAAACATATGCAATCAAAATAAGTAAAAAATAAGCAATAAAAAACAGCTGACACTTTATATCTAAAGCATTTATATTTTCACCATGCGTGGTGAACTTTAACAGCTTTTTAGAGCTTTCAAATTGTTAATGATTTGCCAGAATACGAAAATTTACTTTGCATGACAAGAACATTAACAAGAATTTCTTTACAATTCCTTGTTATGCAAACAAGGAGAATAGAGCTGTTAATGTTATTTTCATTCCAATAATATTCGGTCTCGAAACTTGCTCGCTTGTACCTTTCCATATCGGCTTCCTTCTCAAGGGCGGCGTCTAATAATGGCTTCTTACATAAACCATTCTTCTTCTCTGACATAAACCATTAGAACAATATCGGGCATTCTGTCGCTCGCGGGCAAAGAGCTTTCTCTGCCGCCACACATACGCTGCAAGAGCTTCACACGTACGCTGTTAAAGCTTTTTACACACTGTTTTAACATTGGAAAGCTTTTGAATGCACAAATACGCATAAAAGCCAAGATTGCGGCTGTGTAAGAATGCCCACCAATGCATTAGAACTGCTTTCACAACATTCTCACAACATTATACATAAGCTCTTATGTTACCCTCTAAGCACATACAACAATGATCTCTATTTAAAAAAAAATCGAGTTCATTTTCCATCAAATGCATAGATGTCACTCTATTTGTGGTCCTTTTGCACTTACTTTTTTGTCTTCTAGTAAAAATGGATGGTATTTAAATTTTAACTCTTTGCCATATAAGTCCGTAATTTTAATAAGATAGGGTACACAGGTCAACGAATCTAAAAAGTTTTTTTTTTTTTCGTAGTACATGCAATATTATTTGGAAGATACTTTTCAACGCCTATTTGAAGGCTAAAATATTAAAAGTATGACCCAGTTCAAATTTTATCAGATTTGCCACTGAGGGCATTTCAGAAACTGCGAACTGTTTTTTGACACATCCTCTTAGATTTCTGAAGACGTAACGTTTACGTTGACGTACATAGGTAACTGAATTATGTGTATGTCTGGAACTAACTGTATTTAGGCATGTTTGCAGTTGCATGTTATATCTAAAGTCTGCCATTGGCAGACAACTGTCTGTATTGCACTCGCTTCAGAAGACGGTTCTTTATTTCTATCCACGTTATAGCTTCTCTTCTTAAACAACCATTGACGCAATTTGCAAATGCAACTACAACACAACATTGCTTGCTTAACCCCATGACAGGTTCTGCAGGTTATATTTATGACCGTGTTAAAATAACTTTTGAAAGATATGCATAAGTTTAACACAAGCAACTAACAAGTTCTGTGAAAAACTAATTTCTTTGCTTTAACTTTAGCCAAGTTCAATGAAAAAAAAAAAAAAAAAAAAAATTAGAAACAACAACTTCTCGTTAAACGTCATTAAGACGCGCGTGTTTGAAAAACAGCTGGGAAAGTAATAGCTACAAAAGCCTCACCGTGTCTGTTTTATAATAGCTTCAAGGTTGTACGACATGTGGAAAAGTGTTTGCTCGGAACATTGACCCATGTTCAAAGCTAAGTAAAAAGTGTATTTGTAAAATGATACACATGCCTGTTGGTCTGTTTTGGCTTTTGAACAAACGTTTTCATGGAATTTTGTGGACTTTTTGATTTTTTTCTGCTTATATCAGGTATGAGTTGATTTTTTTTTTATGCCGCCTAGTTCCCGAGAAAACAAAAAAACACTTGCATGTAATAATTTTTTTGTTAATATAGTTAAACTAGACCATTTGTAATATACATCTGGAACACTCTCGAACGAGCTTTAAGTTGACTAAAGAAATAAAATGAAAGCTTGGGAAATATTTATGTATTTCTTAATGTGAGGTCAAGAGCTTCAACCTTTATTAGAAAATTTCCATACGAAGTGTTTCAAAGGAAACATCCATTTTATATTTGAAAAAATTGTTCAAAAAACTACAACCAACAACAAAACGCTTCGTTGTTGAAAACTGTTTTTAGCCAATGTCGGAGCGTTACAAAATTTCCTCATCATCATAGGCAGCACCTTTTTGATCACCAATGTAACTATTTCGTAGACACAACAATAGCTGGTAGGCAAATTCACATTCTTCAGCATTTGCTTTGAATTCCTTCTCATAAATGTCAACATGACAATTTTTGACACGATTGTACAAAGCGTTTCCATTGTGCTGATCCTTGAAGAGATCACGATTGAGGCGACCACTTCGTAGAATTTTTTTTTGCTCGAACATACAGTTTTGAAAGCACTTGAAGGATGGCTTTGCATTTTGATATTCATTCGCTTTCAACTGTTCGAGTTCGCTCAAATCAAATTCTGTGCGACTGGCACAGCTGCCTTTCAAGACGTTGTGCTGAGTCTCCTGCTGTATAGACAAAAAAAAAAAAAAAAAAAAAAATGTAGATAATATTAAAAATATAACTTTATTTTACTAGAACTTACTTGCTTTGAGCGCACTTTGAGACTATCAAACATGCAACGTCCCAGTTTGTAGCCATAATCGCAGGCATCCTGCTCATTGAAACCTTTCTGATGAACAGCTTTATCGCAGTTTATGATTATTTTAATGTTTGGATCATCACTGTTCCTCAGCATTCCAGTATAAAGTTTGCCATTGCTTAACACACCAGCTGTCTCAAATACACATTTGATAAAACATTTATAATTATCGCTGACTTTGTCCTCACTAGCTGCACCGTAACGTGGCAAGTCCTGCAGATCGATATCTTCTGAAGAGGCGCATTCCTGAAGAACGGCTTGCTGCAACGCTTGGGTGTTAGTTGAATTAAGACAAAAGACATGTTCTAGGCTAGTCCACAATGTTGCTTACTCTTTCACTTACCTGAGCAGTTCCACGTTTGAAGCTGACTAGAAGCAGCAGTGCTGCCAAAAAGTGGTTTTTCATGTTGGCGTTGGCGTTAGAGCAAAATTTAACGTAATTTATGAATGCAACTCAGTTTTATAGCAATTTTGTTATGACTACATTTCATATTAAAAACTTTACGAATTTTTGTCGATTAACTTAATTTTGGTTGAATTTATTTAATATCATTGTTGATGGATTTTAATTATTTTATTTAATTTTGATGCAATGAAAGTTAATAACCGAAGCAAATTGATTTTTGCGTGTTTTGAGGGAAATAGTTTTGATTTCCAGAGGAAATAGACGAATTTTCCTTATTTACATTAACTCAAAACTTGATATATTTGCCAAAAAATTGAAATAATTTCAGATTGTTACAAAGCGGGTCAACGCTAATCCCACTACAATACAAAGGTTGCTACATATATTTCGGGAATATATATCAAGATCCATTTATTCATCATTGAAAATTTTTCTATTGTTTCTCGAACTATTTTCTCTAAGTTTGAGATTTTTTACTAAAGATTTTTATTAAAGAACTTAAAGTCTAATCCCACTACAATACAAAGGCTGCTACATATATTTCGGGAATAAATATAAAGATCCATTTTCCCATCATTGAAAATTTATCTATTGTTTCTCGAACTATTTTCTCTAAGTTTGAGATTTTTTACTAAAGATTTTTATTAAATAACTTAAAGTCATTTCCAAAGAAAACTGCTCTCAAAATTTCATAAATTGAAATTAGTTCGTAAACGGGGCGAAAACATATTGAAAATTTGTCCCGAAAAATATATATAAAAATTTACGTGTTGATTTTTTTTTTGGGAACTGAGAAAAAAAACATATGAAACAAAGCTTTTTAAAAATAACATCTTCAAGGTTTTGAAATTTTCAGAAAAACCTTAGTTTTTGTTATAAAATGTCTTCATGGATTCAACAGAAATCTTCGTAAGAAATGACCAATCAAATCTGTTCCCTTAAAAATTACACAGACCTACAAAAATGAACTTTTTTTGAAAGCTGAACCGTCAGGTTTTTGGGATATCCTAACATAAAAATGCAAAAAACCGTCATACTTGAGGTTATGTAGAAGTGCTAAGTATTATTTTTGAAAAATAAACAAATATTTTAAAAGTACAAGGCTCTCTCTTTCGTGTGCCGTTAAGTTTGCTATAATATCTGCGAGCTGAATATTCTTAATATGCGAATATCGACCAAGGATCCTTTAGACATCAAGCAGTCGATTGCAATTCAGAAGTTTCATACCCAGGAACCTTCAACACATATTAACAAAAAACCCACAAACCACAAATTCACAAATCCACAAGCTCCAAATCCACAAATCCACAAACCTCCAACCCACAGACCCCAATCCCAAAAACGACCAGGAACGAGATACCACCAAAGATACCGGGATACCAAGATACCGAGATCAAAAAGTTCCCGGAATTAATTCAGGAAATTAAAAATACAAGATTATACATCAAAATCGATATTGTCCCCTTCAAATTACTCCCCAGGCATCTGCGATTTTTCCATGATCTCATCTGGAGTGCTGAAACGCGTTCCGAGGAGCGGTTTCTTGAGTTGACCGAATAGCAAAAAGTCTCAGGGAGCCAAATCAGGTGAATTCGGTGGTTGTTGAATAATATTCGTTTCATTTTTGTGCAAATGTTGACGGATAACGATGGCATTGTGCGACGGTGCGTTATAGTAGTGCAAGATCCATGAGTTGTTTGCTCATTTGCTCATAAATCCAGTCTTTTTTGGCGAATTGCTTCACGAAAACGTCTCATAACTCTCAAATGATACTCCCTGTTGACTGTTTGGCCTTGTGGAAGGAATTCATGATACAAAACACCCTTATAATCCGTGAAAACTGAGTGAGCATCGCCTCTTTTTCGACTGAAAAAGACGTGGTTTTTTCGGTCGCGGTTCATTCAGTGCAAGCCATTCACTCACTTGATGTCTGGATTGCCTGTCATACTCATAAATTCACGTCTGGTCTCCAGTAATGATCCGTTTGCTGAATGTTGCGTCGGATTCGGCCTTGGAAATTATGTCTTTTCCGATGTCAACGCGTTCCCTTTTTTGCATGAAATTCAGTTCTTTCGGCAAATCATTAACGAAAATTTCTCAAACGGATCCAAAAGCAATGCCCATTTTGTAGATGTTTTCGTCGTTTTCGTTTTTGATTTCTGAATTCGTGCCACTTCTGAAACGTTCGTGCCACTGATAAACGACTGTTTTCTTCAGAAAACAGACTGCAATGCCGTCGCACCATTGAAACTCGGTCCACTATTGAAGGGGTCTTATACCTTAAATTTAGGAATTTTCCATTTTTGTTTTTACTTTTTTAAAAGTGAATTTAAAAAAAAATACCTTTTTGTGGTTTCGGAAGGAAAATAAGAAAAAGTTAAAAAAAAAATTTCAAATTTTTAGCTCGTTTTTCTTAATCGATAAAAGGAAGACTTTCGACGAAAATTTTAATGATTTCTCACTGGTCATTTTTGGTTAGATTCCTTAAAAATCTCCAGTTGCAATTTTTTCATCATCACATAATATCCTCATGTTAATCACAGGAAGCAGGCACAACAAGCGTGTTCATTCTAATGTACTTTGCTGATATAACGTTTTGTTATTTTACACAGACACCGTTAACCAAAACCCGAATTTAGCAATTGTGATTCACATTCATTGTGAATCAGCGTTTTATTTCGTGGTGTCTATTTTGTCTATATTGTTTTGTTTTAGTTTTAATTTTTTTCAGTTTTTCTTTTGTCTTTAATTTCAAGCAATGCGTTTTACGTTTAATTTTTCCCTCCATTCAGCTGTATTCAGCATAGTCAGCAAAGTCAGCGCCCGCTTTTGGGGGCGCGTATTCATGTTGTGAACGCCCTGCTTAATAGCTCGCACAATGAATGTGGTTGTGGTGGTTGTGTTGGTGGTAGCGGTGATGATGATAATGTTGTTGTTGATGACGCTGTTGTTGATTGTTGAACTTGAACATGAATTTAGCGCGTGTTCTTTTTTATTTTTATGATTTTTTTTTATTCTACTTTTTTTTGGCTATCAGCAAATTCGCGGAATTTGACTTTTCCATTAGTCAGAGAGGAAGGAAAAGTTTGTTATTGTTGTTGCTCGTACAGTTGTGGCGTTGCAAAAGATGATGAATTGTCAGAATTTTCGATGAATGAGAGAGTGTTTAATTTTAATTTTAAAATTTCATTGAAAGCTGTAAACGAATAGGTCTCAAGAGAATATTCAGCCACCATGGAATTCAGTAAATAAAGCCGTGAAAATAAAAGAGTTTTTATAGAAAAATAAAAACTTTGCTGCCACTAAATACAACAGATTTCATAAAAAAGTGAAAAGAAAAAAAAATGTTGAGTGTTTTTAAACTCAAAGAATAAATACTGTCTGTTCAAATAAAGAAACAAATGACATTTAATCACAAACCTATCTTAAACCGCATCTCAAAACACTTATAATAACTTTATTTCAAATCCCAAAATAATAACTAAGCTTAACCAAAAAGCGAAAGTTTTGGCTTGGCTTAGCTTTTCAGCTTTGCTTCACTTACTGCTTTCTTTTCGTAGCTATGCTTTGTGTCTACGAATTACTACGAATTCTTTGGTTAAATAATACGAAAGTGTGATGGAAGTGACAGAAAATAAAGCAGACAATAATAAAATAATTATTAAGCAACAAAACGGAAATGATGGCGAAAAACAAAATTCACAATCGCCTTCTAGCGAAAAGATTGCGGCATATGTAGTCAAGTGGTAGCCACTCCAGAGGTCCCGGATTCGAACCCTGGGCCTACGCTTTAAACTTTCTTCATTTATTTATTAAGTTCATCAATACTTACCACTCAAACGTTGTAGTTAGTATTAAATAAACTTTTGAAGAGGAACACTTATTATAACTTATCTCATATTCAAATTTACTTGTTTCTACAGCATCTTACTTATGTTTTACTTGATTGCGCCTTTCTTCCCACAAATCTATCACTCTATTTACTCCAATCCATTTCGATCCTCCTTTGGATTGGTTCAAAGCTAAAAAAAAAATAAGTATCATTGTCACTACCACTACCACTATCACTATCACTATCACTATCACTATCACTATCACTATCACTATCACTATCACTATCACTATCACTATCACTATCACTATAACTATCACTATCACTGTCACTATCACTATAACTATCACTATCACTATCACTATCACTATCACTATCACTATCACTATCACTATAACTATCACTATCACTATCACTATCACTATCACTATCACTATCACTATCACTATCACTATCACTATCATTATCACTATCACTATCACTATCACTATCACTATCACTATCACTATCACTATCACTATCACTATCACTATCAATATCACTATCACTATCACTATCACTATCCCCATCACTATCATTATCACTATCACTTTTACTACAAGTATCAATGTCACTGTCAATATCATTATTATTATCGCCATCTTATTCATATTCATATTCATATTTATATTCATATTCATATTCATATTCATATTCATATGCATATTATTATTCATATTCATATTCATATTCATATTCATATTCATATTCATATTCATATTCATAATCATATTCATATTCATATTCATATTCATATTCATATTCATATTCATATTCATATTCATATTCATATTCATATTCATATTCATGTTCATATTCATATTCATATTCATATTCATATTCATATTCATATTCATATTCATATTCATATTCATATTCATATTCATATTCATATTCATATTCGTATTCATATTCATATTCATATTCATATTCATATTCATATTCATATTCATATTCATATTCATATTCATATTCATATTCATATTCATATTCATATTCATATTCATATTCATATTCATATTCATATTCATATTCATATTCATATTCATATTCATATTCATATTCATATTCATATTCATATTCATATTCATTTTCATATTCATATTCATGTTCATATTCATATTCATATTCATATTCATATTCATATTCATATTCATATTCATATTCATATTCGTATTCATGTTCATATTCATATTCACACCGATATGTAAAGCTAAATGTTTATTCAAATTCATGTCCCTACATTCCTCTCAGTTTCTTCGCATTTTCATTCATTAACCCTTGTGTTGTGTGCATATCTCAAGTTGTCAATTCAGAGTGTCATCTAAATTGAGTTCTCTTTTTTAATTCCTGCTTCTTAAGGTCCAGCAAGTTATCATGATTAAGAAATCTTTTTACTTTATTGCTCTTGAAGCTTTTATTCTATTCGAGCAGGACGAATAAAAATAAAATGTTTATTACCAGCTCTTTTTTGAAGTCCAGTAAGTTTCACCCTTTTGCACCTTTGTGACTTTCACTTTTTTAACACAAGAGGTTAAAAAAAAAATGTGATGCATTTAAACAAAAAACACGGCAACAGTTGCTGCACCACACGGGGTCAACGATGCAACGCCGCCGCATCCTGTTCGATTCGTTTACAAGGCAGAAACGAGTTCAGTGCTGTTTCCGTTATTAACCCTCTTGTGTTGTCTCATTCGATTGTTGTTGTTGTTGTTGTTTTTGTTGTTGTTGCCGACAGTTGCCTCGGTCCAATGAACGACATATTTACAATAAAAATAAAAATTAAGAAAAAAAAAATGTACAAAGCTATGGAAACTTTCTCAAGCCTTGAGAGCTGAAGAGATGTCATTAACTTCATTTCTAGTTCAAATTTGAATTTCACCAAAATTTCGTTGATCACCTTTTTTTTATGCTGTTGCTTTTGTTGTAGTGCATTTCACCTTTCTGTAGACTGCGTTCACTGACCTCGTTCAATGTGGTCACGACGTACATAGGTACGATGAGCTTTGTTGTAAAGCGAGTTGGAGCGGGGCAGATAAAGTTTTAAGCTGAGCCAAAATTTCTCTTTCATTCTGTGTTATCAAAAAAAAACACAAAATTTTTGGTGATCATTAGAAAAGTTTTTATTTTGTGTAAAATGTCTAATTGGTATAAAAAAAAACAAAAAAAAATCAACAACTGGAAAAACTAAGCTTCGTCGTGACCTCAACAATATAGTTGGTTAACTTCCAATCTAAGTAAATTTTAAACAAGAAAACAACTACAGCAACAAATATTTACATCGTTTAACAGCCAACTCTCACTTTTTGTCATGCTTTAAATTACAAGCGTGATAGTCGGTCGCATGATAGTGAGTGCGAGTGCGAGTGAATGCGACGAAAGTGGTGCAAGCGAGAAAGTATTGCTAATTCCATAAATTCGTATTCGTTGCAGTTACAACAACAGCAACACCAAAGTTCAACAAACTAGCTTGAACTAATTTTCGTGCAATGACATCGTGCTGTCTCACCGACAGCGTGCAGCTGCCTAGCTCTTGCTCACACACAAACACACATTAATGCTTTCGTGGCACCCTCACAACTTAAGTGAAGTTTCGGAAGTTAACCGTTCCGAATGTAACTTTCTTTTAAGCCATGGTTGACGCTGGCTTTCATTGAATTTGAAGTCATGAAAAAATAACTCAAATCTGTCCAAACGGTTTAACAATTAGACAAAAAAATAAATGTGGAATTATAAAAAAACAATATGCTTTGTCGAGCATAGAGTCAAAAGAAGGCATGGCATGGCAATGGTAGTCAAAGGCTTGAACAAAAATGAAAAGAAAGTTTGGCCGTTATTTTTAAACACGCTTAAGCTTACTTTAATATTGTAAAAACTCAGCTGATTACCGTGATTTTTTTGGCCAGCATAGAATAGATAGCTATTTTAACCAATGAATGATGCTGACTGAAATTTCGGTTTTTTGGAATTTGAAAATTTGCATCTTAACGCTTAAGAGCACTATTGAAAAATGTACGAGTAAAGGCTTATAAGGCTTACAAGGAAAACTGACCAACTGAAAAAACATAGTTCGTGAGACAAAGCAAAACAAGTCTTCATTGTTTGGAAATTCCTTGTGCTTGCTCTTACATTTTGTCTTTAAAAGTACTAAAGGCTATTTTTAGCAGAAATATTAGATATTTAATATTGCCAGAAATTTTTTAATAACTTTCTACCGTGTATTTAGTATGATCATCTCACTTTTGTGACAATCAGGGATATTTGGCCAAAATATCGGGGACATTCGTCAGTGAAAATGGGAAAAATTCGGAAATAACTAAAAAATAAAAAATCCCAGAAAATGAAATAAAAAAAAATATAGAGTTAAAATCCTTTAAGATAGAAAAATTATCGATAGCCTACCTCTTCTTCGTTCAATTATTCATTCATATTCTTTGTTTGATTGTGATATTTATCGCTATCAGCAACCTTTTTCACCATTTCTGACGTTTTTTTGAAGCAATTAAAAAAAAAATCCATACAACTGAACTTTATCACTTCACGAATATGATGCTTTCGAAAGTACTTATTTGAAAGTGTGTTTATTCTTTCGTCGAAATTCGGTTTTTGGTGGAAAAGGCTCTTTCGTCTGAAGCAGATGTGCCGAAAAAGCAATAAATAAATTGGACTCTATCTCTTGATTGTTTGTATAGTGCTTTTTTTCGCAAAATGTTTGAAGCCCTCCATTCATCGAATATCAAATGGTGTCTAGTTTCCATTCCTGAATTTTTTTTAAAAAAAATTAATAAATAACTGGCCATTTCAGCCCTTGAAAGGACTTTGACCTAGCTTCTTATGATCAATTGTGTTGTGCGTGTTATTAAGTTTGTACACAATTGACCGAGAAATGGACCTACAGGCTTAACGCCGACTCCGAACGGCGATGAACGGAATGTTCTTATTCTCAAGAAGCTTTACATGGCATTTTGATTACTGAGGTTTGCCATTGTCTGCAGAGAGGTGGCGGCTGTACAGAAAAATTATTTTAATTCAAATAATTTTCTGTCGCTGTTAGGATTCGAACCGGGGTCTCCAGGCACGCACTTGAACCAACTACGCCACGGACGCCAATTTTTTTTCAGCAGTTATAAATTTCGTCAAATAACCAAACTGATGAAAAAAATTCCTCGCAGAATTCGGGGAATTAGTTCGATTTGGAGACACCGGTACAATTGCCAAAATTTGGAGACATGTCCCGAGTAAATGGGACAGATGGTCACACTCAAAAAGTAAAAACACCAAATTTTCGTAGTTGGTCAGTTTTCTTTGTAAGTGGACGATATCGTTATATATTTTCGATATGATGTTATTAAGATACTTGTATTTATTTAATTTGTAAATGTTTTTAATATATTAATTTTTTTTTTTTGAGTTCATACGAGGTCTGTCTAAGTTTTTGTATAAAGCATTGCCAGATGCATTTTGACAGTTCCATTCCATGACATTTTTTAGAATAACGTAGTCAGAACGTTTTGGCGTATGTGCGCTTATTGTGTTTGCGGTCTCGATAGTCGAGTAGCTGGTTCGTTTGTCTACTGTCCCAGGGACACTCCGGGTTCAAATCCCGACGAGTGCATAGTCCTACGCTTTAACCTCTCTTAGTTTCTTTCCATATTTCTAATCATCTGAAATAAAAAATCACAAATATTTATGACTCAACACTTATAGTTGGTGGAAGATTAGTTTGTGGATAGGATGGCTTAATAACTTGAATTGACTGAGATAATGCCATAACACTTGCCTAAGGCTCATACTCATATGTTTATAAAGCATTCCGCCAAGTCCGGGTTGGCCCTTCGTTTCCATTAATCTATATCCCCATTTCGAACTAAAACAGACTTGACTATACCAGGTTCAATACCTGGAATCCTTTGTTCAAAGCCTAAAACAAATAAAATAAAATTACAATTAAATATTTCTTTATAAAAGTCGGTTTTGTTTTTATTTAAGTAATATTGACATCGAGGTTTTGCTTGACTTATGCTTGACGTGAGGCTATTTCACGTTCATTTTTTCTTCTTCAGAATTAGTTAATGTTAATTGACTATTTTAACTACTATTTATTATTCAACTTTGGTAACAAATGAAAGTGAAAACAACGTCAACGTGAAACTGAAAGTTAAACTTGGAAAGCTCTCTAGCTGTCTACTTCTTTTGGCTTGTCTCTTTTGGCTTTTTACTATTCTGGTTTCTTTGGAGTTTCACTTTCATTAAAATGCGTATAGAATTCAAATGTTAAGTTGCTTAGCAGGTTGTTGTTGTTTTCTTGTCTAATGACTGAATATTATTTTACCTTTTCATTTAAGAAATGAGTTGGTTAAAAGTTTTTACAAATTTTAAGGTTATAATGAAAAAATTTAAAATTTTTAAAGGAATAAAATAACTCCTACATTTAAATTGATTATAAAGAAAAGATTAAATATAATTTTTAATACTGTTAATAGAATAACACAGTGCAACAATATTTGAAGTATTTTGAACCAACAATGTTCTTAAAATAAGTTTTGATAAGAATATTTGAATTTGTAGTCCATTTCTCCCCATCACGTTTTGAAGAGATGTCAAAAGTAGAGGAAACATTGAAAAGCAAAAATTGTCGATCTTAATCAGTGGCGGATCTAGGATTCGCTAGAGAAGGACAAGAGGGCTAAGCTAACAGTTTTGTAGCTCAAGGGAGGGGGTTTCGAGTGTTTATTTTCATTTTTTTCTCATACAAAAAATTTTGCAAGGGGGGAAGGGGCTAAAGCCCTTTCAGCCCGTATGTAGATCCGCCACTGATCTTAATACGTTTGAAGACTTTCCCATCGGAGAAAATTGTTTTCTTCAAAAGCCATTTTTCGATTTAAAAAAATGGAGTTTTCCTGTACCGGCGGGAAATGGGTTTCAGATCCATAGACAGACTCATATCCTTCTTTAACTGTTGGAGACTTCAAATACTTAGGCATAAGTTTGAATTTTGCTGCACAGTGTAATCCAAACATTTAATTTTTGCATTATGGAGTAATTAGGCCTTGTATTGTGTATACGTTGAATATTTATAGGAAATAAGTATGTAAAATTTAAATAATTATAAAAAAGAATTTCTTAAAGGGCGTTCACGATGTGGTCTATTACTTAAAGCAATGAAACATAAATTATTGTTTTTTTTTTCAAAACTGTGAATACAATCGTGTTTGTATTAAAAATTTATCCACTTGTTTTGAAAAAGTTTTTTTTTTAAAAAAAGTTGTTTTAGAAAAAATTAAAAAAAAACAATAAATTTATAGACATTTTTTATCAATACAATAAAATTTCTTCTTTGCATATTTGATACAGTCTTGCAAAAGGGTTGCATATTATATTCAATGTATCTTGTTTGTGTAAATGTCAAAACTTCAAAAACACATTTAGACACAAATATTGTAACCAAATAATCACATCGTGAATACCCCTATTAATTTAAATTGACTCCGTTGTATTCAGACTGATTGATTTTCAAATTAGATTACTTTCAATAAGCTCATTACTTTAAATATATTGGACAATTTTGAATCCTGCCATTATTACGAGTATTGTTCAAAATTTCTATAGCTCTTAATTTTAAAAAAAAATTTCGAATTAATTATATGTACACTATAAACATAGAATAAATTTATAATTATCAAAAATAATGTTATTTTCTCAAGTTCCTTCTCAATCTGTTATTAATCTACTTATGTGAAAACATCGTTGCAAATATATGGCATCGGGAACACCCTATGTCTGTCAAAATTTTGTTGTAGCTTTTGAAAACATCTAAAAAGCAAGGAAAATTATGAGCTGAGAGATGTGAAAGACTCAAGAAGAGGCTTAAAAATTAATAAAAATTTTCAATTTATATAAAATTCCGCACAGTATTGTACAAAGTTTAAAAAATTGGCATATTTTTTTGAAATTTTAAATAAGTGCTATAAAATTTCGATAATTATTTTAAAAAATCTGTAAAGCAAGAAAAATCATTAGTTGAAAGATGTGAAAGACTGAGAGACTTAAAAAATTATAAAAATTTTCAGTTTATTCAAAATGCCGCACAGTATTGTACAAATTAAAAAAAATTGGCATATTTTTTGAAATTTTAAATAACTGCTAAAAATTTCAATAATTACTTTGAAAATATGTTATTCGTGTTTCTTAAACAAAAAAAAAAAAAATGTTAAAATTATAGCATCAGGAAATGTTGAAATTTGGCTACGCATGTAAAAATTCTCTGTATTTTTATTTTACTGTCTTTTTAACGCTAACGCATCGCTCATTTTCAGGGCATTGACTTTGTTGGTTGGCTTTCGTTTCGAAAGACGGAAAAAAAAATGCCCAACTGAAACTTATTATACAGTCAGTTAGTCAATCAGTCAGTCAGTCAGTCATTCAGTCAGTCAGTCAGTCAGGCAACCAGTTAGCCAGCCAGGCGGTTAACTACAACAGCCAAATCTTGCGCCATTTGAAAATCGGCCAAGAAAAAGTGAAATTTATGGCTGGTGAGGTTTTTGACTTTTCTACGCTGCGCTCCAAAAAATATTTCCAAGTTGATTACTTACTTTTCAAGTAAGCTGCCAACAAAAGAAAAGAGATGGCATGCAAGTGAGAGTGCTACGGTTGCATGTTGCGGGTGAGAGTGAGAGTGAAGTTAAAAAGTCTGCGCCATGCGGCGGTGGGTTGCGCAGTCGCAGCCAATATTAAGAGCACAGCGACGAATGAACGAACGCTTTTACTTTCTTTGCCATTGAGTAGCTTTTCAAATTCATTTACAGCTTGCGGGATTTTGTTGTTGTTGTTGTTGATGTTGTTGTTGTTGCTGTTGTTGTTGTTGTTGTTGTTTTTGCTGTTAGTGTCACTATTTTAGTTGTTGCAGCTTTAAAAGTCTTGTAAGAAATAGACGCTTGGAATGATTTATTCACAAAAGCCTATTTACTAACTGAGTCGTTAGCCGTAAATTGTCGGCACTGTAGAAAATTTCAATTCCCTACGCGACATAATTAACTTTCATAACAACTTGAAAAGACACAATTTTCCAATTATTTTAGTTAAAAGTGAATAGTTTTGTCTGTTGAAATAAATATTTTTCATTATTTCTCTTTTTATCTTTGAACCAAGGATTTCAGATGTTACACCTTTTCGGCCTTAGTTTGAAAAGTGGTGATAGATTAGTGAAAACGAAGCGACAATCTTGTGAAAGATGTGTAGAATGTCCTTAGCTCGGCGGGAAGTCTTAAAAACATGTGAATTAGAGAGTCATAGAAAAACATAGACGTTGAAACATGTGAATTAGAACCTTAGCCAAGTGTTATGCCTTTACTTCAATCAATTCTAGTCATAGCACAATCCCATCCACAAACCTTTCTTATCTCATCCACAATCTTCTCCAACTGCCACTTAAAAGTAGTAAATACTGATGATTTTTCAATTTCAGTTGATTTCAGTAGGACCATGCTCTGGCTGGGATTCGAACCTGAGACCGCCTACGCTATCTTAAATTTGTTTTTATAATTTATTATTATTTATTTTTGTATTATTGTAAAAATTTTAAAATTTTTTTTTATTTATTTTAAACTACTCAGTGAAGATTCAAATTAAAACAAAATAAAAAAATAATAAATTTAAATTACATACAATATATACATTAGAAAAAACAATATCAGCACACTCGAGCAAACTGCCGCTGGTAGCGGCCCAAAGTGTTTATAATAAAAATAAATCAAACGATCGCGGCGTTCCATTGCGATCTCTTCAGCCGTAGGAAATTTCTTTTTTATTCCGTTGACTTGCTCACCAAGTCAACGAACTCGATGTTGAAACGAAAGTGATTTCAACGTGATTGACCCACTTTTTTTCTTGGTGTTTTTTTGTATTATTATTTTTTTTTTATATATACATATAACATAAAATTTTAACATATATAAGAAATTCATTTAACAAATTTAAATACTAATCGGTACTGATTCAAGTAATTACCGCTATTGAGCATAAAACACGAAACTTAATGTTCGTCGAAATATTCACGAATAGTAAATAATATTTGCTTCAAATATGCAAAAAAAAAATTAAAATATATATATATAAATTTAATTAACAGCTCGTAAAGTTGTCAAGACCTCAACCATGAGTGGACGTATTCTTCCTACTATGTTTATTTGCTGATCGCATTCAATTAGCAAGTGAGCTCAACAGCTTTTTGAATCCAACGAATACAGAGCATTCGGCATAATTGCTGTCGAGGGTCTTTACCATGAGACATGGACTATAAATATGTACATTGCGGGAACCTTCCTTATCTTTGGTATAGTTGTTGTTGTTGTTGAAGTGGTTGATTGTAGCATTGCTTGAAAATTTTAATGTTTTTGAGTTTGAGGTCTCTTCTACACACAATGAGTTGAATGTATTTGAAGCAATTTTTTTTTTCGTTTCTTTTAGTTTTTTTATTTTTTTTTTGCCAATGTGCTGTTTAAGGGCAGGGCCACGACAAATTATTTTTAGATGAAGGCTCTTTTGAAGTTACTTGAACGTTATTGAAGTTAGTTTAAGTGGAGCAAAATATTCACTTAAATGACAAAGTTGAATGAAATGACAAAGCGAATTTTATTTATGATAGAAAAATTGACCATTTCGAGTTCCATTGAGGGTTAAATCTTAACGAATGCTTTGGGACTTAACGTGTCCCTTAGAAAGTTGTTTGTTCGTACATTAATTAAAATATGTAAAAATATAAACTTTTTGATATTTTGATTGCTGGATTTTTTTTTTATTTATTTGAAGAGACTAAATAAAATATTTATATTAAAAATAAAGATCTCAGAAATTCCATAAAGCTTAAAAAATTATTTTTAAAATGTATAGTTATAAATTTATAATTATTTTATAAATATATATGTATACAGTGTTGGTCATATAAATAACACAAAATTCCATATTTTTTTTGTTTGTTAGAAAGAATGAAGAAGTCCATATTTTTTTTTTTTTTTTTTTTTGTTAGAAAGAATAAAGCACATTTTGAATTAAGACAACTTTTTATCTCTGAGAAAAATTTTTTTTTTTTCATATACATATTTATAATGTGTTCTTGCAAGCAAAGTATTAATGAAATGTTGTTTTTGTGTTTTTTCTCAAAACTTTTTTGTTGTTTAAATAGTTATACAGTACAGGCAAAGAAATTGTTCGTTTACCGCAACTGAAAAATTCACCAACTACACTTCGTTTACGAGTTGTATTTGCCACAAACGAATATTCAGTTGTCACCAACTTAAAAATATATCTTGTATATATATATATACCGCATGCTATTTCGATCATTATTATTTATTATATAAATTATCTTTCTCCCTATGTCCGTCCGTCTTTTTACGGATTGCACTCATTGCACCTCTGTTGCTATCTCCGTTCGCGTATTAGTAACAAATTATCCAAAAAGTCACTCTAAACTATAAGCGTTGTGTTTGTACAACGAAGGGAAGAACAAACGAATCAAACGTTTTCAGTTGGGAAAAACAAATTTTTCAATTGCTGTAATTTAAAAATCACTCGTGTTTATGACAAACGAAATTAATTTCCTGCAACTAAATGATGCGTTTATCGCAACTGACTATTATTATGACAACTGTTGAAACGTTTGTAAATAACGATTTCAAGCACGACAAACGAAGGAAAACTGGGGATAAAGTTTTTTTTGGTTTGCGTGTAGGGAGCTGTACAAAAACACATTTTCATTCTTTTTTAAACGACTCGCGTATATCAAAAAGTTTTTTTTTCACTTTCAAAAACCATAGAAATTATTTATTTTTGTAAAAAAGTAAAAGCAAATTAATAGAATATTTGTTATTCTTCAGAAATACACGTGTTTTACAAGAACTCTTACCTAAGAAATTTTTATGTTGTTTTTGAAAACCACTTCGGGCACTTCCCCCAATTTCTTGGAAACCAATTATCCGGATTGGATGAATTGTTTTTTCGTAATAGTCAAGTTTTTTTTACTTTAAAAAACCACCCTATTTATTTATTTTTCAAAAAATTAAAAGAACTCTTATAGAATATTTATTATTCTCCAGAAATACGCTTGTTTTAAAAAAATCTTACCTAAGAATTTTTTGATGATTTTTTTTAAATCACACTTTCACCTAATTTTTCGGAAACGAATTATCCGGATTAGATGAATTGTTTTTTCGTAATAGTCAACACCCAAATGCATTGGAAAACCTCTAAAACCAATCTTAATTTAATTTTATTATTTCGAAAACACTTATCATAACTCTAAATGCGTTTATCTCGAAACCACTTTTTCGCGATTAGTTTTGATAATTGACCGATTTAAATATTTTTGCACCACACATCATACCTACTTTAAATGCTAGTCATTCTCGTCGGTACTACAATAATGCGGGTAGCTCCAAAAATAAGGAAACTGGACTATTTTGTCTATATTTTTTGTCAATATCTTTTATAATTTTGTATATATCTTATATCTTTTATGAAGTTTAGGTCAGATAAAAAAAAACTAACAATTTCCTCTATTTTGATTTGAAAAGTAATTTTTCTGACTAAGGTACGTTTCTACTTAAAACTATTGAAGAATTTATTACCTACGGCTGGAACTAAGTTAAAAACCCTTACACCCTTATTTACTATACATATAATATGCGAAGATATGAATGTTTTATTATTTTGATGACGTCACTTTATATGGGAAATACTCGTGGTTTTCATCTTATTTTACCAAAGTTCAAACTTAGAGCTTGTATTTATGATCAAAGCTTATGTGCAAAATATCAAGATTTAAGATTAGTTTTTGAGGAATTTGTAGGGATTTTACCATTTTGATTGTGCAATAATTTGCATGTGAGGTAGGCGTGTTTTTCATCCGATTTTGCTAAATTTCAAGCAGAGAGTTAGGGCTTGGAATCAAGTTTAAGAGAAAATTTTAAATAAATTTTTGTGGAATTTTTGAAATTTTAGGATTTTGATACTTGTACTTGGCACTTGTATTGAAGTTAGGCGTGCTTTTGATCCGATTAGGTTCATATTGAACTTGATCTTCTTTACTGAGAAATAAGCTCATATTTGAAACTATTTGACGTTAGCATCAAAATAACGACAGTTGTCGTGACGACACACACTGGTATGGATTTACAGTTTAAGAATTTTAACTTTATAGGATGGCAAGAATGGGTCAATCTAAACTTATAACCATCAATTATATCCTACACTTGCAGTCTTGCCTACTATGAATTATTTTCGATTTTTTTTTGTGTTTTAGGATAGGGGGTGGGGGAGAGAGGGGAGTTGACATATTGACATATACGTGGTGGGTATATTTGGAAGAAATGTTGAGGGTAAAAAATGTAAGAACCATATCATATCGCACTCCATCTTCAAAACAGGCACAATTAAAATTTACAAATTTTTACTTTTTAATGTTAAACTTTTCGTAGTGACAATCTCCATCAACTATCAAAATTTTGCACTCATATTTTTAATCTTTAATTAAAAAAAAAATCGTTTTGTCTCCTTCTTTTGTATGGATTCCTTTGAAAAACAAACTAGTTTTTTGCTTCTCTGGAAAATTTTGAGTTGTCTATTTTTTGAAGATGGAGTGCGATATACTTGACACTCCCAGGAGTTACCCCGAGAGAGTTTTGGAGTAGCTGTGTTATTAACTAGAAAAATCTATTCAAACCCAAAATCATTGTGTGAAAATTGTGTTTAAGGTTTGTTAAACACCCATTAATACTTTATACTTCCTACTTTTATATTCTCACAAATATTTATTAAATTTAAGTATCATTCTATAAATATTTAAAACATATTTTTGATGATATTTCGTTATAAATAATTAAAAATAATTAATATAATAATTAATTATTAATTATTATTATAAAAAATTAAGAATAAATATAAAAATATGTTTATCGCCTTATTATAGCTTAACTATCTTCAAAACCAGTGTCACCCTGTTATATTTTTTAATCTATTTAAATACTTTCTTTGAATGCGAGTTTTGTTTTGTGAACCTTCCACAATGCTTAGACGCAGAAAGTTACACTTTCGCTCATGAAAACGAAAGTCATCGCACTCACTGCCAAATGAAAAATGAAAATAGAAAAGAAATTTTAAGAAATCTCACAAAAACAGACGCATAACAATTGTACGTGCTTTTTGAGCAAACAGCACGTTACGCATGCGTAGACTTTTAAACTAAAAACATAAATGTTAACTGGTAAAGTAGGTATCTACAGGTATGTTAAAGTACAACAAGGGTTAGATAAACATTTTTCACCTAATTTAAATTTACAAAAAAAAAAAAAAAACAGACATTCTTCCACACTTTAAAGCAAAGCACCAAAGTTGAATGTTCTGCTCGCCTATATTATTTTTTATAAATTTTATTTGACCACAAACTTGCCTTGGAGGTTAATGCACACAAAATTGAAAGTGATCGATAAGATCAAAACATTTGTTTGAAATTGAAAACCCACCAAGAATTGAGCGTTCAACTTTAATAAATCTGTTTGGAAGCTTTTTGGCTACAATCACATTTAACGCTTTTCATATTTGATTAATATACAAAAATATTTGTAGCAGCCAACCTGTCTTAATATTTTGGTCATCTACACCTACTCGTACATTCAACTAGTCATTGTTCAATTAATCATACGTCATGCATTTTTTTTTTTTCAAAAATTATTTTTTTAGCCATAACCCAAATGTTATCAAAAAAGGCGTGCAAACGTGAGATCAAAATTAGTTTCTTTCTGAGAGTTATTTAAGGTAGTAGTCGTCGTCGTCGTAGTCGTCATTGTTGGTTGACCCAATTTCAATTACCATATAGTATTGAAAATATAACAACAACAACAACAGCATGATTCAAAACAACAACAAATGGCCTACATTTGCCATTTAATGCTCTCAATGTTGAGGCTACTTTTGATGTGTTTTTTATATTTTTCTGTGTTTTTCTTTTTTTTTTTTGGTTGAAATATCAAAGAAATCGTTCAAGCAGCTAACCTTAAATCAAGGTAAAAATTTAATAAATAGTAAGTTCAGCATAAGAAGCTTTAATATGAGCCGTTTTATAATTTTATGGGTTGAGTTGCTGCTACTGCTGCTGCTGCTGCTGCTGTGAAGCAGGAAACAAATGCGTTCTTTTTAGTTAACTATCGTTACTTGTTCTTTAATAGAAATAAAAAAATTTAAGAGTTATTTAAAAAATTTGTAATGCCAGGAAGTTCAATTACTTTAATTAGCAATTTAATATAAATTTGCAATAGTACAAAAAGTTTATTAGCCTTGTTAATGGCTTCCTAACTCCTAACCTTGCAGCACATTTTAACTAAAGTACTTTATGTAAGTTTAAGCAAAGCTAAGCTTGCTTTAAAATTTTTCTATTTTTCTTGGCTTCCTATTTTTATGAGTCGAAACATATATTGTTCTAACTTTGTTTTAATCGCTGGTTAAAGCTCTGTTATTGAGCTTTATATAAGTTGAGCGAAAGCAATACAATTTTTTTTTATATATCTAGGGTGCTGTTTGCCCTCAGCTGTCTGTGTTCTTTTAAGTATATTTAAACTTTTTAAATAAAGCTCTATTGCCAAGCTATATAAATAAAAATTGAAGCTTTTCAATATATAGTTGGTTTTTTTTGCATCGTGCGTCTTTTTGAGTCGTAAGCCAGGCTTGTATAGACCTTTTTATCTTGTGAAACTCAAATATTTTTACACTAACCGAGCTTTTTGTTCAAGCTTTTAATAGCTGATTTTAATATAAATGTTTTTTTTCGCTTTATCTAGTCATTTCTAGTCATACATTAATATTTTTATTGAAAATTCTTTAAAATATAACAGCAAAAAGCTTTTCAGAAAGCTTTGTAATTAAACTTTTGCAAATTAAGATGTAATTTTGTAATATTTTTCTTCGTCTTCTTACTTTTGACCCTTTGCTTGTCTTGTGTATAGTTGTCTTGCCTTCGAAAATCAATCGTCCTCATCACCGTTCCTTGGGAAAGCTATTTAAGAGTTGAGTTTTAGTTGAAAAGATTTAAGTTTCTCTAAATCTTGCTTTTTTGAGGTTTTTACTAAGCTTTGTATTTCCATGCACCACCAACTTTACCTACTTAGCAAAGCATTGTTATTTAGCTCAAAAAATTAGTTTTTTGAGCTGCGGCACATGCATGCTTGTTAGATTGTTTTTTTTTGCTGCGCATACGCAACTTATGCTACACTCATAAAAATATCAGTTTTTGCTATTTCTATGCAAAATGTCTCTACTTGAATGGGAGTTGCAATACTTTTTGCAGAAAATATTTTTTGTGAACCTCAATGTATGATTAAATCAAATCAAAAACGAAAAAACCTAAAGAATTAAAAAAAAAAAAGTAAAAAAAGACATAGTTTCGTATAGTAAGTATTGACACTTCTAAATAGAAATTGAATTTTAAAAATTGAAATTAAATTATAAAATTAGCCTTTAATATTTTAAAGATTTCTCCTTTTTTGTAAGACTGCATAAAATAGTGAATTTTAATATGTTTCTTCGATATGAATTATGTTATTATGAACAGTAGTAAGCATACGTAAATAGCAAAATTTTTTAAAAACATTTCCCCCTCACGCCTCTCCCATAGATTTTTAATACACCAGATGAAATTTTTTTCCGGCGCCACTGAATAATCAAACACGCGTACCATCGTCTTGCATGAAAGCTGGACTGAGACTCAAATAGTATTTTTTTTTCAGTGCAAAGTTTTCAATGAGCTTTTATACATAAACATATAAACATAAAGTATGCTTGTATAGAGTTTGATGACCACTGATTTAAAGCAATGTCGGGCATTCTGTCGCTCGCGGGAGAAGCTTTCTCTGCTGCCTCGCGTACGTACCGCAAGAGCTTTACACGTACGTTGTTAAAGCTTTTTACACACTGTTTTAATATTGGAAAGCTTTTGAATGCACAAAAAAGCCAAGATTGCGGCTGTGTAAGAATGCCCACCAATGATTAAAAGTCTTCTTGCTTTACCTTAATTCTTTCTAATCTTTTACTTATACATATAAAGCTTTTTTCTTATGGTAGGTTTTTAACTTTCTTAAACCTATTAAAACTTGTAAAAGCTCACCTGAATTTGAATATTTTCTTTTTTATCTAACTGTTTTGTCACTAATCCAACAGTGTGCCAACTAAAGTGAGCTTTTTAAAAAGCTCATGTAACTAAACATTTTTGAAAAAAGCTTTTATGCTTAAATTTTTATTTTCTTTCTTTAGCTAGCCTCTTTTAGGCCCCTTCCTAGTCTTATGTACCGTGCATAATCTTCTTGTGGAAGCTGCTTAAGAAAACTTTCATCAGCTTTCTTTAGATTAAACATTTCCTCACTCAAACTTCAGTTTTTGTTGCGCTAATTTTGCCTTGATTGCCTCTCCTTATTAACCAAAGCTTTTTTATTGAGCTTAAAATATTTTATATTTTTAAATATATCTATCTTATTTAGCCAATTTTTGACTTTTAACATGGTCTTGATTTAAGTTCATACCCTTAAACGATCTTACTAACAAATCTCCTTCATAGAGCTTTATACTAGTTAAGTTAAATTTACTCTTTACTTGTTTTAAATGCAGCTTCATTGCCTTAAATAATCTTTTAACCGTGATTAGAAGCTCTTTCACAGAGCTTTATGCAAGTTGAGCTAAATTTAAAGTATTTCTTTCTTCGTCTTACTCCTTTTTGGTTTTTTTACTTTATTTTAATGTAAGTTCATTGCCTTTAGTAAACTTATTACCGTCCTTAGAAGCTTTTTCAAAAGCTTTATAGATACAAGTTGAGCTAAGTTTGAAGTTTTTTTTTCTGGCCTCTTTATCGAATATCATTGTGTTGTGCCTCTCTTTACCAAACATTATTTACTAGCGAAAAATCTTTAATGAAGCTTAAAAAAGCTAAGTTATTTTTTTTTTAATGTTATGACTTTGTAATTTTTCACTTGCTGCTAAATGAAGCTTTAATTTTATGACTTTTCAATTTTTGTTTTGTTGCTTTATGTATAGATTCTGTTTCTTGCAGAACTTTAGTACTAATGCTTCTTAACTAAGCTCTTTGATTTGACTGAGCCGAGCTGAATTTGAACCTTTTAGCTTTAAAGTGATATGTGTATCTAAAAAAAATCTCAAGATTTGTGAAAACAAGCCACGTTTCACTCTTCTGAAGTTCCATAAAGCGCTCTTTCTTAACCTGAGGTGCATTTTTGTGAAATAATGGACCTCTTATATTACCTTAAAGCTTTTTATGTTTTTAAAATTTTTTTTATGTTTTTGAAATGGCTTTATTTGAAAACTTTCATATCGTTTTAATTGCACGATTTTGAAAAATTCCTTGAAGTTCAATTCACTTCATGGATAAAGCTTTTATTACTTTTTGAAAACAGTGAAAAGCTTTGAGTTTTTTCTTTAAGCATATGGACCACCTTCATCAACTTTGAAGCTTATTAATGTTTAATTCATTAAAGTTTTACTCAGATCTATGCGAACTTTTTTGAACTTAATACAACAACTTTTTTGAAACGAGCTTAATTCAAAGATAAGCTCTAGTTTCATCGTCAATCAAACATTTGCTTAAGCCCATCAAAAAAATGATCCTGTCTATTTTTTTTATATTTTTAAATTTCCTAAACATTGTATTTTTGTAGAAACTTTCTAAAAGCTCTTAACTTAGACCTATGACTACTTATTTGAACTATTCTGCGTTCGCTCTAGTTTTAAGCACTACATAAATACAACAACATTAACTTCAATAACAGCTACGCTTATTCACTGTCATAAAAGCCTAAGTATTAGTTTTTTTTTCTCTCTTGCATTGGCAGCAGAAAAAGTAACCAAGTTTTCACTTTTATTCAGCGTTTACTATAATTATGTGGCTTATTTTGCACGCTGTAACAAGTTTTGTGCTATAGTCTGCAGCGCAGGCGCAACGTACTCATCAGCCGCAGCGACGCACCTCAACGACGACGCATGCATTTGTTTTTGACTGGCTCGCTACAGCTGGTTTGTTGGCTTGCTTGACCCACTTTATGCCAAATTCACTTTCTTTTCAAAGTTTTCGTTGTCTCTGTTGTTGCTACACTAGTAAGTGCCAATACTATCTCACTCTAGTGTTAAGCGAAATGAAATTCACGGATAAAATTTCTTTTCCGAGTTCACTCAACTCAACTAGCAGCTAACTTTATTTTTAGGTGAGTGTTTTTTGTTTTGCCTAATGGTTTTTTTCCTGCTACCACTCTTATTTGAATTTCTAATAATGATGATTTAAGTGACGTTCCTACCATGACCGGTGTCTTTTTTCTTCTGTCTTTGTTACCATTAAAACAGATCTTTTGTGATCTCAGCTTTCTTTGGATTTTTGCTTTGGAGAAGAATTGAACTGAAACAAGATAAGAGCAAAAATCTTGAAAGATACACAGTAAAGTGACAGCCGACTAGATTGTCTTCTTGCATTGGACCTTAGCTAGTTGTTGCCCTCTTGCCGATCTGACTGTCGTTTCCTCTGACCACTAACTGTTTGTTTAAGCTCATTCACTTTGGCCTTTGTTAATCGGAAATTTTGTTGCTTTTCGCTTTTACCATTCATTGGGCGAAATGTGAATGCATTTTTGTTAATTTCATTTTGGTTTTTAGGTCATTTTGGAAATTATTAATTAAATTAATTATTTTTAGAAATTTTTCGTTAAAGTTGTAAGCTTGCTGGCTTAATATTTTAGATGTTTTTGCATCACTTTGCTAGAGAAACGAAAAAAAAAAAATGAAAACTTGATACCTTTTTTGAACATAGTTATTAAAAAGGTCGTACTTCTCGGCCTATTTTCGGTGGTGAATCTTAATAATAATTTGATGTTAATTAGGAAGGATTGTTCATTACAAGGAATACCCAATTTCATCCATATATTTCTGATACAGGGGTCGTTTACTGAGTACTTGAAAATCCAACAGATGTGTTCGTAGTATCGAAAGTGGTTTGTTTTCAGTAAACATCTTTAGTTACTAGACAACTAAATCCTACTTTTTACGATATTGAGGTAAAAAGTAGGTTATTTAATTATAAGTGCTCTATTCCATTGTTTCGACCAACCATTACTGTCTAACCAACAACAGCAACATCATCATAAATAAACAAAAATATTTTTAAGCGAAAATTTACTTATTTTTATTACCTAACGAATAATTTTTTAGCTTGTCCTAACCTAATGTAATATTTATATAACTCTTATCATTCATAATAATAAAAGAAAAAAAAAAAAAAAAAATTCCCAAACCTTGTTGCAACAAAAATGAGAAATTCTAATAAATTGCTTTTTAGTTATTGTTAATACAGCGTGCAAATTGGATTCAAACCTCATTCAAGGACAGCCGCCAAGAGCACTATAAACACCCAGTCTACAACAACAACTACAGCAACAAAAAATTCTCGAACACCACCAACACATACAAAAGTAAATATTTACGAATTACGCATCAGAAAAATGTGACCCGAAGGCAACATGATTTATTAACAACGAACAATAAAATGATGCCTGCCTAAACAACTAACATAGGAAAACTTTTGTAAAAGCTACCAACAACAACCAAACGAGGGGATCGCAAAGTAGGATGATGTTGATGATGAAAATGTTGTTGTTAGTAGGCAGTCAATTTCAGGAATGAGCGGACAAAAGCAGGTTTATAAATAGGACCACATGCTTCAAGTTGTGTAAATAAAGGAGCTGGAAAATACATACAAATGGAATGAGCTTAAATAACATACACAAAGGTTGATGTTGGTATTGATGGGGAGCATGGAAAGTTGGGGGTTGTGGTGAAATAAGGCATGCAAAAGTGAAAAAAAAACAATAATAAAGCCACCCACGATATGACCTTGATAATCTTATAGCAACACTAGCTGGTACCCGACGCGTTGCTGTCGTAGCGGAAATAATTTCTATCTCTATCTGAATCTCAAACTCAGTCTCAATCTCAATCTCAATCTCAATTTCAATCTCTATCTATCTCTATCTATATCTCTATCTTTATCTCTATCTCTATCTCTATCTCTATCTCTATCTCTATCTCTATCTCTATCTCTATCTCTATCTCTATCTCTATCTCTATCTCTATCTATATCTCTATCTCTATCTCTATCTCTATCTCTCTCTCTATCTCTATCTCTATCTCTATCTCTATCTCTATCTCTATCTCTATCTCTATCTCTATCTCTATCTCTATCTCTATCTCTATCTCTATCTCTATCTCTATCTCTATCTCTATCTCTATCTCTATCTCTATCTCTATCTCTATCTCTATCTCTATCTCTATCTTTATCTCTATCTCTATCTCTATCTCTATCTCTATCTCTATCTCTATCTTTATATCTGTCTCTATCTCTATCTCTATCTCTATCTCTATCTCTATCTCTATCTCTATCTCTATCTCTATCTCTATCTCTATCTCTATCTCTATCTCTATCTCTATCTCTATCTCTATCTCTATCTCTATCTCTATCTCTATCTCTATCTCTATCTCTATCTCTATCTCTATCTCTATCTCTATCTCTATCTCTATCTCTATCTCTATCTCTATCTCTATCTCTATCTCTATCTCTATCTCTATCTCTATCTCTATCTCTATCTCTATCTCTATCTCTATCTCTATCTCTATCTCTATCTCTATCTCTATCTCTATCTCTATCTCTATCTCTATCTCTATCTCTATCTCTATCTCTATCTCTATCTCTATCTCTATCTCTATCTCTATCTCTATCTCTATCTCTATCTCTATCTCTATCTCTATCTCTATCTCTATCTCTATCTCTATCTCTATCTCTATCTCTATCTCTATCTCTATCTCTATCTCTATCTCTATCTCTATCTCTATCTCTATCTCTATCTCTATCTCTATCTCTATCTCTATCTCTATCTCTATCTCTATCTCTATCTCTATCTCTATCTCTATCTCTATCTCTATCTCTATCTCTATCTCTATCTCTATCTCTATCTCTATCTCTATCTCTATCTCTATCTCTATCTCTATCTCTATCTCTATCTCTATCTCTATCTCTATCTCTATCTCTATCTCTATCTCTATCTCTATCTCTATCTCTATCTCTATCTCTATCTCTATCTCTATCTCTATCTCTATCTCTATCTCTATCTCTATCTCTATCTCTATCTCTATCTCTATCTCTATCTCTATCTCTATCTCTATCTCTATCTCTATCTCTATCTCTATCTCTATCTCTATCTCTATCTCTATCTCTATCTCTATCTCTATCTCTATCTCTATCTCTATCTCTATCTCTATCTCTATCTCTATCTCTATCTCTATCTCTATCTCTATCTCTATCTCTATCTCTATCTCTATCTCTATCTCTATCTCTATCTCTATCTCTATCTCTATCTCTATCTCTATCTCTATCTCTATCTCTATCTCTATCTCTATCTCTATCTCTATCTCTATCTCTATCTCTATCTCTATCTCTATCTCTATCTCTATCTCTATCTCTATCTCTATCTCTATCTCTATCTCTATCTCTATCTCTATCTCTATCTCTATCTCTATCTCTATCTCTATCTCTATCTCTATCTCTATCTCTATCTCTATCTCTATCTCTATCTCTATCTCTATCTCTATCTCTATCTCTATCTCTATCTCTATCTCTATCTCTATCTCTATCTCTATCTCTATCTCTATCTCTATCTCTATCGCTATCTCTATTTCTAAGTGGAACGACTCGTGTAAATTGATAACCAAATTTCGAGGCTATGCTACCCATAATTCCAAAGTTATTCGATATCGCAAATTTGGCTTGTATGGGCGGAGCCACACCCCCTTGTTCAATGACGTCTCAGTTTTCTAGTTGATGGATATCACCCAATAGTAATTCCATACTGAATTTCGTTGTTATACGACTTTTTGTTCCAAAGCTATCTGATATCAAAAATTTAAAGTGTATGGGCGGGGCCACACCCCCTTTTCCAAAGCCCATCCCAGTTTTATAGTAGAAATATTTCACCAAGTGGCAACTCCGTACTGAATTTCATTATTATACGGCATTTAGTTCCAAAGCTATTCGATATCATAAATTTGAATTGTATGGGCGGTGCCACACCCCTTTGGCCTATACTTGCTCAATTTTGCCAGTCGAAAGACACAACTAAATAGAACGTTCTAACCGAGTTGCATTAATGTGTAACTTATAGCTCGAAAGTTATACCGAAAATTTGGTCTGCTGAAAAGTGCCACGCCCCACGTCCAACGCCCATAAAATTTTACCTGTGGAACGGCTCTTGTAAATTGAGGTAGAACACCGAATTCCGATGCTATGCGACCTATAACTTCAGAGCTATTCGCTACCGTAGATTTGGGTTGTATGGGAGGTGCCACGCCCCCTTATTTTAGGGGGATGAAAAATAGATGTGACTAATATCCTCGCTAAGGATCACGAAAATCGGTCGAGCCGTTTCGGAGGAGTTCGATCACGCACCCCGTGACAGAAGAATTTTATATATTAGATTAGCAACAACAAAAACAAAAACAAAAACAAAAACAACAGCAACAACAACGACAAAATGAACACCAACAAGAGTCAGTGATAGGAAAAGCTCATGAACATAATAACTTTTACTTTCGTTTATCATGTGTCATACCATCAACAAAAGCAAAATTCTCAGCTTTTTTGTTTGTGTTATTTTTTCGACATTTACGCACATCAAATTGAAAAATGTGCGTTTTGCCTTTTCAAATTTTAAACACTAAAGCTAAATGTCCTGGCCACTCAAACCTCAAGAGATTTTTCATTGATAAGTGATAATAACATAATATAATTTGTTATTTTGTAATGTTTTGTTGTGTTATGTGATGTTATGTGATGCTATGTGATGTTATGTGATGTTATGTGATGTTATGTTATATTATATTATGTTATGTTATCATATGTTCTGTTATGTTATTTTATCTTATTTTATGTTATTTTATCTTATTTTATGTTATTTTATGTTATGTTATGTTATGTTCTGTTATGTTATGTTATGTTATGGTATGTTATGTTATGTTATGTTATGTTTTGTTATCTTATGTTCTATTATGCAATAGTATGTTATGTTATGCCGTGTTGTGTTATGTTATGTAATGTTGTTATGTTATGTTATGCTATGTGAGGCTATGGTATATTATGCCATGTTCTGTTATGTTATGATATGGAATGTTACGTTATGTTATGTCGATATGTTACGTCATGTTATGTTATGCCATGTTCTGTTATGTTATGATACGTAATGTTACGTTATGTTATGTTATGTTGTGTTATTCTGTGTTATGTTATGTTATGTTATGTTATGTTATGCTATGTTATGTTATGCTATGTCATGTTATGTTATTTTGTGCTTGTTATGTTATGTTATACTATGTTATGTTTTGTTGTCTTATGTTCTATTATGCAATAGTATGGCATGATACGTAATGTTATGTTATGTTATGACATGTTGTGTTTTATTATGTTATGTTTTGTTATGTTATGTTGTGTTATGTTTTCTTATGTAATGTCATGTTGTGTTCTATTATGCAATAGTATGTTATGTTATGCCGTGTTGTGTTATGTTATGTTGTTATGTTATGCTATGTGAGGCTATGGTATATTATGCCATGTTCTGTTATGTTATGATACGCAATGTTACGTTATGTTATGTTATGTTGTGTTTTGCTGTGTTATGTTATGTTATGTTATGTTATGTTATGTTATGTTATGTTATGTTATGTTATGCTATGTTATGTTATGTTATGTTATGTTATGCTATGTCATGTTATGTTATTTTATGCTTGTTATGTTATGTTATACTATGTTATGTTTTGTTATCTTATGTTCTATTATGCAATAGTCATCTTATGATACGTAATGTTATGTTTTGTTATGTTATGTTATGTAATGTTATGTTATGTTATGTTATTTTTGTTATGTTTTGTTATGTTATGTTATGCTATGTTATGTTATGCTATGTTATGTGATGCTATCTTATGTTATGTTTTGTTATGTTATGTTATGCTATCTTATGTTATGTTTTGTTATGTTATGTTATGTTATATTATGTAATGTTATGTAATGTTATGTTATGTTATGTCATGTTGTGTTATGTTATGTTATGTTATGTTGCTATGTTATGTTATGTTATGTGAGGCTAAGGTATTATGTTATGTGAGGCTATGGTATTATGCCATGTTCTGTTATGTTATCTTAACAACATTTCAAAATTATCTCAGGATTTTAAAATTAATTACTTTACACATCAAATCATTGAAAACTCTTCCTTCTCAAACCGTCACATCTTTGAAGAAACTCTTAGCTTAGTAAGGATTAATTTAGATTTGAAATATTTACACAGCAAAACAAAAAAAAAAAAAAAGAAAATAAAAAAACATTCTCTACAATGCGTGGACAATAAAAAGCAAATCCTATGCCCAATACTACGCGCACTCACCAACATGCCAACATGTTCAAGGATTAAGGATCACTTTCAATTTTTCTTTGGTTTTTTTTTCTATTCCAACATTCACTTTAGCCAGCATTAAAACATACAAAACGTTGGAGTATGGGACTGGTTCCTGGCTAGGGGATCGGTAAAAGCCAGCTGAGTATATGATGATGCGCATGTGAGGTGAAGGCCATGGGGCGGTATTGTTGTGGGTGTGAGTGACAGTCGTTAACTCTGACAGCTTTTTTTGTGGGGGAGAAAGTGCGTAAGTTTCATTCCAAGCTTTTTTAATAAGCACTTTTTCTCTATCACCCTCTCTCTCTCTCGTCATATATCTGGCTTTATCTCATGTTACTGGTATTTTTGTTTGTGTGTGTGTGTATATATCTATGTTTCTGTGCGTAAATTTAAATTCTCTATTAATTTTGACCTTGAAACGAAAATAAACGATTTTTCGGGTTCTGGCTTGTTGTTAGGTTCTTTGCTCTTTGCACACAAACACATAGACATACAAACGTTCTGAGAGATAATATTAACGCACATAGATACTCAACATACCTAAAAACATACATACGCAAATATGTATGTAGTGTGTAGAGATTTACGCACAATTTTTCGTTGGCATTTGCTCCGACGCATACGATTTTATGTTTGTTGTTGTTCTTGTTATTTGTTTTGTTCTTGTTTTGACATTCCAAATAAAACAACAAAATAGTTGATTTTATGTGCTTTGTTTAAGTGTGTGTGTGTTTGTGCAGCTGTGTGGGAGTTGGTGTTTTTCTTAAAAGCCGCTATGTACGCATTTACTGCCTTGTTGCAAAAACTGATGGCAAGAAACGCATTGCTTTGGGAATACCTTGAAAAGTTGTTCGAAGCAAACCGATTATTTTCGAACCCTAGGGAATTAAGTGATAACGCTTGGAAAAGTTCTTGATGAAATTTTTCCATCACGCTAAAATTTTGCTATAAAATTTTTTAACACCTGCTTTTTATAGGATTATAGCTGTTGATAGCTATAGAAAAATATAAAAATACACTAAAATATCGGTGTCATAAAAGTTAAAATTAAAAATTTTAGCAAAAAGGTACACTAGACGCGCACAAGCAGAGATTAGTTTTCAGGCTTATATAACAGTTTAATTTAGAAAAGAGGCCTACTTATCTAATCGCAAGAGATTAGAAAGAGGCTTAATAATCTTAAATATAAAGGTTAATAACCCGTAATGGTGAATGTGGGGTGGTAGAATACAGACGGTGTTAGGAGGGAAGATCGGCTGTTGATTTTATCTCTGGAGCAGTTTGTGCCGATGAGTGCACAACTATTTTTATCAGCTTTTTAACAGTAATTTATGCAATTTCTTAACTCTGAACTTACTACCAGTATTTGCAAAAAATATATATACTATCAGCCGTGTTGATAAAAATATCTTAAAATAGCTTTAAAACGTCCGATAGTTAAAAAGCTTTTCAATGTTAAAAAGTTTTTTAAAATTTTGATATTCATAAACATTTATAGCTGCTTTGTAGTTAAAATAGGAACACTTTCGGTTGGAAATGGGAAGAGTGTCAAAAATGGTTTGTGTATTAGATAAATTCAATGTCTTTTTATTTATTTGTCACAATTTCATTAACATTTTGTATTTAAACATCAACATTTTTTCGAAGCTACCCTCTGCACTGAAAAAATTATCATTTTACATATTATCTTTTTTTGTAAGTATTTTGAAATTTTTTGAGAAATTTTGTGGGTTTTATTTTCTATTTTTAAGAATTTTTTTATATATTTTCAGCCGTATTCATAAAGATATCTTAAAATAGCTTTAAAACGTTCAATAGTTAAAAAGCTTTTAAAATTTTTTTATTTATAAACATGTTGTAGCTGCTTTGAAATTAAAATAGGAATACTTTCGATTCGAAGTGGGAAGAGTGTCAAGAATGGTTTGTGTATTAGATAAGTTCAATGACTTTTTATTTATTTGTCACAATTTCATCAACATTTCGATATTTAAACATCAACATTTTTTCGAAGCTACCCTCTGCACTGAAAAAATTGAATTTTATTATCTTTTTTTTAAAGTATTTTGAAATTTTTTGTTAAATTTTCTTGGTTTTATTTTTTTTTTTTTTAGAATATTTTTATATATTTTGAATTTTTTTGACATATTTTCCAAATGTTTGAAGAACTTTTATATATTTCTGATAAAATTTGTGCTTGGATGAGACAAAAAAAAAAAAAAGAAAAAAAATTTAAAAATGCTTTATCGAGGAGGGTTTCTTGGAGGTTTCAACCATTTTTGAAATTCTCTCATTTATGAAGCATTTAAAAAAAATAAAAAGGCTATTTACGTTCGGCTAGACCGTTTATGAATAACTAGTGAACCCATATGGCGCTAAAACGCCAAAATGAGGAAAGAAGTGCATTAAGATATAAAATATTTGTTGCTTTAATTATAGCACAAAAGAGGAAGTTTTCAAAAAAAAAAAAACATCACATAGTTTTAGGCACCACATAGGAAACTTACGTTCTTTGTAGAAAATATTTTTGCTTTTTATTTTTTTGTTTAAATAAACAATATTTAAGAAAAAGTGAACTTATAGCACATCTATAGAGCAAGACCTTTCTATTGATACCTCTTTTATGAAAATCACATTTAAGCTATAGGTTTGATAGTAATCACAAAAAAAAGCACTTGCGTTATAATAATATAACAGTTCGTTCAAAAAGTCTATAGGATGACACATAGATGACGTTACTTGATTTTTTCCATATGGTTTTAATTTAGTACTAACCTTTAAAAGTCCATAAGATGACACATAGATGGCGTTGCTAAATGTTTTCCATCTGATTTTTATTTAGTACTTACCTTCAAACGATAAGTGTTTAAATTTGGCAACAAACTGAGTATTTGTGTGTTATAGCATTTTGTGTGCAACTTTTGTTATTAAAAAAAAAAATGGAAAAAAGTGAATTTCGAATTTTGATAAAGCATTGCTTTTTGATGAAAAAAAATACAGTGGAAACCAAACCATGGCTTGATAAACATTATCTAGACTCTGCTCCATCAAGACAAATGGTAGAAAAGTGGATTGCTGAATTTAAACATCCAGCACAAATGATGCAGAGCGCAGTGGACGCCCAAATGAGACTGTTATTCCAGAAAACATCAAAAAAATCCACAAATTGGTTATGAAGGATCGCAAATTGCAGGTGCACGAGCTAGCTGACATTGTAAAGATAGTGTTTTCACCATTTTACATGAACATTTGGGTATGCGAAAGCTCTGTGCAAAATGGGTGCCGCGTGAGCTCACAGTCGACCAAAAACAACAACGAATTGAAGCTTCAGAGGAGGGTTTGGCACTGTTACACCGCTATAAAATCGAATTCTATCGTCGATATGTCGATTTGCTTCTCTATTTCACACCAGAATCCAAAAGACAGTCATTAGCTGAGTGGACAACAGTCGACGAACCGAATCCAAAGCGAGCAAGACCCAGCAGTCGGCTTGTAAGGTGTTGGCGTCTGTATTTTGGGATGCGAAAGAAAGAAAATTCATCGACTATCTCCAAAAAGGAACCACCATCAATAGCGACTATTACTGTGCACTTTTGGATCGATTGAAGGCCGAACTCGCAAAGAAACGGCCACATTTGCAAAAGAAAAAAGTGTTGTTTCACCAAGACAATGCACCGTGTCACAAATCGATAAAAACTATGGCAAAATTGAATGAATTGGGCTTCGAATTGCTTATCCACCCACCGTATTCTTCAGATTTAGACCCCAGCGACTTTTTTCTGTTTTCAGATCTCAAGAGAATGTTTGCTGGAGTGAAATTCAAGTCCAATCAGAGAAAGAAAATAAACAATAACGAATCGTTCTATTTTGTTACGTTCCGATCTTTCAAGCTAACGAAACAAAAACGATTCAAGCAACGAAAGAACGATTGAGCGTCTATTTTGTTTTTCGTTTGCTGTTACTAGTGAATCTATAAACAAAACAAAAAGACTGAGTGACGAAGAGTCACAAGTGAAACCGAAACAACGATTCGTTAAACGATCTTCGGATAGCAACAAAAAAATTCTCTACTTCGCATTCTTTTGCGAAGTTTGCATTTTTTGCAGGGTTCGTATCCACCATCATACAATTATACAAATTGTATCAAGGTATCAACAATGTTCCCTCAAACTTGTTGAATGTTTGGCTTTCAACTTCAGAGCATCTAGCCTGCTGAAAAAATAAGCTGCTTACGCGGTAAGCATTGAAAACTTGCTGATACTTACAAGCAGAGTCAAGCAGAGATGCTCACAAGCTGCTTAGTTACTTTATTGCGTTGCAGTACAAAAAAAATAAAACAAATGAAAATAAAGGAGACAAAAGTATAGAAACGATCTTCATTGATAGATTCTTCATAACTTTTTTTTTTTTTATGTTCACAGTGATCATTGATGAAACGTTTGCTTTGGTTTCGTTTTCTTTACTGACACGTTAGAAACAATTATAAAAATTACGTAAGCTCTTACTTCCACTAAAAGGTTTCGTGGTTCGTTTGCCCTCACTAATGAAATGAATGAAAAATAACGTTTTTGTATCACCCTCTGAGAGATCGGTTCGGATCAAGAATGATAGAAACAAGATTACGCGTTCCGCAGTCCCGTTATCGAATGCTCTCTTTCTCAACTGAGTGCATGACGTCACACAGTACTTTTGCTTGAAAAAAACGTATGCAAATGTGTAATCTCTTAGGCAAATTGACGAAATTGAAAATAAATTCTATCGAAAAAGTAAAGTAAAAATATCTACTCTTCTGCATTTTTTATACATTCGTATACGAAAAATATGAATTTTTTAAATTTTCAAGATTTTTATCTCATAAACTATTCGAGACTGACAACATTTTATTGTACCAATGGGTTAAGGAGGTCCATATACAAATTATAAAAATAGGAAAAAAAATATTTAGGCGTGGGTGTGGGAGTAAAATTATTCCAATGTCTGACAATATCGCTTGTGACGTCATGCTCTCTCTCTCTCTAATTTGCGGAACGCATAATCTGGTTTCTATCATTCTTGGGTTCGGATATCGTTTCGTTTACTTGCGTTCTCTGAGTGCAATGATCACGTTATCACTGAAACTGAGGCCTATTTTGACGAGAAAGAGAAATCGTACTATAAAAGTGATACCGAAAAGTTGGAAAATTGCTATACTCGTTGTATTGCGCTCGAAGGCAACTATGTTGAATAATACAATCGAGTTTTATAAAAATTTTGTTTTTTTCTTACTTATCCTACGGACTTATTGAATGACCTGTTGTATGTTTTTCAATTTTTTCGATTTTTTTTCTTATGAAGGCTTTATACGAGGTTCATAATTTTCTATGAGTACATACTATGTATATTATACCTAAGTATAACTTTTTCGTTATTGAAAATTTTTCGATATAGTTTCAAATATTGTACGTATTTCTGACATATCATACATCATAATTATAAAAAAAAACTTATTTTCTCTTTTTTCTAAAGTGTTTTTTTAAGTGTAGTATATATGGATGTAGTTATAGGAGGCCTGAGAAGAAGAGGTTGCTTATCTATAACTTATGTATAAAACGTGCTTTTTTTGTGATTTATTAAATCAAATCATGTTATGCATCCAAACGTTAAAACAATTTTTCAGTGATAGTCAGTTCAAACAACCTGATATCACCAGTAAAGTAATTAGTTAGTAAGAATTCATTAATGAATCATATTTCAAACAAAATGCAATCAAATAAATAAAATAAATCACGAATGCATATCCTTGGCTACATTCCTCTGATAGCAAGTGCATCATTTGATGCCAACGATCTCTAGTTAGTACTATACTGCGACGCAATTTTTTTGCATAGATCTTTTGAATACACGTTGTCTTTCTATACACTTGCGTTTATTTTGCAAAGTATTCCCTTTTTCTTATTTTAACTGTAGGCAAATTTTATAAATTTATTTATTATTTTTATTATATTTCAATATGAATACTTATGAATTTAAAAATTATATTTCAATATAAGTATCTTTTCTATGTATGTTGATTTATTTGTTATTTTTTTTGTTTTGTGTTTAGCTGTCTATAATTTTTTTCCTATTAAAAACTTACTGTTGGCTTTACTGCCTGAACGAGAGTCAGTTTCAATTTACTAGGAATAATAAGATAACTTACACACACTCACACACACAATGCTATGCATACGGCCTGTTGTTTGCATTAAGCCAGCGATTTTGATATTGTTTGTATTTTTATGTTTTTATTTATTTGAGGTTAGGAATCATTTTACACATTCAAGGACTTGATGATTTTTTTGCACTTTCTTATTTTACTGCTTTGTCTCTATACATTTGCACTTATTTTGTTTTTTTTGCTTGTGAGGCTTATTTCTTCTGTTGTCTTATTCCTTTTTTATATATATTTGTTATTATTATTATTTTTTTTTGTTTTTGTGGCATCGTGAGGACTCACTTGATTTGCATTGCTTTTCGTTTCGCTTTGAGTTGATTTGGCATTGAGTTGATTCAAGAATTCTTGATTGATTCTTCAATCTTTTGGCAGTTTTATTGAAGTATCTAGAACGCCAAGCTGATATTTATATTGAAGTTGAGACAGTATAAATAAAAATATGTTAATTTGGAAGCTAATAAAAATGTCGAAAATAAGCTTATTTAATATATATAAATGTATATAGTATATGAAGCTCAAGCTCAATCTTTGTTCTAGAGTGAGAAATAAAGTTTTTCTTTTTTTTTCTTATTTTTCTTTTGTCTTCAGCCTGCTGGGACTTGAACTTATATAAATTTGAGCAAAGTACTATGCTCGTCCTTGAACCTTGACAACCTTTGCCAATGGCACACAGCCATAAAAAGCGTAGCAGCAGCAGCAGCACCAATATTTCTCTAGCAAACCATGTTTCGTACCTTTGGGCATTGGTACGTTGTGGAAATATATCTGTGATTTTATAAATAAAATTTATTTTTGTTTCTTTTAATAAAATATCACAGTTGCTGCGAGTATTTAAAATGCTAAAATTAAAAAGTTTATCAAATTTTTATTCGCTCTGCTGCCTCGTGGTTATGTGGCAACGCCAAAAATTTGCATTAACTACGCTGCTCCTTATTTACTTCTTATAAAAAGCAATTCACATAAAGCACTTGTTGTCTTTGGCTTCATAAGCCGTTGGTGGTGGCGCAAGGAGCCCAGGCATAGCAGCAGCAGCACGTCAAAATTTGGCAATGAAGGACACCCAAAAGCAATGAAAAGAAATAAAAAAAACGCAAAAAAAAAAAACCGGCAGATAGAGAAAAGGTGTAAAAAGTTTTGCATTATTTATTATTTTTATTTACTTTTCGTCCTTGTTGGTGTTTTGTCTATATTTTTTTTTTAATTTTTTTTTTTGTTTGCACAGCTCGATGTAAGCAGGAACGTTCAAAGGGCCAGGAATGAAAGGCCCAAAAAGTAAAATCACGCTTCAAAAGCATATCGATGAATGAAATGTTAATTTTTGTTAGTTTTTTACTACACCGAGAAAAAAACAATAGTAATTTCAACTAAATCGGCTTGGGTGGAAATAAAAACTTATGAAAATCACTAAAGTAATTTATTGTTTTATACAAAAAAAAAAAAAAAACAAAAAAAAAAATTGTCTAAATTCTTTTCACCTCAGTCCGACTTAGGTGATATTACTATTTTTTTCTCGGTGTATGTGGGGAATATTGTTCGGAATAATTTTTTTTGTGCATATTTTGCAAAAATTAATAAATTATAGAATAATTTTTCGTGAATACCCTTTAATTTAAAGATATGTATCAATGCAAATTTAATGTATTTTGTATAAACTTAAATTGATGGTCTCAGTCGTCTCAAAACGCTTTCCGCAAAGTGGTAACTAGAGTCGTGGGAATAGGAAAAAGTCACAAGGAGCCATATGGGATGAATATGGAGCTTGCGAAACGGTACAAACAGATATTTGAGCACAAGATGACAGATGTACAAAAAAGAAGAAAGATTTTGACAATATCTTAATCGCGGTTTGTTTGAATGGGACATTCAAGGTATTTTTTGATCGTATGGTAAATATATCATATCATGGGGTTCTTGTTTTAAAAAATATTTTTAAAGATATAAAAAAAAAATTGTATTTCTAAAATGTTTTGAAAAAATTTTTACTTGTTTTAAAGTAAATATTTTTCTTTTTTAAAAAAGTGTATTTTTTCATTTTTTCGACATTAATTTTGTCTAATTTTTCTCTCTTTTTTCGGACTCTAGGTCTTATTTTGTTTCATACATAAATCTTTTTTTTTTTTGTTTATTTACTTTATAAGCTGTTTTTTATTTTTTAATATCTCAGACATCTTTTGAAGTTCAAGATTTTGTTTTCATTGTAAAATTGAAAAATTGTATCAAATAAAAGGTTAAAAAAACACCTGAAAAACATCACCGTGTCCGTCTCTAGAAAAAATCTGAAATTATAACACAAAATTATACCCAAATACCAACTATTTTAAGACGGACACCAAATTTGTCTGGAATATTGAAAAATAAAAAAAAAAATTAATTATAACAAATGAATATAAAAAGTTTCTTATATTGAAAACAAATTTTTCGAGCTCTAGGCCAAGCATGTTGACAACAAGACAACATGAAGAACAAAGAAGGCAACAACCAACAACAACAACAACAACGGCTCTGTATAGAGCAAATCACACAGCTTGACTATACAGACTGTTTCATTGGCCGCTACACCAACTCATCAGTAGCCTTTGTATGACTTTACACTGTGATCCACTCAAGCTACTTAAGTTCTACATATAACATATATGGTAATATATGTAATATACAAATATTAAGATTATATAAAAAGTTTCTTAAAAATAAAGCAAAATAAGACCTAGAGCCAAAAAAAAAAAAAAAAAAAAATAGAGTAAAAGTAGATTTTTATTATCAAATAAAATGTATATATATGTATATATATATATGTATAAATAATTAAAATACATTTTTATAAATGTTGAAAATTTTTTGGATTATTTTAGGGGAACTCTCGATATCACATTTTCGTTCGTTTTTTAGTACGAGGGGTACTATTTATATTTCGGGAATCGCTAATATTAACAAAAATTTTTAAATAAAAATGGCTTTATTGTTTTTCAAAATATTCCCCTTGATGATCAATACACTTTTGTATTCGTTCAAATCATTTGTTATAGCAGTTTCTCTATTCCTCTTGAGACACCTTCAAAACATGGTTTTTGAACTCTTCAACTGCTTCTGCGGCGCTCGGAAATCGGTGACCACGCAGTTTACCTTTGATATTTGGGAACAAGAAGAAGTCATTGGGTGCCAAATAAGGACTGTATGGAGAATGAGTCATCAATTCGACGTTTTGACTGCTCAAAAATGCACATGTTTGTCGAGATGTGTGAGAGCTCGCATTGTCATGATGGAGAATGATTAGCCACATGACCCATTCGGTGAAAGAAACAGGCGACCATTTACTTCGCAGTGCTTCGTTGTTGCTGTTTTGCTTCCGACTCATACGCATATATTCATGATTCATCACCTATATTTATAAACGTCTTTTGAAGCACCACGATCGAACTTTTTAATCATTTCCTTACACCAATCGACGCGAGACTTTTTTTGAGCGATAAGTTATGGGGTATTATTTTTTTTGATAAGTTATGGGGTATCCAACGAGAGCAATTTTTTTTTACAGATAAGTGTTCATGTAAAATCGAATGTATTGAAGTGAAACTAATGTGCAAGGATGCCTCTATCACACGATATGTCACATGATGATATTGCATTATTAGTTCACGTACTGCAACGATGTTTTGTGATACTACAAGCTATTTTCGCCGAACTTCACGTAATTCGTCGGCAACCGGACTACAACCACGATTAAATTCACTATACTAGCGATATACTGTGGTTTTTGATGGTGCTTTATCGTCATACAAAGAACTGAGTTCATCGACATATTCTTTTTGAGATAATCCACGACGAAAGTTGTGAAAAATAATCCAAAGAAAACTGTCTCTTCAAATTTCCATTTTTTTAAAAAATTGATTTTCTTAACTCAGTGTAAACTAAACAAATAGCACTTCTACATTCATTTATTATGCTCATGCCATATTTTAGCTATTGACATTAGTGTTGCCAATTCCCGAAATATAAATAGTACCCCTCGTATATTCAAATAAAATTACTCAAAATCTTATACCTTGGTCTAGTAGGGTGCTCCTTATAAAATTGTAGGATAAAATTATTTATAAAGTACAAATTAGTTTTTGTGAATACCCCTAATATTTTAAAATACGCTGCCTTACAAATGTTGGTAATACATTACTAGCCGTTCTGACCAATAAATTACCATTATTTTCTCGGCCCTCCACAACCGTAATTACTTGAATTCCGGCCCAGACACCTACGCAATACAAAATCCTTGAAAAGAACCTTTTTACGAGGCTCGTTCGTGCGTGCGTTTATACCGTAATGAGAAGGCGCTATGATGCGCACTGGCTTTAGTTGTTAAGTAAAAATAACAATAACAATAAAAAAAAAGAAAAAAAAACACAAATATATATAAAACAAAACGGTTAAATATTTAACTAAACAACTAAACAACAAAACAAAAATAAAAACATTAACAAAAAAGACACACGCACATGGCGTTGCCATATTGCTGCGTAGTGCCTACAAGTGTCTAGAAGAGAAGATGGCGTAAAACGGTTATAGATGAAAACAAAAAAAAAAAAAAAATTGCGTATAAAAAATGCGGCGTAGTATTCAAAAAGTTTCTTAGTATGAGTAAATAACTGAGCGCGTGTGTATATGTTTGTGTGTGTGTGAGTACTTGTATCTTTTGAGAGACATTCAATTTGTGGGCCACTCAAGGACGCGAGTAACTTAAAGGATTTTCATATAGGTGAAACCCATAAAAAATGTGCTGGTGTAACCTTGAAAAAAATTTGAGCATAAAAAATAACTGACAATTAAAAGAAAAATAAAAAAAAAAAAAATAAGTTAAAACCGTGTAAAATATGTTTAAATTAAGTTTCAAACAGTTTAATTATATAAACCAAAAATAATAAAAAAATATCTAAATGCTTCTCAAGGTCAATTGTGTTTAAAGGCAGCAGTTCTAGAGTTTCGGCAGTTCTCGAATTAAGGTAGGGAGCACTCCTGTACATACTTCTCCGAAAATAAAGCAATGTAGCATCTTCTTGTCCTGCTTTGGCTTTCTGGCTATAGCGTCAGCAAAAAGTTTACAAAAAATTCTACTTTATCCACAACCACAACCCCAAAATTTTATACAAAAGTTTTCACCACAAAGCTTGTCATTTGTAGCTTGAATGTCCAAATTAGACGTTTCGACTTGAATGACTTCAGTAGGCGCTGAAATCAAATGCTGCCCAAGCAGGCTCCTCCGCAACAGCGACTAATTCAATGTCAATGCCTTACCTTAGAATACTCCACTCGCTGCCCAATCGCTACTTTGTATCGACAATTTCTTGGTTTTTCTCTTATCCAACAGCTCCACAACCAGGCCACTACGAGCAACTTCAGCTTCTTCGACGCTAAGCTTTTCATATCATTCAAGCTGCTCGGCCCACCCACTGAAAATAAAGCTAAAAGTTTTTGATTTGACATTGAAAACGCAAAATGCAGAGTATTGCCACAACATTGAAAGACGCCGGCATATTCAGCATCCTGCCAAAATTAGTCAAACGTTAAGAAAAAAAAAAAAAAAAAAAAACCCCAAAAACAAAGTTTGTCCTGAGTTTTGTGGAGACAAATAAAGATTTGAGCTCAGCAAACTGATGAACCATAAAACAAAATGGCGTATGCTGTAAAAATTGATGAAAGTGAAAAGTGATGAAGATATAGAGAAAACGAAGATGAAGCCACGTGTCCTAATCAAATTTTCGAGTGAACTAAATGCGTATAAGATGAATAGCTAAAGCAACAACAATAAAGTTGATCAAAGCAGTTATATTCCTAGTAGGCGGCAGATGGATGGCTGGGATGAATGGCTGGGATAAAGATAACCTTTGAAGCGCATTTCACAGAAAGATACATTTTTGTTCATTAGATTATTTGAGTGAAAGATTAATAGTGATGTGGGCTTTGAGGACAAAACATTTTACGAGCTCTCTAAGCCTTATTTATGTAGGCTATTGTTTATGAAGAGAGTAATATCTAGGAAAAAATGGTATTTGGAAAGTTATGTGAGAATTATTTAATAAAAAATTGTGACTTTTGACATTTCATTTTGAGATTATTTGGAACTGCACTCACAACGAGTGAAGAGTTGGGTGTGGATTGTGAACCGGAGGAGTCATAGGGGCGCACTTTTTCGAAAATGACGGTGCAAGAGGAAGTGACAGTAAATGGAGTGCGTTGCAGTGACATGATAAGCAATTTTTTGTGATTAAAGATGGTAAATGTGGACACAGACGACCTCTACTTTCAAAAGGATAATGCTAAGTGCCATACAAGTCCTGAAACAATCGACTAATTGCTCACGCAGTTCCCTGGTGACATAATTTCGAGTTTTCGAGACACCAACTGGCCACCAAGATATTGCAAGTTATCACCATAATACTTACTTTAAGGGGGCAGGATGGTTTCCGAGGACGAAAAAACAGATTTTTGTAATTTTTTTTTTTTCAGTTCTGAATGAATATTTTTTCTACACATTGAAGAGCCATATCTTTGGAGAGTAAGTAGGATTTTTTATATAAAAAAATATTGATTATTTATCCCTTGGTGGTGCTAGATCGGAGTTGTTTCAAAAAACAAAAACCGTGCGGTGCGTAAAACCTGAAAACCTGTCCCAAGGTGTTATCTGAAATCTAAAAGTCGAAGCGATTTATTTATTTAAATATATAAGTTTCTTGTGCGGATGAACAAAATTAAATTGAATAATATTTTGAATTTAGAGATACAATTTTCGCAGAAAAAAATCACATATTATTGCCTGTATAATCATAAGAAGCTAGGTCAAAGTCCTTTCAAGGGCTGAAATGGCCAGTTATTTATTTATTTTTTATTGCCTGTATAAAAGATAAAATTTTTTTTAATAAAATTGATCATCCATCCGCAAGTATTTACCATATAAAAGATGTCAGCAAAAGTTCATTATGATCGGTTCATTACTTTTTGAGTTATACTACGCATCAACTTTAAAAAGGTAGTTTTGAAAATAAAAAACGCGTTTAAAGTTTTAAAAGCAATTGAAAGTATATTCTTAATATTTTTTTCAAACTTACATCGAATCATCTATTCCAGGGTCATATCACATCCCAGAATATTCCTGAGATGTTGTACTTTAATATAAAAAATTATGAAAAAACATTTTTTTTAAGTTTCAAACCATCATGCCCCCTTAACAGTAAGGTTGACGCCAATCATCCGCGATCAATTTCAACTCCCAAAGCGAACGCCTCTCAAGTCGCCATAATGAAAATAGAGCCCAAATCTGCGAAAGAGTGATTGAAAATTTTGAAGAAAGTTTAAGGTCGGTAAAATAAGGACTACAGGATATAATCCCCATGTATTTACATTACAATGCAATAAAAACTTAAGAAATAACCAAAGAATTGTTCGTTTTCTTCAAAAAACAAATTTAACACCTCCTGTTGCTACACTCCTTAGAATTGACTGCTCTGAAGTTCAAATAGTTGAATGTGAATCTAAGAATTGTAACGGTGATTTTCTGATATATTCTTCATTTGAATTTTTTATAAATTTTTTGATGGTTCTTTAAAAGTTAAAAACCTTGTTCAGTATGAGTTGGAAATTTCAATAATTGATGCAATATTGGTTCAATCAAAAATCTTCAAACATAGGCTGATTTTTTTTTAAAATTTTATTTGCGAAGTTGGACCGTCGTTATTCGTTATTGCGACCGTTGGACCAGTGCAACTGCCGTAAAGCTTGACTTTGTGGCAATATCATGAGAACAACACTTAGCTGAATTCTTTTTGAGTAGTAAATGTTCATCATCTACCGGGGATGTGGTCATGGGATAGCCTTCCACTTTCCACTGTTCTCATCTATTTTGCAAGCGCTCAACCTTTCTGAGTTCTTCGATAATGGCCAGGATATGAACACTAAGTAATTGGCTTTGTTTATCAACATAAGTGTGATCAGGTTTTGCCAGGTCACGGTTTCAACATTAGTGTGATAAGGTTTTGCCGGGTCACTATTTTTCCGAGGCTGGCTGAAGCCTCAAGTCTGGCATTTTGAAACTTTGGACACTCAAAAAGAACATGGGTCACGTCTTTGGGTATCACGTCCAGTACAGTGTCTGCAGTAAGGATATGTGGCGTCTTTGTATTTTCGAGCCATGATTTCTATCAGCCCAATCGGACAGGATAGAGCTTAACTAGTGCGTCTACTGATCAATTCCAAGGTTGATGCCACTTAAACATGCTCTGTATTTTGACGAGCTGTCGGGCTAGCTAAACTAGTATTACCGGCTGTAATTAACGTTTCATCCACGAAAGAGCCGATGGGGATTAAGCTGGTTAGAGCTAGTGCTGCGTCTTCGGAAACTACTGTAGAAGCGCAACAGGCTCGAACTCGAAATCGGTATGTTTTCATTTTTATCGTTGTGGCCCATACAGTTGAGCAGCTTATCACTATGTACCACACTACGTTGAGCAGCGATATGAAGCGCACTTGTTTGGGGTCCTATATGTTCGGCATTATTCTCGTAAACGCCATACATACGTCGGCTTCGGCTGCTTTTTTGTTTCGTTTTTGCAAAGAGCGCAACATATTGTCCCTCAGGTGTTGTTGCCCCCGAATGGCATAACTAAGCCGGATTGTGAACATTGAAATCGCCGGCAAGAACGATCTCGCTGTCAGGGAACAATCCCAAAATGTGCGTTATTGAATCAGAGAGAGAGTCCAATTGTTAAAAGTGAATCACTAGATTGTTGTGATCTAGACAACCAGGGCACCATCGTACATGGTGTTTCATAGCCCAGAACCGATGCATATGAAATTCCACAGGAGACATTGTATGTCTTCATAACTTCTTCTATGAGGTAGTGAAGGACTCTTTCGGTATGATAGGTATGTTAAAGTATTTATTATGAGTGTGGTATTATAGGTAAAGTTTGTTATGATCAATGTTATATGATAGGTGTGAAATGATGGTTGTGAATGGTTATGAAAAGTGAATTGTAATGGGAATGGTATGATGGTTATGATATGACGAGAATGGTATAAATCACATATTATGATGGGCTTAATAATATACTGCTAAAGAAAGATTCTCATATGTTCTTAGTCTTTACTTGAGTCTTTAAAAACGAGATTATGTTGAATTTCAATATGATGGGTATAGTATGATGATATTGCATGATGGGTGTTAAATGATGCATGTGATGTGACGAATATGATATGAAGGATTTTGTATGAATATGAATATGAATATGATTGTAATGGCAAAATGGGTATGGTATGCTCATTTTGGCAGGATGTGAATCTTATGTGGTATGGTACGATGACTAAGTTATCATGGATATTGCATCATGGAATGGTATGACTCACATGGTATGATTGGTTTTATATAGGAACCGATATGAGTAAAGATAAGATTATTCATTAGGAAGTTATGCAAATTTTAGTAAATGTTTAATTTTAATTAAATTTTATTTTTAAATTGCATCAAACAGATTTTTTTTCTAATAAATGTTATAAATGAAATGCAAAATTTTAAGTCAATTTAAGTTTAACTCAATAATATTTAATATTTTAATATATCATTTAAAAGCCATTAAATCTCAAGAGAGGACCCGGTTAGAATCGGGAAAATTCTAAAGATCTCTCTTGGGCTTTGGTTAGTTCGGCATAATTGAGGACTTTTGCGGTGAACCATCCCGTCTATAAATATTTTTATAAGTTCCAAAAATAAAACAAAATTAAAAAATTTTAACGTCATGTCTGCTAAACGTTAATGGGTTAAGCGAAATCGCACATGTTAACCTATTTGACTCTTTGTTAGAAAGTCCTGACAAAAGGAATGTACAACAGTTATGGTTTTTTTTTTTCAAACAAGTTTACTACCCAACAATTTCGCTTAGAATTCCTTTCGTGTCGATCTCTCTCTCTCTCTCTTTAACTAACACTTAATCCAACCAAGTGTTGCGCCTAGAATTCTTCCATTTTTTATGGGCCATCAAAATCGTTTATTTTTGCCGCTTTACTGCGACATGCGCCAAATAATGCTCTTCCTATAGTTTTGGCGCAATTTTTCCAAATTATTTATGCGCACTACAGTGTAAGAAGTAAAATACAATTATTACAAGACATTTTTTATTATTCGCTGCTGCTGCTGCTCTGCTGGTGTTGCTGTAACTGCTGTTGTTTTGCAATTCGAGGATAATTCAAGGTCACTGACAGTGTTCAACACACTCTCCCTACTACTGCTGCTGTAAATGGTATTGTTGTTGTTTTTGTTGTTGCTGTTGTTGTTGTTGTTGTTGTTGTTGCTGCTGGCGGATGGCGCAGGAGCAAAAGTTGTTGTTGTTGTTATTGTAGGGAATTTAACTGCGTTTACATTGTTGATTGCCTACACGCGCCATTACTACGTGTCTAAAAGCACAATGTTGCCAGATGTTTTAAGCAAAAACAAAAAAAAAAAAAACAATAAAAACTCTTCTGGCAGTAATGAGCAGACAGCTTGTAAGTGTGCAGAAAGGCGTAATTTTAAACTTTGTTGCTGTGGAATTAAGTGAAAAGTTGAGAAAATCGAAGTTAGCAAAATTGCTTTAAACTTTTAACTTTTTCATTAAATTTAAACGACATCTTTAATGAATCTTTTTAATAATGAAAAAATTTAAATTTTGCTGGCGTTGTATATTAAAAGAATATGTTGTATTTGGACAGCATTTGACTCCTTTTAATTTTTTTTTTCATCAAAACAGAAAATTCAAAAAAAAAAAAACAAAAATATAAAACCAAATAACTGAAAGGTTTAAAATTTCCACTGCGCAGTAATTTTGAACATTTTGCTCTACAGTTATTTGAGTTAATTTTGGGAGGAGCAAAAAAAACAAACACCCTGCACGTGGGAAGCTTAAATTTGTGTCAAGTTGGCAGAAAAACTTCTGCAGCTGTTTAAAACTTGAGACAGCGTTGATGTAGCATCATTTATCGTTAGTGTTGTTGTACTTGTTTTTTTATTAATTTTCAGCACTCTTAGTACAAAAAAGAAAAAACAAAAATTTCAAGGGTTTTTGGTGTTGTAATTTGATTAAGCTGCCGCAGACAAAGTAGCAATGATTTTTAATAAAAATTTCATTAGCTAGCAAAATATCAAAGCATCGTCACTTTAATAAGCGTTGTATCAACTAGAGGTGCAGACTTATAAAGACGTACAGCCTTTAACAGCTGAAAGCTAGGCAGTTTTAGAAAAAACTGTAGTTCAGACATAATCTTTATGTATCTGCTGCATAATTTAATAAAAATTTTGAAGATATTCATATAACTGTTTATTTTAATTAGAAAACAAATACTACACATCTTGTTGATACAGCCTATATCTCTATGAAGTAATTGAAAAGCGTTTTGTAAAGTTTACAACAAAAGCTTAAAAAAAAATGGTATGAGCACAAACTGTGGCTAATTTTTGTTTTCTTCTAATTTTTTGTTTCTTTAACCCATGAAGATGCATTTTTTATTTTAGTGTTTTAATATTTTTATTTTTCAATTTTGTTACTCGGCAGTTTTCGGAAAAAGAATACGGTAAACGAGTTTTGGAAGCGAAGCTGATAGTGATAAGTTAAAAATAAAAAATTCTCAAGTCTCAAATTCGTATTTTCAAATTAAGACAGTCACTTTCAAATTGCGTGTTTCTTTGTTCAAGTGAGAATTCAACCTTAAAATTTTGGTTTTTAAAAAATCGGGCTCTATACACCAGAGAACTGCAAAGCATACTTGAAATCTATTTCCAGTACTTGCTTAAAATATGAGTTCAAGCTTGCTTGAGCTTGATAACTTTCAATCAGGTATGACTTGTACTTGAAAATAAATAAGCCCACGACAGCTTGCGACTTGCAACTATACTAGCTTACAAGCGAACGACACGAAGCCCCAAGTAAAAGAAAAACTTGATGTGTTCGGCAAAAAGCTTGAAAAGCTTGAATTTGAAAGCAACCCTGCAAACTTTTTTTGAGAAAAATTTCAAAAATGATTCCAAAAAGAGTATTTCTTATGCTTGTTTTATGAGTACGCAATAAAAAGACTCATAAAGTAGTCTTTGATGTGATTGTAAAATGATTGCTCAGAAATAAGACTCTAAAAAGAGTATTTTTATGCGTTTTCTATGAGTACGCAATAAAAAGACTCATAAAGAAGTCTTTGATGTGCTTGTAAAATGATTGCTCAAAAATAAGACTCTAAAAAGAGTATTTCTCTGCGTATTTTATGAGTACACATTAAAAAGACTCCTGAAGAAGTCTTTGATATGATTGTAAAATGATTGCTCAAAAATAAGACTCTAAAAAGAGTTTTTAAAACATTGAAGAGCCTTTAACATGAGACTTATGACTCTTAAAATAATAACTTCTATAAGTTCTGAAAGAGTCTTCATATGAGTCTTTAAAATTTCCATTACATGATTCTTAAAAAGAGTATTAAATATGGCTCTTAAAAGAGTCTTTATTTTGAGTACAAAAAGACTAATTTATATGAGTTCCAAAAGAGTCTTTATTGAGAGCCTTAAAAGAGTCTTCATTTTGAGTCCAAAATGTGACATAAAGCAGTCATTATTATGAATCATATTTTCAAGCCCATAACCTACGAAAATGTACTCATAAAAGAGTCTTTTCTGAGCGCATTATGACGATAAAAACTCATTGATATGAGTCTTAAAAGAGTCTTTTAAAAGTCATGATGTTTTCTGGGAAGTATCCAGGGGAAGTATCCAAATAATTCAATGAGCTTGTGTGGGAAAGGCTTACGAGTATTTGGACTTTTTAGGACTCCTTGGACGAAAATTGACGATTCTATAGCCTATATTTTCAAAATGGCGGATAGGATTGCCACCTAATTTTTTATTTATTTTTACAAATTTGGTGCTGGGGCGAACACAAGACAAAAATAGGTTGTTGAATCCGTTGCAGATTTTCGAAATGATGAAATTTTTAACCAGAGGGTTGCCACTTGATAATATGTTTTTTACGGTTTTGAAATATTATCTAACAGTTTAGGGCAGAGTTGTAAATCCCATAGCTCAATTAGCTCTTTTAGCTCACTTAACACAACTTCAATATTTCAGTGTTTGTTGTAATTCGAAGAAATGACTGTCGGCGCATCGCGCTGCGACAGCAAGAAAAAAAGTGTGCATAGCATTGTTGTTGTTTGCTCGCGTCGAAAGATATCAAGGTTATTGATGCTGTGTATATTTTGTTGGTATTTTGTAATAGCGCACACTCAAGTGGTAGCTAGTTTTTTGTTGTGACATTTTCAATTTTACTTGTTTTTTTATTTTTTAAGGACTATTATTTTATTTTTTTATTTTTAATTTTTTTCGTCGCCTTCGCAGATCATATTTTTTTTTTTTTTAATTTTGAATCCAGCTCACTGCCATGACACCACTGGTTTAGGGTGTCGCTGATTTCAAATCTGATGTCAGAATTTTCAAATTCAAGACAGCGGATAGGGTTGCCACTTAAACTTTTTTTTTATTTCTACGAATTTGGTGCTGTATTCAGCACTAGGTAAAATTGAGTCTCTAAATCCAAATCCATTGTCAAAATATCAAAATTATGAACTTTTTAACCACAGGGTTGCCACCTAATAATGTGTTTTTACAAGTTTTTAACATTATCTAACAGTTTTTGGCGGTCGTTGATTTCAAAATCTGATGTCAGAATTTTCGAATTTAAGATAGCGGATGAGGTTGCCACCTAAATTTTTTTATTTTTACGAATTCGGTGGTGGAGCGCATTCAAGGTAAAAATGGGTTGACGAATACGATTTTTTTGTCAGAATTTCAAAATTATGAAATTTTTAATCACAGGGTTGCCACCTAGTAATTTGGTTTTTACGAGTTTTAGACATTATATAACAGTTTTAGGGGGTCGCTGATTTCGAATCTGATGTCAGACTTTTCGATCTCAAGATAGCAGATGGGGCAAAAATTTAATTTTGATAACTTTATTTCATTTAAAACAAAAACTTGTATTTGGCCCACCCTGTATAGTTATTTTAATAAATTTTTTCACTTGTTTAACATAAAATTTTGACGTAATATTAAAAATTTTAGTACAACATTTAGTTACTCCTACGTAATCCATGTATAATCGGCCATTAAACCTCTTGAGTTTGTCATTCATTCGGGTCTGGTGTATTTTAGGAAAAAAAAATTATCCTTGATAGAAAAAAGATCCTCAGGGTCCAACCATGATTACGAGGGCTTAATAATTAATCTTATTTTATTTGACAAGCTATGAAAAGCAAAGCATTTTGAGAAGAGTGAGAAAATAGAAACTTTGAATTAAAGTCACTCATACGCACTGGGGTACATAAGAAAAGAAAACCATCATTTTGCGCATTTATTGGCGGAAAAACAAATTCTTTGGAAAAGCATATTCGAAAAAGTATCATCTTGAGGGTGGTCCAGAAATATAATGGATTTATAACTGTGAAAATTATTTCGTAGAATACATAAAAATATTTCAAGAATTTCATCAGCTTGAAATTTCTTGTTCATATTGTGTCTTGAATATATCTGAACAATAACCCACTAAACCTTAAACGAAAATTTGGCGAAAATAGAATGACTTTTGAATGTTTTCGATCTAAGATTTTTTTCGTGAATACATTTTAGTTTATACTTGAAGTTTCCTTACGTGGTAGTAATAAATAAGACACAGCAAAAAAAAAAAAAAAAATATTTTTTAATTTTTTATTTATTATATAATACAATTTTTAAAATTAATTTTTTTTTAATCTTCCTTGATTCAAAATTGGTGATAGACTTATGGGAAGGAGGGGACCAACAAGCAAAACAGTGGTAGGACTTTATAGGCCAGAAAAATGTAGAAAATAATAGATACAGTAGAAAAATATGAATTGGAATTTGAGGCAATTGGTATGCTTTTACCTCAGTCAATTTAAGCTAATCTCATCCATAAACCTTCCCATTACCAACTATAACTTTTTGATGAATGTTCAATTTGGTAGGAATGTGGCAGATAAGCGCTCCATTACTCGACAACCGAGGCCGCTCTAATTTACTTAATTTTTTTTAATGCTGAATAATACTACAATAAAAATTTTAATTCAAGCGGCTTAATATCACAAAGGACATAAGTTCCACAGCCAGCAATGGCAAGATTTTAAAATATTTCCTATATTGCAATATAGCTTAAATATTCATATTTACTTAAGTTATTGATATTTATATCCGATTATTAAAAAGAAAACAATAAAAAAACAGTGTTCAATAGACTATCGCTTTAAAATATTTACAAATGCAAGAAAAAAAATATTGTTCTTGAAGGTTTTCATTTAGAAAAAATTATATCATTTTATGCACTTTTGTGAACTCATTTATGAAAAGAAATGTATGTTAAAAATGCATTTAAGTTTGACAAATAATTCTACAATGAATCATTAGTGAGAGCCAAAAATGCATTGTTCCAACCTAAAAAGATGCATGAATGAGTTAAGAGTAACTTTTGGTTCACTGGGTGTTTCATTAAATGTATAGCATGGTATTGCAGTAATGTTGTGTAAAATAAGTATTCCACTAAATTTCTGTTGTACCTAATAAACGGCAGCTTTGCTTCATTAAATCTAATAATTTATTCCTTAGAATACAATTTTTTGAAACTTAAGTATTTGCTTGCCTGCGTTCAATAATATTAATTTGCTCATTAAAATTACAATAAGCAATGAGTGAATGAGCAAAAAATTTAGCCTTGCACATGTCTAAGTGTGTGTGTGTGTGTGTGTGTGCATGTGCCTGTGTCTGTGTGTATTTAAGTTTTCTAAAGAATACATAGATACCAACACACGCGAGCACGAGCAACAACGAAAAAGCTCTTGACATTGAACTTGAACTGCAGTTTGTTGTGTTGCTCTTGTTGTTGTTGTTGTTGCTTGCGCACAAAATGCGCTTAAATAACAAAAATAAAAAGCACAAAAACAAATTTATAGACATATAATAACAACAAAACACGACAAAAACAACATCAGCAAAAACAACTTACATACTTAAGTTGAAATAATTTTGTAAAAAAATCATACTAATAATAATAAGCTCAACAAAAACAAAAATACAACAACAATAACAATAACAATAATAATTCTACGAATCTTGTTGACGTGGTGCAAAATTTGTTTAAACGAATAAAACATGAAAAAGAAAAAACAATAAAATCAAATTGAAAAGGAAAAATGAGTTGTGCACCAAGTGTTTATTTATTGATATATGAAGCATTTGCTGAAACTCAAGAAGCAAGAACGCAAAAAGTAAGTTTCAGAAAAAAAAAATGATATAAAAATCTTTAGTCTGCAGACAAGCTCAAAATATTCCAAGTACAGCTAAAAAAAGCTTAAATAGATGCAAGCTAAAAATAGATTGTTTTATTAAAATAGATGTCTGTAAAGAAGTGTTAAATTACTCAGACTCAACCATTCTTAGCTCAATTCAAAACATTCGGATTAATTACAAAAAGAAAAGTCTGCTAGAGGCTTAACTGGAACATCTATTATTTGACGCTGAAATTTCTAGGGTAGAGAGAAGTATGTGAATCAGAAAATTATTCAGTAAATAACTTACATTTTCACAGATGCATAGTTTAAATGGTTTGCAGACTTCTTTAACAGTGACTAAGGAGAACGTAGTCTATAGCCTTTGATTTAATAAATTAAATTAAAACAGGATGCAGTCGGGTCTGTCATGGACAGATACGAAGGTTTAGTCGTGACAGCCATTTCTCCAAGTCCAATTCTTTAGCTTATATTTGCTTAAGTCCCTTTTCTTATCTTTCCCTTTTCTAAAATCCTGGATCTTTAAGTTTTAAAGAAATATTGGAAAATTTTAATTTAATTTTTTTGGGAATTCGGATAGGGACAAATGTTTTTATTTTTAGTTTAAGGTACTACTGTCAATGATATCTAAAATATTCATCAGTGTTTTAGATACGCGGCTTTTTGTAAAAAGCTAAGAGTGAATTCGTTTTATATTATGTCTGAAAGTATTCAGCAACGCAGTTCCATTCAGTTTTGTGTGCGGAATGAAATTTCTGCTGCCGAAATGTAGTAAATGTTGCAGAAGGCCTTCAGTGAGCAAGATCTATCGAAAAGGAGAGCTAATGAGTGGAACAAAATGTTCATTCCTGTTGGAATATCGGAAGGATCAGTAAAAACCATTTTTAGTGACCTCAGAAAAGTGAAATTTTGATTGGTGTCAAAAAGCTCAATTTGATGGAAAAACAGCGCCGCGTTGTTGTGTGTGAAACAATGCTTTCTGACTATCAAGACAAAATGAAACGAATCATAATTGGAGATGAGACTTGGGTCGATGCTTACGACCCGGAAACAGCCGATAAGCCAATACTGAAAAAACCACGTCAAAGCAAGTCAAAAATCAAGGTCATGTTGACAGATTTCTTAAATTATCGTGCTGTCGTGCTATACTAGAAGAATACTTCTTGGGTGTTATGCGTCATTTGCGTAATGCTGTAAATCAATCCGGATTCGTAAAGAAACAATTCTTGGTTTTTACATCACGATAATGTATCATCTCAAACTGCACTCGTAATTCGTGATCACTTCGCCAAAAACTCGACCCATATCGTTCCGCAACCACCGTATTCGCCTGACTTAGCGCCATGTGACTTTTGACTATTCGCTAAACTCAAGAGACCGCTTAGTGGACACCGTTTTGAATCGATAGAAGAGAGAAACAGAAACTAAGAAGGAATTAAAGGCTTTACCGGAAGAGGATTTTGCAGCATGTTTTGAAAATTGGAAAAAACGTTTACATAAGTGTATTACATCCGGGGGGACTACTTTGAGGTGATGAAATTAATTTAAAATATAAATAAAGATTTTTTGATTTATAAACAAATTTCCGTTATGTCGCCCTTAGGTAAATAGTTTGATTATTGGTTTTATCTTGATTTTATTTTAAATAAATATGTTTTTTTAAATAAAAAAAATAAAACACAAAGGTATATGTTACAACAAACAAAAACAGTAATTATTTAAGCATATTTTTTATTATTTACATTATTATTATTATGATATTATTTATAATGTTATTTTTATTCTTTTATTATTTTGTTTTTAATTTTTTCGTATTTTTATTCATATTTTTTATTTAATATTCTATTTTGTTATTTATTTTATTTTTATCCTATTTTTATTTTTATTTGAATTTTTTATTTTATTTTATTTCTATTTTTAGTCTTTTACTTTAAATTTTATTTATTTATTTATGTGTATATTAATATTTTTATAGAAAATATAAATAATTGTTATTAATAAGATAAAAATAATATTTTTTTATTTAATTTCAAGTCTTTCTATGTCGTCGTAATTCTCATGAAGATCGCATTTTGACGTTTCGTTTTTTTGCGTGCTGATTTTAGTGTAAGAAGTTGCATTGTGAACTCAGAAAAATATGTGAAATATAGTAATATATTTGAAATCAAACTATACAAAATTCTAAACACCAGTTAAAATAAAATAATATGTTTTTGTTTCTTCTAATTAAAATTTTAATAAAAACATCGCATAAGTAAAAATGTTTATCTGACTTTGTTTTTAGCCTAAGCTCGAAGCAGTGACTTAAGGCACTCCACCTTTATCTAACCTGGCATCAAAAATAACCAAGAATATTGCTTCGGGTAATATTTTCAAGTTTATTCGATAATAACACACATACAAAAAATCGTCCAAGTTATTTGTTTAAATTTTCAAGAGATTTTAATTTTTATTTTTGTTTTTATTTTTATTTTTATTTTTATTTGTATTTGTATTTGAATTTTAATTTTTATTTTTGTTCTTATTTTTATTTTTATATGTATTTGTATTTGCATTTTGATTTTTATTTTTATTTTTATTTTCAATTTATTTCTACTATTTTTATTTTTATTTGTATTTGTATTTTTATTCTTATTTGTATTTTTATGTTTAATTTATTTTTACAATTTTTATTTGTATTTGTGTTTGTATTTGCATTTGCATTTGTATTTTTATTTTTATTTTTATTTTTATTTTTATTTTTTTTTATTTTTATTCTTGTTCATATTTTTATTTTTAATTTTATTTTTATTTTTATTATTATTTTTATTTTTATTATTTTTAATTGTATTTTTATTTGTTATTATATGTTTATTTTTAATTTTATTTTTATTTTTATTTTTATTTTTATTTTTAATTTTATTTTTATTTTTATTTGTATTTTTATTTGTAAATATATTTTTATTTTTAATTTTAATTTTATTTTTATTTTTATTTTTATTTTTATTTTTATTTTTTCATATTATTTTTATTTGTTTTATTTTTATATATATTCTTATTCTCATTTTTTACTTTTTTAAATACATGTTAAAGTTAGGTTTATTTTTATTATTTTTGTGTATTTAATATTTATTTGTATTTTTTGTTATTTTAATAAAAATTTTGATTGTTATTATTATATTTGTTTTTATTATTTTTTTTATTTTTGTATATATTTTTATTTTTATTTGTATTTTTATTTTTATTTTTATTCTTTTTTATTTTAAGTTTTTTATTAAAATATTTATTATTATCTTTTTATTTTTATTATTATTTGTATATGTGTTTGTAATTGTATTTTTAATTTTATTCTTATTTTAATTTTTATATTTATATATATACATTTTTATTTTTATTTTTATTTTTTTATAATATTATTTTTTCTTCTTTTATTTTTATATTTTATATATTTATATTTTTTATTCTCATTTTTTACTCTTCTTAAAAACATATTAAAGTAAGGTTTATTTGTATTATTTTTGTGTATTTTCATTTTAATTTGATTTTTTTTTTTATTTTAATATAAATTTTGATTTTTAGTGTTTTTTTGTTTTACTTCTACTTTTATTTTTATTTTTATTTGTATTTTTATTTTTATTTTAATTTTTATTTTTATTTTTATTTTTATTTTTATTTTTATTTTTATTTTTATTGTTTTATTTTTATTTATATTTTTTTATTTTTATTTTTATTTTAATTTTTATATTTTTATATTTATTTTTATTTTAAGTTTTTATATTATTTTTATTTTATTTATTTTTGTCTTTATTTTATTTAATTTGATATTTATATTTATATATATATTTATTTTTATTTTTTTATAAGATTTGTATTTATTTTTTATTTTTATTTTTATTTTTAAGTATATGTTCAAGTTTATTTTTAGTTTTTGTGTGTTTGTTTTTATTTGTATGTTTTTATTTTAATATAAATTTTTATTTTTTGTTTTTATATTTATATTTAGTTTTATTTTTATTTTTATTTTGACTTTTATTGTTATTTTTATCTGTGTTTGTATTTTAGTTTTTCTTTTTATTTCTTATTTTATTTTGGTTTTTAGTTTTATTTTATTTATATGTTTATTTATTTTCTCATTTTAATTTTTGTTTTTATTTTAATATATTTATTTGTATTTTCTTATATTATCTGTATTTTTATTTTTCTATAGTGTTTATTTGTTAAAGTTTTTATATTTTTTATTATAATTTTTATTTTTACATTGTGAAATAATATTATTTATTATTATTTCTGTTAAAGCCTCTATACCATTTAGTTCACAGAAACTTTTGGGTAAAATTAATATATATTAGGTGTGATCAAAAATCAACGGGAATCTTGCGAAATATTGTAAGTATGCCTAGGAAGTATCTGTACATTTTCAGTCATTTTGGAACTTTACTTTTTTTGACTGTTCAAAGAACAATACGTGTTAAGACGATTTTGTATTTTTTAGAAATATATTTAATTTTATAAATTAAGACGATTGCGTTTTAGTAGAAACATTATAACAAAAAACCCATATTTCTTCACCTACTATGATACGTTTTAATAGTTCTGGATTTTTCAGCAACTTCTGAGCAACTTCCATTCGCCGATATTTTTGGTCGAAATTGAACACTTTTGTAACAAATTTTTTGGTAATACGTTTCATAACCAAAACATCCGAAAAAATTTCATGACATGAGCCAATTGATAAGCCAGCATCATCAGGAACTTTTCTAATTGTGATGTGGCGATAATCAATTCTTTGACTCTTTTAACGTTTTCTTCGGTTGTTGATGTGCTAGGATGCCCCGTGTGCTCATCATCTTCAACGACTACAAGGCTATCTTGAAAACGCTTGTAAACTATTTTTTTACTCATAGGAAAAAAAAAAGAACAGGAGCAATCCGAGATTTACCAAAAGCAACATTTAACATTTCTTAGACTTTGTTGCATTTTATACAATGTTCTTATAGACTTATATTTATAAAAAACGAGAAATAGCCAAGAGTACCAAAAATTCCCATTACTTTTTGAACAGAGCTCGTGTGTATTATGATGTGAAATGAAAATACAATTATAATAGTAAAGTTTTTTTTTAACGAAAATATTTTTTGTCTACTTCTTTGAAAGTACCATGAGCGCAGAACTGAAAATGAAGCTTTGTAATTTTTTTCCATGTTTATATATTTAAGGATACAGTGAGCATTAAGGGGTTAAACATTTCTTTTTTTTTTTGTAATGATGATTAAGTTAAATTTTTGAAAAATTTATCAAAAATGACTTCATCCATCTAAACAAAGTATGCAAAAATACTCGTTAATATTTTGTTCAATTAAAATTTGGTTTATTGACAAAAAAAAAAAAAAAATATACCCAAATTTTATAAATTTGGAGCTTAAGCCAGCTATACTTTTTAAATGGCGACACATTATTTTTAATGTTCTGACATGCTTCAATTAATTTGATTTACTATCTTATGTTAGTTGCTTTTATTGTTGATCACTTTGGGTGAGTAAAACAACTAAAAATGTGACTCAAACTAATTGTGAGTGTGGTTAAAATTTAGTTTAGAAATATTAGTAGGTACTCGTAAATTTAAGAGTCGCGTTTTGATAAACAATCTCATTAGGAATGTCAAGGAAACGACAAAGTCCAGTGGTAATAATGAGACACGTGCCTTCATATAGTTAAGCCATAGTTCTTATATCAAAGAGGATTTGCTATTAATTTCAAGATAAACAATACACTGTGAAATGTCTCAACAATTTAATAGAGCAACGATATTTTTACAAAGAAATTACTTTTATTAATTCTCATTTCTACAGACTGCTCACTTCTTGGTCGAATTTCAAATTAATTTTAAGTAGATTACTTGACTTTATTGTCTTAATTGTGCATTTCACACTATGTTCGGATATGAATTAAATTTTACTAAAAGTTTTTTATTAAAACTTGCTGAAGTTTTTTTTCAAATTAGTTTTGTTGCACGTTTTTAGAATTCCTCTTCAAATTTTTGATTTTTATCGTTTTCATAGCTACTTTTCACATTTCACAATCCACTTTTGTGAATTTGACTTATCATTTATCTCTCAAATTCCAATAAAATTTTTTAAATTATTCTTAGGTTACCTCCATCTCTGCGTTTTCGTTGTTTTCATTTGCTATTTTTCTTTATTTTCGCTATCAATTCTTATCTGTGTTCAATGTCGAATTAGAATTTCGCCCGTGACCTTGAGATATCAGCAGCAGCAGCAGTAGCGGCAGCAACAGCAGATACAACAACAATAGCAGCAGCACTTAATTCAAGCCATTATCAGCGCCGAACTGTGTACGGAAACGAACGAGTGCGAAGTTGACGCTTCTGCCGCTTCTGCTGTGACTTCCTCAGATTCAGAATTCGTGCAAAAATAATAAAATATTAATTTATTTGTACATGTGATGGTGTTTGATTTGCGCGGTTATATATATATATATATTTATTTGTATTATGTGTTTGTGTGTGTGTGTGAGCTTGTATTTAAGTGCTTCTGTGTGACGTTTTCATTTTTGTCAAATACTTATCTTCAAAGTCAATGTCAAAGCTAGCGAAGTAATTTAAACAAAAACAACAACAACTATAACAACAACAACAACACAATAACAACAATAATAAGAATCAGCTATTTAAGTTGTTTTTAAAAATTTTTTTATTTGCGCCTATTTTTGTTGTTATTCATTCGGTTTGGTTATCTTCACAATATTTTTTTTTGCAGAATTTACGCCTGATTGTGTGGCGTCCAGGCTAGCAAGGTGAAGGTTGGGGTTGCGTATAGTTTTAATTTTATTTTTTTTTTGAAAGGGTGCTTCGAGTGCAGATACCGGCTTTTATTTATGGTGTGGCCTTGATCGATCTGAATCGGTTTTGAAGTTTATAAATTTACTGTCCACTAAAGAAATACTTTGAATAGAAATGAAATGATTTGGGAAATATGATTGTTTTTGAGCTCGTCTAATATATCAAAACGTTCTGAAATTTCACAAATTCACAATTTTTTTCCATTATTTTTATTCATGGGAATATTTTTATTATTCAAAAAAATGTCGATTTTTGAAAAATTTTTAAATTTAAAATCAATCTGATTTTATGCTGAAACATGTATCCTAGTTAACAGTCAAAATATATAAGAATTAAAAAAAAACTGGTTTTAAGCTGAAATTTGTATGCTAGTCAATAGGAGTTCAATTTTATGTTAAAAAATTTTTCTTTAAACGAAATTGAAAAAAATTTACACTTTAATTAGAGATACTCATTATTAAAATATCGTAAAGAAAATACCCCTATATTCTTTTGTAGCAGAAATGTGAAATTTTAAAATTTATTTCATTAAAATCGGACCAATACTTTTGGAGCTTAGCGGCAACAAAAAATTTTCACTTGAATTTTTTATAACAGTACAGATATGACAGCTTTCAGCTTCTGATGTCATCATGAAAATTCGTAACAAAAGCTGAGTCAGAAATAGAATGACTTTTGACATCAAACTTCCAATGCGACCAGAATGTAAAGGTGACATCCATTTTAACCCTAGTTCGGCCGACGTGCCACCGGAGTGACTATTTCACCTTTTTCACACAAAGAAATATGTTTTCAACCAATTCTGTTAACCCATCCTCCGTGACATCTTAAACGAATGAATTTCAAGTACAAAATTCCTCTATAAAGAAGAATTTTTCATCTTTTATAACACAGTCACTGTGGTGATTACGTCGGCTGAACTAGGGTTAAAGTAACAAAATAAAAAATACACTAAAAATGCAAATTTCGATAAAATTTTTATTTCTTTATAGTGCTTGGATTTTGCCATTATATACAGTATTATTACAATATCATTCAAATTTCCCCCACAGATATTTTTACAGGACTCTATCGTTTTGAGTTCATTTTCGATGATTTTTGTGCACAATTCGGACACTAGCTCGGCCATGAATTGACGAATGTTGGTTTTTAATTGCTCAAGAGTTTGAGGTTTATTCAAGTAAACACAATATTTGCATAGTTACACAAAAAACATAAAAAAAAAGAATTCTAGAGACGCTAAATCCCACGATCCCGGAGGCCAATTGCCATCGCCTTATCAATTTCTATTGCACAACGCCTTCACTGGTGCTGTTATGTGGCTTGTAGTCCCAACTTGTTGAAAGCACATATCGGCCAGATCTGACACCACCAGACCATAATGCACACCAGACAGTCCTTTTTTGCTGATGCAATGGCTTTTCCACAATCGCTTGTGAATTTTCAGAGCCCCATATACGACGATTTCAATTTCAATTTCACTCTCACTTTTAATTTCAAATTCTATTTCAAGTTCAATTACAAATTCAATTTCAATTTTAATTTCAATTTCAATTTCAATTTCAATTTTAATTTCAATTTCAATTTCAATTTCAATTTCCATTTCAATTTCAATTTCAATTTCAATTTCAATTTCAATTTCAATTTCAATTTCAATTTCATATTCAATTTCACTTTCAATTTCAATTTAAATTTCGATTTCAATTTTAATTTCATTTTCAATTTCAATTTCAATTTCAATTTCAATTTCATCTTCAATTTCAATTTCAATTTCAATTTCAATTTCAATTTCAATTTCAATTTCAATTTCAATTTCAATTTCAATTTCAATTTCAATTTCCTCAACCTCAGTTGACCCCTTATAGTACTGACCCACCTGACCTCAGTTTCTACCACCTTAAGGTATCATTTTGATTTCAGAAATGGAAAGCCCGTAAAAAAATTATTTAACTTTTACTAAATAAATTGTTCGCTTTTTCTACTAGAAACATTAAAATTTTTTTTTTAATATTTTTGAAAAACGTAGGGAAATTTTTAAATTTATTGTATTCTATAAATAAATTCTTCGTTATTTCCACTAGAAATTTAAACTTTTTTTTTAATATTTTTGCAAAACGTAGGGAAATTTTTAAATTTTTTGTCATCTCATTTTATTTTTATAAAATATGCACTGAAAAAAACGTTTCATTTTACCAAACGTAGGGGTCACCCATTTTTCTTTCTAGCTTCGATATTTACCATCTGGTCTTTAAAAATTATATGTTGATATTTTAGTCTCTAATAGACCTCGTTTTCTTCTTTTGGTGGTCATTGACCCCAAATGACCCCTAGTAGTACTTACCCACAGGATCTCAGTTGTTATCATCTTAAGGTACCATTTTAATTTCAGATATGAAAAGCTTGTAAAAATCATTAAACTTTTACTACAGAAATTTTCCGATTTTTCCCACAGAATAATTAAAAGTAAAATTTTTTTAAGTTTTTCTTGTAAAACGTCTTTTTCATTTTTTCGTCATATCTTTGGTTTTTTCATACAGAATACATCGTACACCATCTTATCCGAAGCATGTTTGTAGGGCTTTTCAGAAAAAGTTTTTTTTTCTTTTTTGACCGAAGGTAGAGGTCGCGCATTTACATTTTTCTTCATTTCGAACAGTAAATACGGAAGTTATAAAGAAGATGTAGTGTTCACCTACGTTTGGTCAAAAAATAAAAAAAAATTTTTTTCGTAACTTTCTTCCAATAATGCTTCAGATTATATGGTGTGCAGAGAAATTTATTTTTTCGAGACGGTCTAATGTACTGGCCTATTGAGTCACACCCTGATTAAACAGTGCGTCCAAAAAAGAAAAAAAAAAAAAAAATAAAACTTCAAATATCTCTAAGGTTTCTTATTGTTCATGGTCTATATCGACTCATAACCGCCAAAATATCTTAAGCGACATAATATCCGATTTATGTTTTTTGATGAAAATCGATAATTTGCGATGGTTTACATCGTCTGTCAAAATTTCATAGGTGTACGAAATTAGATTATGAATTTAAACCAAAAGCAATTTTAGCTTAAGTACACACTACATGTTTGTTTACATTTTTCATGACAGCAAAGTGTCGCTTAAGATGAAATTCTCTAAAATAAATTAATCAATATAAGAGATAAAATTATTAAAATAAAATTAATAGCAAAGAGATAAGAGATAAAAGATAAAATTAATAGCAAAGATAATTAAAAAAAAACTTCTCCTGTAAAATTTTCTTTTTGGCGCTTAAGATATTTTGGCGGTTATGAGTCGATATAATGTACTCTCATACTCCGTTTTACTGAGAAATCCAAGGTTATGGTTCTCCATAAGCAATTAGTATGAAGGTGTGACATTTACCGTTAATACGAAACGATATGGTCCTATGATAATCGAATTTTCTTAAGAACGCGATGGAAGATTTTGAATTGGACGATATGTGGTTCGAATAAAAAGACGCTTAAAATAGTCCATTATTCCGTGAGAAGTTTCCGAAGACGCGTAATTTTACATTTCGGCTACACCGAGAAAAAACTTATGCAAAATTAATAAAAAACATAGTTTAATTTATACCTAGGCTTAGGCAGTTTTCAGGCTTCTAAATTTTTGGTCAAAACACCTAAATTTTACATGTTAACTTACCGATATTGATTTTGATGATAAAGTAGGGAAGTATTATGTAATTTACACATTATAGCTTTGAGAATTTATATTATCGTGCTTACTTATTCTGCCGAACACAGTGTTCACGTTTTCAACAAAAAACTTTGTTGAACTATCAAAGTTAAATAGATAAATTAATATAGAGGAAGAAGTATAAAATATACATCTTTACATCTACTAAGGTTAATTGTCTGAGGTTAAAAAAGACAATTATGAAATGTACATATACTTGGGTCAAATTGTGCATATTGATGTTGTACAAAATTACCCAAGCACTTAGATAGAACTTCTAAATAAAATTGACCAAAAATTTTATTTAATATTTATTTAATATAAATAAACATACATTTACAAAGTTTGCAACATAGATTTGTTAATAGTTGGATATTACTGCTCTAATTTAATGCCAAAAAATGCATTCACGAAGCATTGCACCTTGGCTAAACATCTAGGCTATATCATTTTCATGACAAAACCTAAACGAGAACTATAAGAAACCGGGAGTATTCAGCGATAAATTTTGCTCATACGATTTTGATAAATTGTCGAAGTTTTCGGTGGTTAACCTACACTATTGGTTAAAATGTTATATACTTGGCTTGGGTGAATCAAGCATTTTTTTATTGGCAGGGTATCGAAGTATGTGCTTTCAACGCAATGTATTAAACAATATATTACTTTGGTGAATAACCATAAGTTTCTAATTTCGAACTTCAAACTTCGGAGGAATTAGAAGCCAGCCAATTTGTTTATATAAAAAATAAATGTAATAAAAAATAAAATGTATGTATTAACAAAGAACAGTAACACTTGATGCTTTTATTTTTTTTTTATTTATATTTTTAATGTTGTTATAATATTATTTTTATTTTTTATAATTTTTATTTTTAGTTTTTTTTTTTTTTTTGTATTTATATTATTATTTTTTATTTCAATTTCTGTTTTCATATTTATATTTATTTTTATCTTATTTTTGTTTTCATTTTACATTTTTATTTTTTATTTTAAATTTTGTTTTTTATTTATGTTCTATATTTTTATGTTAGCGTATTTTTATTTTTGTATTTTAATATATAAAAAATATAACAATAACTTTTTAACAATAGGTGGGTGTGTTTTTTTTTGTCAAGTTGCTTCGGATGTTAAATAATTAAAATTTTATTTACATTATTTTCCGGACATTTCGTAGGTCACTTTCCTACTTTTTTTAATTCAATTTTATGTCTTATTTGTATTATTTTTTTTTATCTATTTCTAAAGTATATTTTGTATTTTAATTATTATTTTGATTTTGATTTCAATTTGAATTATTTATATTTTTAATTTTTTATGCTAATTTTTATTTTTTATATATAATTTTTAATTTTTTTTATTTTATTTTTTATATTATATTTTATTTCACATTTTTATTTGTTTTATTTTATTTATTATTTTTTTTATATTTTATTGCATAATTTTTATTGTTTATTAGATAGTTTTTTTTTATATTCCATTTTTATTTATTATTTTTGATTAATTATATTTATTTTTTATTTCTTTTTCATATTCTGTTCTGATTGATTATTTTTTTTTTTTATCTTATTTGATACTTGTTTTAATTTTTTAGTTTTTTAGCTGGACGCAAGACTTTAAAGGCAACCCTCATATCACCTTGAGTTTGCTCTAAAATTTTGTTGTCTTGGCGTAGCATAACAATTTTCGTTTTTCTCTAGAACGTAATTACCAATAATTGAAAATTCTCCGAAATCACTTTTTTAAAAGCCCCCTCATCCCATATTTTTCTCTCTACTTTCCGGAGCTTATACAACAAGAAATATCAGAAAAGTTTTGGTCGATATACAAATAAGAGCATTCACTGTCTTATTTATAATTCGTTTCAACTGAAAACTTTTTGAGTTGAAAACAAAACCCCACTTCCCACCAGTCCCTTGTGATTACAGCTCAATGAAATTCACTGAAATTTAATATTTTTTCTCTAATTTCACCAGAATTATCACTGAAATTATAATTTCTGAAAAGTTATCGCTAAAATGGGTAGGAAAAAAAAACAAAAAAAAAAAATAAGAAATATTAATAAAAATAACCGAAACCGAAAGAAAGCCCACAAAATAAATCACTTCCGCGCTTGCTTCCCGCTTCAAGCGTTTCATACGCACATTTTTTGGCCTTGGCAAAAGCACGTTCTAATCTTTAGTAGCGTTGAATTTTTTGTTTTTTTTTTCGCGCGTTCTTGGTTGCGAAAATATTTTTAGTATTTGGTAAAATAACGCGGGTAGCGGAAGGGGGGAAAAACAGTAAAAAAAATATTTGTTGGTTTTTTTGTTTTCAAGGTTAACTGATTAGATGAAATTAGCAACTAAGCCGCAAAGCACAGGCGGGCAGCTTATAGCCAATAGCAGAGAAAAAAAGAGGGAATAACAATAACAACAACAACAACAACAATTGGTGCGTATATGTTGGCAACTTATCGTTGGTGGCGCGTTTATTCTAATCAAACTTGTTTAAATTGCACGCAACGCCCGATAAAGTAAACGTCGCACTCGAATGCTTTCCGCCCAACGCCTACACCTTTCCCTATCAAAAAAAAAAGCCTACAATTCTAATGCTAACAAATAACTGTAATGCTAGTCAACCTGTTCCCGCTCTTAATTCCTAACGTATACATGTAATAACCAAGCCCACCCGGCTTTATGCTTGAACTGTTAAAATGTTTTGCCGGTTTTCGGTTGCTGTACGAAATTCAATATGGCGTCGTTTGCCTACTTCGTAACGCTTGTATAACTGCGGAGTATAAGTATAAGAAGAAGAACAAGAAAAGTACACCGAACTTTTGTAAAGAAATTAATAAGCTTGTGCGTTGGTGTGCAGGAATTATGGTCCGAATGTCCTTGAATTTTCTTTTATTTTTTTTTTCGTTTGGCGGCAAGAATTTTCTTTAGCTTTTCTAATGTAATTGTTTTTGTTGTTGTTGTTGTTGTAGTTGTTGTAGCTGTCATACCTCAAACCTCTCAAAAGTTGACTGCTTGCTGTTGCTGTGCGTAGGTTTTACATTCTTGCTCAAAACTTTTTTCTTTTTTTTTTGTTTTTTATTTCTACTCTCTAAGGTTTTCTATTTTGGTTATAATTGCCGTTAATGGCGTGCCTCGCATGTTGGTCCTTATGATGGGTTCAGCGTTCATCGTTTATCGTTCATCGTTCATCGTTCAGCACTTAATCGGCGTCCTGAGTTTGAGGCGTGTAGCGTTTAATATGAAATTATTTTATTCTTGTTGCTCATTTTGTTAAATTCTATGAATTCTCTTGTTGTCGTATCAGAAAACTAAATGCGCGCTAAGTTGAAGGACGACAACTCAGCGTTGTCGTTTTTTCGTTTCTTCAAACATATTTCTAAGGGACCAAAGCAATTATTTTGTTAATTGAATAAATTATCTGCTGCTGACTCTCAAACTCTTAACAACATTTATTTATTATTCATAGTAAAAGATAATAATTTTATTAGGAGCTGCCAGATCGTGTGAAAATTAAACAAAGTTTATGTTTTCTCGCTATTTTTGCGTTTGCAAGGTTGACTTTTGATCTTACGAGAGTGAAATGGAAGAAATTTTGTGGCAACGAGAAACTTCGAGGCGCTTCCAAATTTAATAATGCTCTTAATAATGTAACCCGCTAGGCTGCTCTCAACAAACCAAATTTTTTTCAAGAATAATATGTATATATTTTTATATGAACTATCTGCCATTTTGTAAAATGCACTTCTGGACTTTTTTCACCAAACGGCTATATTGGCGAAAAAAAAGAAGACGAACCGGCATCAGATTTGCGATCTCTACATTAATATTTACCAGAAAGAAATAGTTGGTTATTGTTTGACGTGAGAAGTTACATTTTACCGCGCAAGTTTCCAAAAAAGTTGAAAAATACATTTTTTCAAAATCCATTTGCGTTGCATTGAATTTTTACTCGGTGAGTATATAAGCTACGATAAATGTTTAAAAAAGAAAATGAAGGATTTATACTTGGCCTTACAACAGAAATAAAAACAAAAATTCTGACGTCGTCAGATCGAGAAGATAGCAGGTTATGTAACAGAAATGTAATATCGTTGCATGTAATTATTACTCACTCAGGAGACGTGTTACGGTAAATTTTATTAGATATTGATTAGGACAAAGATTTAAATACATCTATAATGCATCTTTCCTTTCTAGGAAAGGAATTCGGACAAGAATTAAGTTAAAAATTTGATCATGGATTAAAACAAGACTTTGGACATGAAGTAGGAAAAAATATTAACGGAAGAAAGAGGATACATTTGGGAACCAATGAAAGAATAAGGACAAAAATAAGAACAAAGATAGTGAAACACTGTCACGCCAAAACCTACGCATGTGTCTAGGAAAGAGCCAACTCATTTTTTTTTCATTATTTCGACCTTGTCGATTAGAGGCTTAAGCTCACAAGCACCTCAATTCGTCCTAACTTGCTCAAGAACTTGACTTCTGCACGTCCACATTGCAGCAAATATTGACGAAAGATTTGACTCTGCATGCGTACAACGTTCAATTGACTCAAGAACTGCAGCTGGTGAACCACCAGCAGAGCCGTACCTTTGTGCCTTCTCGATTGGGTCTTGAGAAATATGAATGGTGACGATAGTTTGTGCAAAAAATCAAGTTTTCTGATGAGACTCATTTTTACAAAAGCGACTATTTTAAGCAAAAATGCATTGAGCATTTGCATTTGAGCATTGGAAATTTCGCGAGTGATTCGGCAGATGTCAATGCACACCAGACATCTGCAACAAGTCAATTGAAAATCAAGTAACTTGAAAATAATCAAGTTTCCACTTGACTTGTATAAACTTGATATGTTTCTACCCTACAAGCCACGACTATCTTCTGAAAAACGAATCATAAGTCGGACTTGATTCTATTTTATTTCTACCCTACATTAATTGGTAGAAAAAACCAAGCTTTCTACTTTTCAAGTCTGTTTTCAAGTCTATGCGACTGCGCTGCTGCAGAAAGCCACTGACGAGCGTCTATTTATACTTTTCTATACAAAGTGACAAAATAAAATATAAACAACAACAACAAAAACCAAACAAACATATTTCAATCCAATGCTTTAAAGTGGGGATGGGCAAAGTTACACGTGTGGGCATTTTGCCCGTATGTGTATTTTGGTTGCAGGCTGCTTGCTTGACGGGCGACACCATTGCTTCATAAATTCGACGGTAAAGGAAACGAGGGACATACAACGTAGCATTGACTGTTGCTTGGGAAAACATCTCCTGTCAAAAAATATACTCAAAAAGAGAGCGCTCACAATCCGCCATTGAAAACACAAGCAATGTTGAAAACGTTAAAGTGAAAAAACAACAACCACAGCAGCTGCAAATGTATTTCCACAAAAAGCTGTTTTTGACAGGAGATGTTTTCTTGTGGAAGAGAAAATAAGCAGTTGTCAATGCTACCTTGCATGATACAATTATACAGGTAGGTTTGACAACAGGCTATTTTCTCACGAGATCGTTCATGGATTGTCAAACTCGTGTTTTATTTTTTTTTTTTTTTTTTGTTTGCTTTGTCTTGTATGATTTTTGACAATTCATGTTCGCTGGAAAACTGTCACACCTACCTGATTAATTATACCATGGCTACCTTGTAGTATTATACCATGTTCACAAATATAATGAAATAGAGCGTAAGAAGAGCGTAATATATATAATTATATAGAATTGTGCTCATTGCACTCAGAGCAGTTCATAATCAATGTTGCATGCCATTTATATAAAAAAGGGCGTTTTATAATTTTTCTCTTTAATATTTTGAATGTTTATATCTTGATAACGTCTTGTGTCCAACACTTGCTTTTAAGTAGTTACGCGCAAAATAAAAGTATAAATTTATTATGGTGATTCAGTTCTAAAAAGATATTTGTCAAAATTATGTTAGGAGACAGATGTAGAATTATAATGGTTGCATGCTCTTGCGAAACCCTTATAAATATGCCAAGAAGTTGTTTTTGCAAAGCGATTTTATAGCTGCTGGTAGTAGTTTAAAAAAAACTCCCTTTTAATAAGCAATCCTCTGAATATGCTAGATATGCAACACTTAATTTTTGCAACAGCATGCTCTCGCTCTTACGGTTTCTATAAAGTACACTGAAAACAAAGTAGTGCTAAAGTGGTTTCTGCAGAAATCTTATGGGCATTAGAGATTTTGTCTTTGCTCTGATTATACTGCGAAATGAAATAAATGTGTAGTGGACGGAATATAAAAATTAAACACACTGACAGATGGATAAAGTGAAGTACTGATAAGCAACCGGACATGTAAAAAGCTGAAAACAATCCATTTTAAATTTTGGTTTGTATATCTTGGCGAAAAGTGCATAAAATTTTATAATGGGATGGCGATGGGTTCAATGGAAAATGATAAAAGAAAATAAAAAAAAAACATGTCATGCAATGTTAGATTTGATTTTTTGAAACAAAGAAATTGTTATAGATCTTGAATGATTTTAACAAAAAAAAAAAAAAAAATTAAATCTGACTTCATGGTCGATGATTTATAAATATTCGTATTTTGAAAAAAAAAAAAAATATAAACAAAAAACTACTGCAATAAAAAAATTATACAGTTTGATGCAGAAGCTTCAAACATTTTGCATGCATGAAATTTTGTACAGTGTACAATTTTTCGTCATCTATTCAAGGAACAGGTCAGCGCAGATCTTGCCTGCTTGACGTTCGTTTATTTATATTTTTCTGCTCTAACGCAATCTCAAGTGCGCTCTTGTGATTGCATATTGTGAGAGGATTACTGAGAGGATTTTCCATTCCGCAATCCGATTCACCCCCAAATTCATCATGCAAAGCAATGTCGGACCATGGTATAATAATACAAGGTAGCATTGACAGGTGCTTGGGAAAACATCTCCTGTCAAAAAATATACTCAAAAAGACAGCGCTCACAATCCGCCATTGAAAACACAAGCAATGTTAAAAACGTTAAAGTGAAAAAACAACAACCACAGCAGCTGCAAATGTATTTCCACAAAAAGCTGTTTTTGACAGGAGACGTTTTCTTGCAGAAGAGAAAAGAAGCAGTTGTCAATGCTACCTTGTATTATTATACCCTGATGTCGGACATTCTGTCGCTCACGGGCAAAAAGCTTTCTATGCTGCCACACGCACGCTGCTAGAGCTTTTTACACACTTTTTTAACATTAAAAGCTAACATAAACGCCAAGATTGCGGCTGAGTAAGAGCTTGAACAGAATCAAAGCGATTAGCGATTGGCGACATTTTCAAGCAATAGAATGCATGAAAATGTATGAACACGTCCGAAATCAAATTGCTGGTCTTCGATCGCGACGAACATTCGCCAGATTAGAATCTATTCTATTTTTTCTCTGGTGTCAAACATGATAAGTGTTGCCGTATTTTTCCTAAAGATGGTGTACGTTCAGTGCTATTTTCTTAAGTTTTATTATCTTTTGACATTTGTTGTCGGTGTTTCTGTTTTCTTCATGTCAATTATGCATACACAAAACAAAATATTCTGACAATTCAGTCTGAATAGATCGCCAATCGCTAATCGCTTTCATTCTGGACGTGTTCTGAGCGATTGGCGAGAAGAGAGGATCGCCAATTAACGATTTTCGACCAAAAATTCGTCATTATTTTGCCTATAAAAAATGAACGAAGCTACGAAAAAAAAATCTTACGACAAGTACAAGATTATTATGAATAAAATAAGCCTGCAAAAAAAATCAAAACGATCGGTTCACTGAGTTTCGAGAAATCTTGGTCACCGACTTTGAACCATGTTGGTTTCGAGAAAAACGCGTTTGAAAATAAGGGCCAGCACTGCGCGCTCTAGAAGGCGGTTCACTCACTAGGCTATAACTTTTTTTGAGATATCGACTTGAAATTTTCACCACATATTTTTGAGACTTAAAGCTTTAAGAAACTGCAAAAAATTGTTTGAAAAAAAAAAGGTCTGGGTATATAACTATACTTAATTCCCTTTTGTTTGCTGATATACAATTTCAAAGGCACTGTAAACAACACAATAAGCGCACATACATCAAAACGTAGAGAGTATGTTTATGCTAAAAACTGTCGAATTTTTTAATGGAACTATGAAAATGCATCTGACAATGCTTAGTATTTCCGATGTGTAGAGCTTAAAAGGCAACCTTTGTATACTTACGTCTGACCTACGGTTCGAATTTTTACACAAACCAGCCGAAGTTTTCAATTCCAATCCAATTGAACTAATCAAAGAGCTCTTAGGAACAAGAACATTTTTGAGTAGAAATTGGAGATACACCAGCATAAACATCATAGAAGCGGATATTGCACATTTTATCGTAAGACTGAAATTCAAAAACAGCCAAATTTTTGCAAAGATACTTCCTAGAGATAAAGATACTACTCACCTCATTTTCTTAACTCATCTTCACCACAATAAATAAAGCAATTTTTTTTTTTGTTTAAATATTTCATACATTTTTTGAAACAAAAAATGTCTGCTTTTCTTTTATTATTTTACTTCTTTTTTTTTTGTTGGTTTCTTTTTTCTTCAATTCATAAGTGTTGCATTTACAACAATTACAATTTTTTTTTTTTTTATAATATTTTGTGTCTTTTTCTGATTTGTGTTCTTTCTTAAGTTTTATTCATAATATTTAATTAATTAAATACAATATTTGCAAGATTTGATTACGGCGTTTTTATTCCGCAAAACTTTAAGCACAACATCAACAGCTGGCTTTAACATCCGTCCTCATCATAATCATCATCATCATCATTATCATTGTCATCATCGTCATCATTATCATAAACATGACTTGTGGTTTTTTATTTAATTACAACAAAGTATCAGCAAAATATATGAATTCCCATACAATTCATGAGTACTTCTTCAATTTTATTGTTGATTTGCTTTTTTGCAATAGCTAAGATTTTTACAATTTCTAGCTCTAGATTTTTAATTTTTTCCCTACTACTGCCGTAAATCTTGTTACTTGAGTAGTTTTACATTTGCAATTAGATTGGGTTTTTTTTTTTTTTGTTTTCTAATGCTTTTAAAATTACGGACAAAATATGACACACACATTGTTTAGTTTTTTTTTATATTTTTTATTTATTTTTTTTTAATATTTATGAGCTATGCTTTAAGAGTTTTTGTTAAGTTTTTAAATTTTTTGCTTTATTTTTTTTTTTTTTTTTTTTTGATATTTTTACTGTGTAAATTTAGCTTAAAATCTGTCGTAATTTTAAATTTTTTAAGCAAATGGAAAAGTAAACTCTTTTATTCTCTGACTACGTTTAAAATTTTTGATGGGTTTTTTGTTTAGATGTTTTTTTTCCAGTGTACTTTATACACTGTTCAATTTTTAAACAACAATTTGTAAAATCCTTATCAATGTTTTAAGCTAATCAATGTACACTGATACCATGAGCGTAAATTTACATGATTTATCCAAGTTTTCATTTAAAATTTTATGAATTTTAATTTCTTTCTTGTTATTATTTTATTTTACGCTGTAAGTTTTAAAAACATTTTTATTTTATTAATACATATTTTTTCTTTTTTTTTATTATTTAAACAAATTTTCTTGCTATACATTTACAAAGTTTGAAATTGTGTGTGTGTGTGAGTGTGTGTGTGTGAACTACTACAGCGATAACATGTTGTTTGTCTTGATGTTTTTTTACAGTGTTAAAAAGTTTTTAAAATATTTGCATAAATTGGTTGTTTTTTAAAGTTTTGAAAGTTTTGTGTTTTTATTTCTTAAAAGCTTTTTTTGTTATATTATGTGATGAAATTTTTTTCTCAGTGTATACTGGTTTGTTTTGGGGCATTATTTGCAAATTTGTTATTGTGTTTAGCAGAAGCTTTTAAAATATTTATACTGGTTCAAATAAGCTTGAGCATGTGATCTCTTGGTGAGCTTAAGAAATTCACTCAACAGTTAAGTTCCAGAACGCAAGAGAAATGCGTTTGGAGTTATCTCCGCTATGTTTAGTTTATAATAAAAAGCAGAATGTGCTGTAATGTGTGCTCTGTAAGCTAACATGTGCTGAGAAAAAGTAGGGAAAACGGTTTAGGGAAAGCTAGCGCAGATTTTATTAATTTCAAAATTTTTGAAATTGTGCTGTAATGTGCTCAAGTTGTGCTGCAACTTGTCAGCTTTATAGTTGGATTTCCTATATTTTCAGCAAGTTTTGAATGCCTTTTCGAATTCTTTTTGGATTTATGTTGAGAACTTTCAACATTCGGGTTAAATTTTTACCCAAAATATGTGGCTTAATTTTCAGAAATGTTTAGTTTTCGGTAATGTACGTTTCTGTAAGATAATCTTCATTAATATACACTCCCCCCATCCTTCCCCCTTTATACTCTATAAAACTTCGAAATTCTGGAACATATTTTCTTTCTAGCTTAGAACCAAGGATTTCAGGTGTTAAATTTACTCAATCAACTCTGCCTTGACTTTCACTAAGTGACAATCAAGTGAAACATGTGTAGAATGTTCTCAACTTGGCGGAAAGCTTAAAAATGTGAAATATTGAATCTGAGATAAGAAAATGGCTCGTTCAAAAACTACGTTACCAATTTTTTGTTTACCCCCCCCCCCCCCCTCCGTTACTCTTTCTTTGTACATTTATAGCCCGTCCGTTACTAATCGCAGTGCTTTTCAATACCCCTCCCCTCCTATAATGGTAACGTTATTTGTGAACGACACCTACGTGTTCAGGCCTGACCAAAATAGACGAAACGAGACGATTTCAACTTTCCGAACGTTTGCAATCGTTACGTCTGTTTTAACATTTAACCCAAAATGAAACGAGTTCCTCCAATCGTCTGAAAAAAGAAGAAAACTACTCTGCACAGCTGTTGTTGACGACTTCAGACGCTAAAAGTTCGGTTGTTACGGAAAAGAACGTCTCGTCGCAATGTTTCGTTCAGTTTCGATCAGTTATGTATGTGCATTTTGGGTTTTAACATTGGCTTCCATTTGTTTGAACTTACTCGTTATGTCTCGTTCTGTCTATTTTGGTTAAGCTTTTATGTCAACCACAAACAACTTAAGTTAAAAATCTCAAAAACTTGCTCTACCACAAACTACAATTTTTAGAGTCATAATTAACTCAGAGAAAAAAAAATAAAATAATTCGGTTAACAGTGAAAACTGTTAAATTTAATCTGTTAATTAAGTCTGTTAAACAGACACATTCCATTAAACAGTTTCTTTAATTTAACAGTCTGAAATTTTAAATTAACAGTGAACTGATTATGTAAAACAGTTCTTTTATCAACAGTTCATAGTGTTAATTTGAAAACTCGACTGTTAGATGGGATTTAACAGTTTCACTGTTGATTTTTTTTTCTGGGTGTAGTAAATTTTAAATTTCCGTTAATAAGAAAAGAATACTTTAAAAGAAGAAGCTCAAAGCGTAGGACTATGGTCTGGCTGGAATTCGAGCCCGAAACCTCTCGGCTGGCATTCAAGCACTCAACTACCGAGACGGTCAAACTAAGAATATTTTTTTGATAAAGATCTCGGGACTGTATCGTTCCTTTTATTTTCAGTTTCTATAACTTAGCAATTACCTTTCGATCACCGTGGTTTATTTTTGCCTGAATAGTTTCTAATTCTTTCTGAGTTCTGAACTTTAGAAGCAAGTCGTGAACGTAATTTTTTTTTTCAACTTTATCGGCACATTTCATCCTATAACCTTAGCTATTAGTACCGATAGATGCTCGATTTTAAGTTTAGAAAAGTATCTCATTATTTATGTGGCGACTGTGGCCGTGTATTCAACTCGATCCCAATGATAGCTCAGGTTCGAATCCCAGCTGAAAGAAGAGATTTTTTTTCAATTGAAATCAATTTTTCTGAGCGGTTGTCAGCTCTCTGCATATAATGGCAAATCTCAGAGATCAAATAAGGTCATGTAAAGCTTCTTGAGAACATGCACATTAACCGTTCGTATACGGCATAAGACTAGTAGGTCCCGTTTTGGATCATTTGTGTACAAACATTTAATTATACGCACAACACAATTTGATCATAAGAACTCGGTCAAAGTCTCTTCAGGGCTGAAATGGACAGCATATTTTTTAAATTTTTTTTTTATCTCATTCGAAGTGAAATGCTTTCCGAAGCTTTTTCGAACTTTTTCAACTTTAAATCCACTTTCTTAACATTACTTTTGAGCATTTTAGGTGTCTTAAGTTCAACCTTCTGGAACTTTTTGCAAAAATCTTCTTCGCTTGAAAGCTTTGTGCTCTCCTTCAAATTTTGCTCTCTCGCCCAATAATTACTCAAGCACATTGAGAAATCACCACACTTGTTGTTTTGTATGATTGCCAGCACTTTTTTTTTTAACTTTTAAAATTTTATAAATTTTAAAAACCAAAACAAAGAAAAACGAAATACAACGCAGAAGTGAAAATGTAAAACCAAAAGAAAAAAAAAGAACAAAAGAAGAGAAACCGTTGAACGTTGTGAACTGAAAATCGAACCAAAAATGAACGCTCAACTGACCAGGTTTGTAAGAATTGTGAAATAAAAAGAAAACAATAATTTTTTTTTTTTTTCAATAAAATTTAAATAAATTTCATACATTTTTATTTTGGGATTCTTTTCATGAGGGTTTTTTGTTTTGTTGTTGTTGTTGTTGATGGGTTTGCACGTTGCCATGCGCTATAATTATAAGTTTATAATTAATATATAAATTTAAGAATAAGAATAATAATAATAATAATAATAATAATTAGCGTAACTAATACGTAATAGTTTTGTTTTTGTGTTTGTAATGATGTAATTATATGTAATCATAATAATAATAATAATAATTTTATGCAATAATAATAGCAATTTTAATAGTTATAATAATAATAATAATAATAATGATAATTATAATATTTCAATAAGTTTTTAACATTTAACTTTAAATTTTTTTGGATTTTTCATTTTTTTTTCACTTAATATTAACATAGTTCTTTTGTTGTGGCTAAAAACTAATGTGGCTATTTACAAAATTAAAAATCTAGGGGGGCGTTTAGGTTGCCCTGTTTTTTGTTTTTCAAATATACAATTTTTTGTTTTTAACTTTTAAAAATAGAAAACAACAGTATTTTTGTCTGTGGGAAAATGTAAAAAAATGTTTTTTTTCTGAATTTTCTGAATTTTGGTGAAACTTAAGAAACAATTATTTATAATTAAATAACATTTATTCATAAATAAATTATTACAAAAACAACAATTAATGAAAAATTTCATGTTTAAAAAAAATATGCTTTAAGGGGTGGTTAAAAATAAGTTTAAAAAAGAGATCGCTTCAAACAGCAAAACACTTAAACATACAAATTATAAGCATAAATTATACAAAAACAAATAATATTTAAATACCTAATAATTTCCTTTTATCAACATTATAAAGAATTTTAGCAGTAACCTCAAATTTAAGCAGTAACCTCAAAAGTAGTACATTTTGTTTAGCTTCCATTGGAAAAAGCTTGAAATAAATTGTAATATTTACAAAACTTAACAATTAGCGCCAGAGCACAAAATAATATAAAAAAAATAAATAAAAATTTCACCTTTTTTGTACAAAACGTGTAAATTTAAGGAAATTAATTTTCACTTTTTTTAAACTGTTGTTTTTTGAAAGTTTTTTCTGGGCTTTGTGAATAAAGAAACTTGAAGCTTTCGTTGTCTTTAAAGCTCAGTTGAATAAAAAATTATTTAAAACTGTTGAATGGTTTATGTCTGGGTTCTTGTTTTTATGTCTGTATGTGTGCGTGTGTGTGTTTTTTTAATTCTTTTTTACTGTAGTAAATAATTTTAAAACTTTTAAAATTATTTTCTTCTTTTAATTAAATTAAAATTGCATGCATTTTGTACAGTTCTTGTTATTTGTTGTTGTTTTTTTTTTTGATTTTTTTTAAACTTTACTTTACTGAATAATTTAATTGTTTTAAATTTACTTAAAAATAAACAGCAAAAATTACTTTAAAAATAATTTCATTGCCCCCCCCCTGGTTTTTAAGTTTTCTTATTTTTTTTAATTTTTTATTTTTTAATTAAACATTTAAGGAAAATATTTTTGTTGTATTTGTTGCTGTTGTTTTTGTTGTTATTGTGTTTGTTGTTGTTTTGAAATGTGCTACTTTTTGTTTTGTTTGTCACCCCTTAAAGTGTGGATTTACTTAATGTTCAGTCTCGCGCTTTTTTGTTGTTGCTGTTTTTGTAATTTTCTTAACTCAAACGTCTACTTGCAGTAGTTGTAGTAGTAGTAGTTGTTCTTGTTGTTGTTGTTGTTGTTTAAATTAATCTCTGCTTTACTCACTTCGTTGCCAAAAAGATAGAAAAAAAACTCAAATCGGCTAATCAGCATGGCGCGCAGCTCTTGGCGCCATTTATGCACTCTCTCTACTTGATGTGTTCGGCTCTCTCACGCACCGTGGGCCGGCCACAATTTGCCGTTAAACATAAAAATAAAACTTCATAAACGTCAAACTTCCGCAGGAGCTTAGCTCTCTACATCAGACCCTTTAATTTTGACACTTGGTTGACAGTCGTTTTTTTTTTTCTCAGCGTTTTTCTTCACTTCGCACCTTCTACTTACGCCTCAAGCATCACTTTGTGCACCTGTACCTGCTGCGTGCTGCTCGCTGTGTTCGGCGCTGTTGTAGCTGGCGCAGCTCCCGCAGTTGTTGCTGTCACCGTGACATCGGCGGATACAGTTGGGTATTTGTGCGCTGCAGTTGCGGCGGATACAAGCGCCTGCAACTTGCTGGGCGGTGGTGTTGGTGACTTTTTCGATAGATTCAGCGGCTGCTGCGTATCGGCGATGTCAACCTGTAGCTCGAGCAGGCGCGGTGAGTGTAGCGCCGTAGGTGAAGGGCGCGGCGGTGAAACCGAAGTTGAATGTGGTGACTGGAAATACTGGCAGGCTCCGCCGCTTGACGAAGACGTGGAGGATGATGACGAGGAGCCGTTGCTGCTAGGCGACACCGACTGCTGACGCTGATTTATGCTAGTAGTCGTGATGACAGAATGTCCCTGCCAGCGAGCGGTTGCAGGTGGTGGCGGTGAAGCTAGCGTCACGGTAGTGGTCGATGGGGACGCACAGTTGGAATTTGTTGAAGTGGAGGATGAAGCGGGGGAGGAGCTGTTGGCAGCATACAGCTGCTGCTGGTGAGTTGGATGCAAGTGCTGCGGTGCAGGACTGCGACTGCCGGCCGTGTTTGGCGAACAGACACCCAAAAGACCTGATGTGGAGCAGGTAGGTGTTGGCTCACGCATTAAGTAGTTCTGGATAATATCGGATCGCTTCATCTGTTCGGGCGTCATGCGCGGTTCAGCCATGAGGCTTTTTGCTAGCACAGAATGTGTGCTTGACAAGGACGATTGCTGTTGATGTTGAGCCGGGCTAGAGTTGTTGCGCTGCTGCTGCTGCATTGTGGGTGTGGCCTGTCGCGTCAGATGCATATGTAGCTGGCTTTGATGGTGTGGTGGAGTCTGGTGGTGGTGGTGGGATGTGGTTGCCGCTGGTGAGTTGGCTACCTGCGGTGGTGGGCTCGATGTAGCTTGTTGTGAAGTCAAAGATGATGAAGATTGAACTGGACTGCCAGATGGCACGCTGGTGCTACTGCTGGTCGTAGGCTGTTGGCCGTGGCATGGACTGGACGAGCTGCTAGGGTCCGCCTCGGCGGTCTCGAATTCACGGTGACGTAGAGCGCGGAATTTCTTGTGCGGCTTGTATGCCTCGTCCATAAGCGAGTTGGTATCGTAGAGCGGTGGCGCCTGTAGTACTCGCTTGAGCACCGGCATATCCTCAACAATCTGTCGCTTAAGCGTGCTGGGATTAGAACTGGGCGATGCCGAGGTAGATGTGGGTGCAGCGGTGTTCGGTTGGGGTGAGCGCACCGGTGATACTGAGACTGTCACTTGGCTGGTAGAGCATTGGGCAGCAGCGGCCTCAGTGCAGTCCAAAGCATCATCCACACTAGATCGCGGACTTGAGCAGCTGGAGCTGCCGCCGGAGCTGACAGCTTTGCTACACTCGTTCTTCTCATTGCCAGACTCGATACCAGAGTCTGTGGGCGAATCGAGCTTGCGGTAGCGGTGTTGATGTAGTGCCGGCGCACTTGAAGTGGTCAAGTGATGATGCAGCTGCTGATGGGAATGGGAGCGCACTATGGGCGTGATTGTCAAACCGTTCTGCGTGAGGTGAGCGTGCGAGCCGACAATGTCCAAGTCATTGGCTGAGTCACCGGAAGAGCCAGAGTTGGCACGGTTGCGTAGTGGGCAAGTGCCGGATAGACTAGCGGCGAGCAGCGGTGCAGAAGAAGCCAATGAGGTCTGTTGCGGATGCAGATGATGATGAGTGTTTGTCGTGGACGAAGTGGTGTACTCCAAGTCACCAGATTCTGTGCTGGACACTGAGCCCAAAGGGCTTTTGGCCTCTACATCCATGCGTGCATCATCCCAGTTGGAGCCGGGACTCTTGGAACTGGGTGGTTGCTCATCATCCATGGTCCACATTTGTTGGCGCAGCAACTCTTTGTGCTCGGTGCGGAAAACGACCAGCTTTTCGGTGTGTAGGGTACTCAGTGTGCGCAGATCAGGCATAGTTTCTAGCAATTTGGCCAGGAATTCAGGCTGATCGGGACGGTTCTGGTTAATGATAGACTGTAGACAACCCTTGAGGCGGGTGTACATCTTCTCAATCAGCTCAATGTTCCGCAATCCCGGGCGATCGGGTGTAATCAAGACAATAGCGCAGAATAGGCCGATTTCGGCATCCGACAAATTCATGGAATTCATGCGTTCGGCAAAATTGAAGGTAGAGTCGACGAGAAAACGTGCATTGGCGCCATTTTGTATAGCATCGCGACGCATAACCTGTCCATTCAGGCAAATGATGCTGTTGATTGAAGAGTCAAACATGCAGATTAGGCGCACGAAGAGAGCGTCGAATAGACCTGCCTTAAGCAAAGTGAATTTGTCGTCTTGGGTGAGCAGCTGGAAGCCGGGAATCATGCCAGCGAAATCAATGACGCCGCGTATTACATGTGCAAAGCGCTGGGAGAACTCCTGCTCGGATTGTAGCTCAGGAGCGGGATTTAAGGGACAAGCCTGTAATGAAAAGAAAAATGAAAGGTTAAAAAATAAATAAAAAAATAAATTTAAAAAAAGTTAACACCTTGCATGTTTTTTGTGAAAATTTATAAATGGCGCGCAATTGAACGCAACATTGAACGAACAAGCAGACGCTAAAGTTCATGCCAAGGTCAATGTGAATGCGCTCTTGCAATGCCAACGAATGGCAGATGCAATGACCATCCCACCCTCCTTCCCCTCAACTAACGACAGCTAAATCGATACAACACCAAGGCTACAAAACCACCCAGCGACAAAGTCAATGCTGAACAGCCGGATTTTGGTGCGAAAGCTTTTTGTCCGCCTTACACCCAATACAGCCAACAACAACAACAACAACAAACAAAAACCGCTTGACTTGATAGAAACTACAACTAAAATATGATAGAGCATAGAGCAAGAGACAAGAAGAATAAAGCTAGAGCGCGTGAAAAGAGCAAGAGAGAGAGAGAGTGTGAGAGCACGCTGTTAATGGAAAAAGTTCTTGCTCTAGGAAATGAAATAATATGAAATGAGTGGTCGTATGACATTCTAGTCAAGGTCGACGAACCAGAGTTCAAGGTTCTATAATGTTGTATGTTGTAGAAATATATAATTACAACAACGACAACAGTTATTAAAGTTGAAAGCTCTGCGATACACGATAACGGCACTAAACGAGGAACTAGACTAAATAGTTTATATAAGAAGGGGGAGAACGAGTGCAACATTTGTCATGACTATAAAGGTTAATGCTGCGAAAACTAACGTTAGAATAGAAATAAAAAAAATATGCTCGTTGAGTTTGAATTCAATATTCGTTCAGTTGCTTGAGGCATGTATTAAGTTTGAGAAAATGTACTCATGAAGGTAATTTATAGTAAAATAACAAGAAATGCTCTTTATGTTTGATTATGTACGTGACAAGAGGGTTGTGAAGTTGTTACAAATCTTTGTTATTTGTTAATTAGCGATTGGGAGGAAAAATAGCTACTAATTAAGTAAGGAAATTTTTCTTATAGATTTTCCGCATCTTTCGTTGAGTTCGTTAAGTTGAGAAATTAGGCTCATCTTTCGTTGAGTTCTTTAAAAAGTAACATATTCGGGTTATTTCGATAAAAATAATTTTAAGATGTTTGTCAAGTTTGTAAACGTGCATCAAGTTGTAACGATCCGTTGAATTAAAATTTAATCTTCGTTAAGTTGTCAGCATAAGGAAAAATAAGGAAAAGTTTGAAGAATGCTTGGTTTTAGGCAAATATTTTTGAAGTTTTGACAGTTAATTGCGTTTTGTGTATAAAAAAATAAAATGAGCAATTATTCGTCAAGTCAGATAGTGCCGGGTTTGTTGCACAAAAGTTTCGTTAAGTATTTAAAATATGTTCGAGACAAGAAATTAGAATTAAAATAGCTGAAAAATGTTCGTTAAGTTAAAAATGTGTGTTCATTGTTGTAAAATTCCTGCAAATCTGTATTAAGTTGTAATAAATCTTCGTTAAGTTACGAATTTTATTAAAAAATGAATAAAAAATGGCGTCAAGAGTTTAGTTTGGCTAGTTAAGTTTTTGAAAAGTCTTCGTTAAGTTTGAATAATCAAATTATATGTACCATTATAAAACAATAATAATAAAAATGTTCATTAAATTTTTAAAATGTGGTTGGACTGTCTTAAAATCTTTGTGTATTTTTCTATTTTTGGGCATGACACTCAAAATATTGTAGTTTAATTCTCGAAAATCAGCTCATTACACGCCATGCTTTCATGCTTTTGTAATACAAGCCCCAACACGCGCACGAAACGTTACGCACGCATATAATGTGATGTCTACCCACCCCATAAATACTATAAAAATCTTGCAAAGAAAAAAAATTTTTTTTATTATTTTTTTTTTTATTTGGCAAATTTAGCGTCTAGCAACAAAACGAATTCTATTCTATCACTCGGCATCGACTAACATTAACCTTGAATATTATTTTGCTAAAATGTTTTTGTTTTTTCTTCTTAATTTAGCGTGCTCTATTGTGTTGTGCTGGTCGTTCTTGGTTGTGTTGTTTTGTGCTGTTTTTCGTCAAGTGCAAATGGCCGGCTTTCGTTCGGTTGTATTTTGTGTTGCTTGAGGTAACGTGGTGGCAGCCGGCATGTTTTCGTCATAAACAGACTGTACCGGAAATAACATACAAGTTTTCGGTTTAAAGTTACCGCTATGTGTGACTTTCATCGAGTATGACAGCTGCGTCAAATATTGCGCTGACCTTGAATTTTAACAATTTTTTCTTGCTTTTACTGTACTTTTAAATCTAAACAAAGAACATTTTTACGAGCGATAAACAAATCAGATCTTTATTAATTATTTTGCAGCAACAAAGTAAACTTAACGAAAGTACGCAGTTGTACGAAAGTCATAAATATTGACATTGAAAGTGTTGATTAATGAATTTATAAGGGGGGAAGGTGTACAGCTGTAACTTAATGTGTCGTTCGCTAGCTAGCCGTTAGAAATTAGCTCAAATGCCATGACAAACAGTGGGTTTTGTGCAGCAGACAAATAGAAATGTCAGAATTGACATTTCAACCTAATGAATGCATGACTTGCTGCAACAGCAGCACAATACAACAATTAATCCCAGCAAAGCTAAAGAGCGAGATAGAAATAGAAACATTATCAGAGATTCGAACGGCAAAAAAAACCCATTTGCAAATGTGATTTCCTCGTATAGTCAAGGTCGTCGGCGTCTGACGCGCCAGTTGCTGTCATTATGACGTTTGCCGTTAGAATTTAATATTGCCTGCCGTCTTCGGCAATTAGAATTGAACGTTTCTACAAGCCAAAAGCATGTTTGTAGGTCTGTTTGTCTGAATCTCTATGTGTGTGTGTGCAATTATTTGTCGTATTCTCTGGCTAACTGTTGGTCGTTCACGTACTCGTAGGTATTTATCATGACACGTGTGTTTACATAGCATTTAAATATGGCGGCATTTCCGCGTATTGGCGTAAAATAAAATATGGCAACGAATGCCAATGCTATTAAAATTAAAGTGTTTTGCTAATGCAACGTAGTAACGTTATCGTGCATATAAGTGATGATAGCTCAACAATAACAAATGATTTACAAAGTTGCAACTTGAGGAAAGAGAGCATACAAATATTTTTTTTTTTGGTTTAACTGTTATTGCTGCGGCGTCAATTCTCAATTTCGTTAACTTTTGTGCACAAAATTCTTGAATACTAAAGTGTATTAGTCTGTGTGTTCGAGTGTATGGTTGTGTGCAAAATAATTTTAAGCAGAAGTATTTATTTAGCGTTGTATTTATTATTAGCTAAAGCGCGCGTTCTATACAAAAAGAGATTTGTATTCAAGGTTAAAAAATAACTCGATACAAGGTTGTATTTGCGTTCTTATACTACGTTGTAGACACATAAGGTTTTTGCTGTGTTATTTTTTTTTTATTGTTAATAAAAAATAAAATTGTTTAATATGAACCATGTGCACAAATAAGTAGGCTACATGCAGATTTTTAACAATTACTAAAGAAAAATGAGAGATTAATGAGAGGTAATATAGAGAAATTATGAAAAATTTACTGATAAAGTAATTTTGTTAATTTTTGGGCTTTCGTTAAGTTTCATTTAGAGCATTTAAGTGGCTTCTACGTCAAAATTTATGCTGTTTTAGTAGAAAACAGCTTATTACTTGTGCATTACATTGCTTTAAAGAACTATCTTCCCAAATCCGTTGCTTAAATGCACAATTTTTTAAATTATCAAAGAAAAACTGACAGCTTGTGTGAAAAAAATAAAAAACTCGTTACAAATTTAACTTAGCTAGCAGTTTCAGCAATTTTTGAACTTTCGTTAAGTTTTTAAAAGTTTCGTTAAGTTTCGTTAAGTGCATAAAAATATCTCCTGATGTAAAATTTAACCGTTTTTGTTAATGAGAACACTCTAATAACGTTTTTGTATATTTGAGGCATTCGTTAAGTTTGTTTTTACGCACAAGCAGAGACAGTTTTGCGAATTTTCATTTATTGTTTTTGTTTAAACATGTTTTTATTACTTATGCGTTGCTATCAAATCCGAAATGTTTTTCTTATTAGCTCAGCTGCCTTTTAGAACAAATGCAAATATGTTTTAATAACTAGAATAATCTCCACTACTTCGCAACTCGCACCATCTAAATTGACAATTGTTGTTGGTTACTTTTACTCATAAATAATATGACTACGTGCGACCTTGAAACGTGTTGTAGTTTATATACAATATATTCGTTATGTTGCCAATATTATTATTAAAACACGTTTTTTTTTGTGTTGAATATATTCTGGCAGAAAAAAATCTTTTAAATTAATTGGATTAATTTTTACCATTTCTGTCTAGAGTTACAGGAAACGCTAGAACGCAAAGAATATGGCATAGCAGAACAAGCAGTAGCTATATCAATGATATGAGTCAATGTTTAAAATTGCCAATTTGACATTGAACAACATTTAGACGGCAACAAAGAAGAAGAAGCTCGAACAACGTGCGGCGCTTTATAAATATTTGATTTTTTTATTTTAGGCTTTTGCTTTGGTGTGCGTGTGTGTGACATTGAAAATAAATGCACACACACACACACAAAAAAACAAGCAGTTAATTAACTTCGATAACAAGTAAGCAAGAGCAACATATTTTCTAAAAGATAATTAGATTTCTTCGTTAACTATTAGTAATTGACGCCGATGGTGAGTAAGTTTGGCGCGTCATCAACGGAATAGTCTAAAGTTTACATGGCATTGCACAATAGTGCATGCTAGTCATTGCATTTCCTTATTGTCAAACCATGAAATCAATTGCAATAATGAACAGAACTTGCAAGCTTTTAATGAACTTAACGAAACCTTCTTAATACTTCCTTACTCAGCGGCAGGCTAAGGCTGATGCCCACTTTCGACAAAGTTGTCAAACTACAATAAAAGCTAGAGCAAAAGAGCAAAACAAAACAAAAAAACATCCGACCAAACTGTCGTTAACCTCTAACTTAGTAGCAACGAGGTTTTCCGCAGCTATGCTAAATTTTTTTCTCACAGTGTCTAACAAAAATCTTGCTCTTCTCGTAGACAACGCTTCCTGGTTTAAAGACTTTAAATAAGTAGGCAGCTGTTGTTCTTGTTGTTGTTGTTGTACGTTTAGTTGTTGCTATTGTTGTGGCTGTCATACGTCAAATGCTAGCAGTTCGAAAATTTATTTAAAGTGGTTCACCTTGCTTGTTGCTACTTGATAATTATTTAAAATAAGTAAACTACTGAATTAAATGCTCTGCTCGTGCTCTCTTTGCTTGTTTCATGACGTTCAGGCTTGAATGTATTTTATTCCATTTATTTATTTCTTTTTTTTGAAAAATGAACTTCTTTTTGCAAGTCACAAAAACTGCTCATCCACACTATGTACCGGAAATCGACAACAATGCGTTGTTTCACCCTAGTTGTGCCAGTGTTGTTACATGGCGTCACCTCGCAGCAGCAACATGACAGCCAGTTAGCCAAGCTAGACTGAACGACTGTCAAAGCAAATAACTGAACGAATATAAACAAATATGGCGCGCTGTATTGAGAGCAATCTGAGTGAGCGCGCCCCTCATTTTCAATGTTGAGGTTAAAGTTACGTTACGCATGAGAGAAGGCGTGTTAATTGTGACGCTTGCTGACTGTTTATGTATAAATAATGTTAACCTTAGTGGAAGTTTATAGATTTTTTTCAAAGTTTTTATTTGTTTTATTTTGCAGTCGTCGTCGTCGACGCTGACGTCGTCTAATTGAATAGGGCCCTTGAAATGAGCTATATTTGTTGTGCTCATTGTTTATCATTGTTTTATAATAATTTTTTTGACATTTCCTACAGGGTCAATAATTTACAATCAATGCTCATTACTTCTCAACAACAGCTCCCACATACAGCGCTAACTGCCCCTCTGAAAGCTTGAGCTCATAACATGCAAGGCTCTTCCTGCTTATTTAATGAATTTTTCATAAAAATTGTTGTTGTTGTAAACTTACCAGTAGCGTCGGCATTGAGTAGGAGGGGCACTCACGCGCCCGCTGGCGCATTGCTGCCACCTTTTCCTTGGTAAACTCGCATGTGTCCAGATGGGCGCGTAGCACAGCGGCCAATAGGCGTGGCTGATCATCAAGCTCTGTAGCAAGTGCGCGTTGTTGACCGCGATTTTGTGTGCTCTGCTGCATGGCGGCTAAAATGCGCGCCTTCTCGCGTTTCGGCACGCGTCCAAATCGCACCGCTGTAAAGAGAGAGAACAAAAAAATGACAACGTTTAATTAAGCCGCAATAATTATGGCAATTTAATTAATAAGCTGAAACAATTCAAGTTTTTTTGACAGTTTGGGTAAAAAGAGGCGTGGTGGCTGTCAATTTTCACTATCTACAACATTAAACAAAAGCCACAAAAGTAGCTCAGGCAGCCGCTGCTTTTTTTGACCGTGGCAGGTGGCAGCTGTTTTGTTTAATGTTGTTGCTCACTGGTTTTCTGTTGTTGCTGTTCATTCAATATTTTTTTAATTTTTTCTTTGATTTTCATTTTAGTGCTAAATTAACTGCGCCAGGTGGTAGTGCATGTTTTATGTTATTTTTTTTTTGTTTTTGTAACGGAAGGACATTTTTTTCTGATGACCCTTTATTTTTTTCTTTTCATGACTGCGCAGCGCACTGATGCATGCCTGAAAATATTTTTATTGCAAGCAACAAAGTGACTGAGCAGGCTTAATGCAGTGCAGGAAGAGGATAATGACAAAAAAAAAAAGAAAAAAAAAACTGGCGACAAAAAGTACTAAAAACCAAGGCATTGTCTCGACGCAGGCCTGCCACAGAGCTCTGAGGAGCGTCCCTTAAAGTAGGTCATTGCCTCTTCGGTTGGGAACACGATGCGTCTGCTAATGTTTTTTTTTGTTTTTTGTTTTTGCAGTTGCGCCCTGCGTTTGTTGCTCTGTCGTTTTTGGTCTGATATTTTAATAAAGCGCTTGTTACACTTTCTCTTTAGAGACGATGTTTGCTAAATTTGTGCTGCTTTAAGAACTTAACGAATGTACAAATGAAAAGATAAGAGCATAGAAAAATAAACATAATATATGCGAGTACTTAAAAAAAAAGAATTAATCTTCAAAATAGAACATATTTCCAAAAATATCAAACAATTTTTGGAAAAAATATTGATGGGAAATATTAGTATCAAAAAATCTTAATTCTCAAAAGAAAAGTTTGATGATATGAGTCAAAAGAATTCAATTTTAAAAAAGGGCATTTTTGAAAATTTTTTTTTTGGAAATTTATAAGAACAGAAATGTTTCAAAACAAGGAGAGTGATTTTGTGGAAAACAC